>JACEEZ010026012.1:98535-178535 GCA_016584305.1 Chionoecetes opilio
GTGTGGTGATGGATAATGGGTGAGTGAATGGGTGGGGGGTGATGGGTAATGGGTGAGTGAATGGGTGTGTGGTGATGGATAATGGGTGAGTGAATGGGTGGGGGGTGATGGGTAATGGGTGAGTGAATGGGTGGGGGGTGATGGGTAATGGGTGAGTGAATGGGTTGGGGGTGATGTGAATGGGTTGGCGTTAATACATACATTTCTACATCCATGATTTCATGAAAGTTAGAAAGGGCTATCTGGAGAGTCTGTGTTTGGTGGGCCGAAGGCCCACCAATAGCCCTCCGCAGGAGCTAGCCAAAAAGTCCGCCCGGAGGGCGGCTTTGCGGCTAGTATATATATATATATGCACTCAGTATGAGCGCATACCTCCGGCCGAATATTTCATCAATTGGTTGCCATGGCAACAGTTGTCAATAGATTTCATCCAAAATTAAATCAGTCCTTCCTTATACCAAATAGATTTGGTATACTGAGTTTGGTCCAAATCTATTCGTAACTTTTCGAGAAGTCCTGTACACTAACAGACAGACAGACAGATCGGGGGGAAAACATAACCCCTCCAAGTTCGTTGGCGGAGGTAATATAAAACTTTATAAAATGAATGATTGCCCGCATTTCTTCGGATAAAAATGGTAGGTTAAAATTATTATATCGTAATCATAAATGGTGATTATAGATCCATTTATGATTATAATATTTAGATTAACTGTTTGCTAATTGTTCTCAGTATGTTACCAATTTATCTCGTCACTCAAAGGGGTTAGAGCCGCTCTGAAATGGGGCCACCCGGGGCAGCCTGTCTCTATGTTCCGATGCCCCACCCACACTTGATAATCATTACATTCTTTTATAACAAGAAGTCTGGGGGGCCCTCTGGCAGGGGGGCCCGAGGCAACGGCCCCCTTAGAACATAAGAACATTCTTATGTTCTTATAAGATAAGGAAGCTACAAGAGGCCGTGTCCAAGAGTCCATTCCAATAATTTAACACCCTATATTAGAACCAGTTGCTCTATTTCTTTTTCAAATCTACGCTTTTCCAATTTTAATCAGTTACTTCTTGTTCTACCCTGATTACTAGCCGTAAGAACTTTTTCTACATCGCCTTTGTTGTATCCCTTTAATTAACCACCTAAAAACTTATATCAGATCGCCCCTTACTTGACGTGTCTTGAGTGAGTGCAGATTGAATAGCTTCAATCTCCTCTCATAAGTAAAGTTACATATCCCCTGGATCATTTTGGTCATACTTCTCTGGACTGATTCTAACAAAGCTATATCCATCATGTAATACGGGGACCAAACCTGTACCGCATAATGCATTGGCGTAGTTAGTAAGGCCTGGGCATTGGGGGCTGTAGCCCCGAATGTTTTATGAATAGCCCCGGATCTCAAATAGCCTTTTTTAATATAAAAAAATTACAAAAACAAGATAAGCTCTGACTGGGACCAACACAACATTATAGTAAGAAACAATGAAATTTCGTTAGATGTTACTTAGCGTATGCCATATAATAGCATCCTTTTTATGAGCAGGACAAAAGAGAGTAGGAGAAAACAGGAGGATAGAACAGAGGAGATGAGGAGTGCAACAGACAAATGAGGACAGAAAAGATCTTCTGGAGAGGTGAAGAATATAATATCAGATGGACAAGACACAGAGTTAACACAGTTTTGTCACAGCTCATAGGGAGCCCTTAATTTGTCACACACTAGAAGCAGAAATTATAAGACCAAGGTTGGTCAGATTTCAGTATCGAGCAAGGCATGGCAACATACAATCTATAATGACTACTTCATCACGCAAAAGCTCTCTTTTTCGTAGGGTTTTACTCCTGCTGATGAAAATGAAAATAATAACAAAGTGAAGCCCCAACTCAGATTGTCTTGATTTTATTTTCATTTATGTTGCGAAAGTTATCTAAGCAAATGACCAGAACCTTTTGGTAGAGCACAGTGTCTCACATCTTATATTCATTATACTAAAAAAAAAATTGAAAATTATCCAGTAAAACTCTCAAGATCTCTAAGCTGGACTAAGGCCCCAATGTTGCAAGATCCTAAATACGACCCTGGACTAATAGTATACAGTAGTAGTAGTAGTAGTAGTAGTAGTAAGTAGTAGTAATAGTAGTAGTAGTAGTAGTAGTTTTAGCAGTCAATGTTGTTGTCGTTATTCTATCAGTAGTTGTAGGGTTGTGTGCCATGACAATGTAAACAAGGCTTATCTCATGGCGTCATGTGCGACCCGCCGTCCCGCTCGCACATTAGAACACAGGCTTCCATGTTATTGAAACAGTATACTATATGAACGGGAATCATTCTCCTGTTCTAGAATTTATTTACAAACTATTGTTACTATCATAAAAACTATTGTTTCTTCTCTTGTTCTTTCAGATAAAGTCTATGTTCATTTTTGGTGTGAAATAAACGTATCATCAAGAACAAGTCTTTCTTTAGTAGTATTTCCAGATTCCAGTGACAGTAGTAGTAACAATAGTAGCATCAGCAGCAGCTACTGTGAGGCAGAGGTAGCAGTAGCAGATGCAGCGGCAGCAGGATCAGCAGTGATGTTATGACGGGAGTGATCGGGGGAGGGCCGGAGGGGAGCCTGGAGTTAGGAAGTGTGTCCTGCAGGTTCCAAGGTGTGTTAGATCCGAGCTGGTTTACTGATTTTTCGCTTGCATGCTGGGCGAGTCATGATCGTGAACAATCACCCCGTCCTTATGCCTTCCTCCAAACCTTCACGAGAGCTTCGTCGCGCCCTGAAGGGGGCGCTGGCCATGGCGCGGGACCGCGACTACGTGATGAGTGGCGACAACCCGCTGCTCACGCCGCCGCCCCGGGACTCAAAGACCTTCTTCAGCTCCTTCCCGGCTCACTTCGACGTGACCGACCGCCTTGGGCAGCAGGTCATCCGCTTCGAATTTTGGAAGAAGCCGTTGAACAAGCTGCCAGGGCGGGAGGGCCAGGGGGTCGCCAAGCGAGTCCGCCGTGCTGCCCGACGCACCGGCGTGCCCCTCACCAGGGTGCGGCTGGTGCTACTGGTGCCGCAGTACACGCACCGCCAGGAGCGACAGGAGCGGCGCGCCCTGAAGGTACTTGGAGCACACCTGGAGGTGTTCACCCACCAATTCTTCTCCAGGGCCAACGAGCTGCCCTCCTCGCCGCCCTGCGAACTTCTGGCGGACCGCGTGCTGGTGGAGGTTGCCAGGACGTGTACGGACACGTGGGCGATTTACCCAAGATTAACGCCGACAACTTCTGGTGCCGCTACCTGGGCGCCGGCTATGGCGACATTCTGTTCTCAAGCGGCGGCCAGGGAGACATGCGCTCCATCCAGCTGGTGGTGCCCTCCCGCCGCGCCTGTGACGACCACTCCGGGGAGGCGGAGCGGCGCGTGACGCAGTGGCGTGACGCCAGAACCAGTCTTAATGGTTACCTGGAAGCCATCAGAGAGAACCCTCACTACTATTGAGGCGGTTGTTGAGTGACGGGACAACCGTGCAAGCCCTCGGTGGTGTTGCTTGAGGATCAACATTGTGTCGCTTCATGAAGGCTTTGTGGCGGAGGTCGTCTTGATACATATCTATGTCACGCTGTTCTAGTATCTTATTTGAATATTACTTATTCTCACACCAATTAACATATAATTATATATGCATGACCTCATCTCAATACAGGCATGTAGTATTACCTCGCATTAACGGCTTTCCTTCCCCCTTTTTTGGGGACAATAGGCCCATATGGAGCTATAGTTACGCATATCTATATTTACACATATAACTACCTATTGTTTACATTACATGTATTACAATAATTGTATTTCACACAGGACGCAAAAAACCATATATAATATAAAATATATTATATATATATATATATATATATATATATATATATATATATATATTATATATATATATATATATATATAGATATATCTCTAATTTTCATTATACTCAAAAGTAAATTAAATATAATCCAGTATAGATGTAAAGATCTCTAGGCTGGACTAAGCCCCCAATATTTCAAGATCCTAAATACGCCCCTGACGGCGCATATCTAGGTGAGGTCTGACTAGAGCCAAATAAATATTTAGAATAACCTTTGCCCCCTTATAAATCCGGCCCTGCACACACACCCACACACAAACACACAAACCCTCACAAACAAACATACTACCCACACACACACACACACGCAAACACACTAACCCCCCTACTACACACACAAACACACCCACACACAAACACACCCACACACAAACACACCCACACACGAACACACTAAGCCACCCACCCACACACAAACACACCCACACACAAACACACTACCCCACCCACCCACACACAAACACACCCACACACAAACACACCCACACACAAACACACTACCCCACCCACCCACACACAAACACACCCACACCAAACACACCCACACACAACACACTACACCCACCCACCCACACACAAACACACCCACACACAAAACACACCCACACACAAACACACACCCCACCCACCCACACACAAACACACCCACACACTAACACACACACAACACCCACACACAAACACACTACCCCACCACACACACCACACACCCAACACAACACACTACACCAGTCCACACACACACACCCACACACACACACACAAACACACTACCCCCAACCACACACACCCACACACAAACACACTACCCCACCCACCACCCACACACAAACACACTACCCCAACCACACACACCCACACACAAACACACTACTCCACCCCACACACCCACACACAAATACACAATACCCCACCCCACACACCCATACACAAACACACTACCCCCACCACACACACCCACACACAAACACACTACTCCACCCCCACACACAAGCACACTACCCCCACCCCACACACCCACCACAATACCCCCACCCCGCACACCCAACACAAACACACTACCCCCCCCACCACACCCCACACAAACACACTACCCCACCCCACACACCCACACACAAACACACTACTCCCACCCCACACACCCCACACAAACACACTACCCCCACCCCACACACCCACACACAAACACACTACCCCCACCCCACACACCCACACACAAACACACTACTCCACCCCACACACCCACACACAAACACACTACCCCCACCACACACACCCACACACAAACACACTACTCCACCCCACACACCCACACACAAACACACTACCCCCACCCCACACACCCACACACAAACACACTACTCCACCCCACACACCCACACACAAACACACTACTCCACCCCACACACCCACAACACAAACACTACCACCCACCACACACACCCACACACAAACACACTACTCCACCCCACACCACTACACACAAACACACTACACCCACCCCACACACCCACACACAAACACACTACCCCCACCCCACACACCCACACACAAACACACTACCCCACCCACACACCCACACACAAACACACTACCCCCACCACACACACCACAACAACACACTACTCCACCCACACACAACCACAACACAAACCACTACCCCACCCCACAACACCCACACACAAACACACTACCCCAACCCACACACCACACACAACACACTACCCCCACCCCACACACCCACACACAAACATACAACCCCCACTCCACACACCCACACACAAACACACTACCCCCACCCCACACACTCCACAACACAAACACACACCCCACCCCACACACCCACACACAAACATACAACCCCCACTCCACACCCACACAAACAAACCACACCCCACCCCACACACCCACACACAACACACTACCCCAACCACACACACCCACACACAAACCACTACCCACCCACACACCCACACACAAACACACTACCCACCCTACACACCCAACACACATACCCCCACCCACCACACACCCACACAACACACTAACCCCCACCCACACACCCACACACAAACACAAACTACCCCAACCACACCACCCACACACAAACACACTACCCCACCCACAAAACCCACAAACACACAACCCCCACTCCACCACCACACACAAACACACACCCCCACCCCATCACACCCACCCCACACACACACACAACCCCAACCCCCCACACCCACACAAAACACACAACCCCAACTCCACACACCCAACACACACAACCCAACCCCCACCAAACAACACACAACCCCACACTCCACACACCACAAACACACTACCCCACCACAACGCACCCACACACAACACACTCCAACCACACACCCACACACAAACACATACCAACCACACCACCCACACACAACACACTACTCCAACCACACACACATACAAACACACAACTCCAACCACACACACATACAACTCCACCACACACACATACAACTCCAACCACACACACAAACACACAACTCCAACCACACACACAAACACACAACTCCAACCACACACACATACAACTCCAACCACACACACAAACCACAACTCCAACCACACACACATACAACTCCAACACACACACATACACTCCAACCACACACACACTACAACCTCCAACCACACACAACATACAACTCCAACCACACACACACCCAACAACTCAACCACACACACATACAACTCCAACCGACACACACACAACTCCAACCACCACATACACACAACTCCAACCACACATCACACAACTCCAACCACACATACACACACTCCAACCACACACACATACACACACAACTCCAACCACACACACATACAACTCAACCACACAACATACACACACAACTCCAACCACACCACATACAACTCCAACCACACACACACATACCACCACACACATACAACTCCAACCACACACACATACACACACAACTCCAACCACACACACATACCACACAACTCCAACCACACACACATACACACACTCCACACACACACATACAAAACTCCAACCACACACACATACACACCAACTCAACCACACACACATACACACACAACTCCAACCACACACACATACACACACAACTCACACACACACTACACACAACTCCAACCACACACACATACAACTCCAACACACACACATACACACACAACCTCCAACCACACACACATACACATACAACTCCAACCACACCACACATACACCACAACTCCAACCACACACACACACAACTCCAACCACACACACACACACATACAACTCCAAAACCACACACACATCAACACAACTCCAACCACACAAAAACACAACTCAAACCACACACACAACACATACAACTCCAACCACACACTACATACAACTCCAACCACACACACATAACACACAACTCCAACCACACACACATACACACACAACTCCAACCACACACACATAAAATCCAACCACACACCACATACAACTCCAACCACACACACAACACTCAACCACAACACCATCACTCCAACCACACACACACAACACATCACAACCCACACACAACACACAACACTCCAACCACACACACATACACACACAACTCCACCACACACACATACCACACTCCAACCACACACACATACACACACACTCCAACCACACACAATACACACACAACTCCAACCCACACACATACAACTCCAACCCACACACATACACACACAACTCCAACCACACACACATACACACACAACTCCAACCACACACACATACACACACAACTCCAACCACACACACATACAACTCCACCACACACACATACAACAACTCCAACCACACACACATACACACACAACTCAACCACAACACACTACAACTCCAACCACACATACATACACTCCAACCACACACACAATACACACAACTCCAACCACACACACATACAACACTCCAACCATAAACACATACAACTCCAACCACACACACATACACACACAACTCCAACCACACATACATACAACTCCAACCACACACACATACAACTCCAACCACACACACATACAACTCCAACCACACACACATACACACACAACTCCAACCACACACACATACAACTCCAACCACACACACCACATACAACTCCAACCACACACACATACACACACAACTCCAACCACACACACATACACACACAACTCCAACACACACACATACACACACAACTCCAACCACACACACATACAACTCCAACCACACACACATACAACTCCAACCACACACACATACACACACAACTCCAACCACACCACATACACCACAACTCCAACCACACACACATACAACTCAACCACACACACATACAACTCCAACCACACACACATACACACACAACTCCAACCACACACACATACAACTCCAACCACACATACATACAACTCCAACCACACACACATACACACACAACTCCAACCACACACACATACAACTCCAACCATAAACACATACAACTCCAACCACACACACTACACACACAACTCCAACCACACACACATACACACACAACTCCAACCACAACACATACAACTCCAACACACACACATACAACTCCAACCACACACACATACAACTCCAACCACACACACACACATAAAACTCCAACCACACACACACACACATAAAACTCCAACCACACACACATAAAACTCCAACCACACACACATACAACTCCAACCACACACACATAAAACTCCAACCACACACACATAAAACTCCAACCACACACACATAAAACTCCAACCACACACACATAAAACTCCAACCACACACACATAAAACTCCAACCACACACACATAAAACTCCAACCACACACACATAAACTCCAACCACACACACATAAAACTCCAAACCAACACACACATACAACTCCAACCACACACACATAAAACTCCAACCACACACACATAAAACTCCAACCACACACACATAAAACTCCAACCACACACACATAAAACTCCAACCACACACACACAACTCCAACCACACACACATAAAACTCCAACCACACACACATAAACACACAACTCCAACCACACACACATACACACACAACTCCAACCACACACACATACAACTCCAACCACACACAAATAAAACTTCAACCACACACACATAAAACTCCAACCACACACACATAAAACTCCAACCACACACACATACAACTCCAACCACACACACATACAACTCCAACCACACACACATAAAACTCCAACCACACACACATAAACACACAACTCCAACCACACACACATACACACACAACTCCAACCACACACACACATATCCAACCACACACAAATACACCTACACACACAATACTACCCTCCTCCACACATACACACAGCGAATCAACACAGCCCATCAGATCTGATCTCCATTACAATACTCATGACTCGCTCAATACTAACCTTCCCACCATGTGACCTCCAACCACTGAAGACCCAACACCCACCCTGTGACCTCCAGCCACTGAAGACCCAACACCCACCCTCCCCCCTCGCTCTTCCTTCACCTCCTCGCCCATCTTATCAGCCTCGCATTGCCACAACTCTATACTCGATGTGTTTGTGATGTTATCCTGCCTAGGTATATTACATTGCATCCATTTGCATAGGGTGATCGGCCGTATGCAATGGACACGTAGGGTTTGCTGGTAGCGATATAACCTGCATATCTATAATAACAGTACTACTCGGCTGCATGAGAGAGAGAGAGAGAGAGAGAGAGAGAGAGAGAGAGAGAGAGAGAGAGAGAGAGAGAGAGAGAGACGTGAGAATATCGGTGGTGAAATGTAGGCTATACGCTCTTAATCCAAGTACTCCAAATGCTCATGGTAAATCATTTTACTTGCCTCCACTTCCTCTCTCTCTCTCTCTCTCTCTCTCTCTCTCTCTCTCTCTCTCTCTCTCTCTCTCTCTCTCTCTGTCTTCCACTATGCCACGCTCCATCCCATTCCACTGCCTAAGTTTCATTTACGTCAGCAGAACTGAACCTCTAGTGATTCATTTATCTATTCATCTACTTGTATATTCCCTAAATTTATTCCTTCCTTCCATACTCCTCTTTTTCCTTACTTAATCCTTCTAAATTTCCATTCTTTTTCTCTATCTTTCCTCTACCGTAGATAACAGTAAAGTCGCCAGGACAACGTTTTTTTCGATGTACAGACGTCTGGTGGCGTTAATACTTACTTTTCTACATCCATGATTTCAGGAAAGTTAGAAGGGGCTATCTGGAGAGTCTGTGTCATTTTGTGTTTTCATCTGTGTCATATTATGGCTATGAATGAAGAAATTACAAAAATATCACCAGAGTGGCGACCAACAATAAGGTCGCCAATTAGTGTTTATGTTCTGACTGTCCTCACGCCATCGTCGTCGCGCGAAAAAAAAACGAGTAGCGAAATTTGAAACCGTATATACTTGCAGATACAAAGCATAAAACAATGCTGAACCAGGGTAGATTAAACAGTCATGATATAAACTACTGTGTATCATCTTCAGTGGCACATACACATCAGTAGTGATGCTATAATTCGTAATATATGGCGGCTGGCGACATTATTGCAGGTGGCGACTATAGTGTTATCTACGGTAGTTATAGTTTGGTGGATGGAACAGTGGAGGGGCTTTAGGGAGGGTTGGGGAAGGGGGTAGGGAGGAGGGGATTTGTGTAGGGAGATGGGGAAGGGGGTAGGGAGGTGGAGAAGGAGGTAGAGGGAGGGGGGGGAGGGAGTAGAGGGAGGGGAGAGGGGGGTAGAGGGATGGGGGGGGGAGAGGCAGCAGCGGGGTGGTTACCGAGTCATTACCATATAGACCTGACAATGCTTGGACCCATGAATCAACATGTATGTAGTGCTGTTTTGAGGCAATTGATAGTTATTGGTATTGTTATAATTAAGATAAGTCAAGATATCATCACTAGTTCATCTCTGGCACCTGCTCCTCAATCTCGTTACCTATACTTGTCTATACGTTAATTGAGACAACCAGCAGTCTAACTTACTTTAGTCTCTTTTTACTCAACGATTAATAGAAGTTTCTGAAAAAAATAAAAAATCTAACTTTAGAAAACCTTCGATATCCATGAATAAAAGTAATGGACTTGTTTCACTACCTAGCGTAGATAACAGTAAAGTCGCCACCTGCAATCATGTCGCCAGGCGCCATATATTACGAATTATAGCATTACTACTGATTTTTATGTGCCACTGAAGACGATACACAGTAGTTTATATCATGACTGTATAATCTACTCAGTTTCAGCGTTGTTTTATGCTTTGTATCTGCGAGTATATACGGTTTCAAATTTCACTACTCGTTTTTTTTTTCGGGCGACGACGACGGCGGTAGGACACTCAGTAAATAAACACTAGATGGCGACTTTTTTGTTGGTAGCCACTTTGTAGATATTTCTGTCATTTGTTCATTTATAGCCATACTATGACATAGATGAAGACACAAAATGACACAGACTCTCCAGATAGCCCCTTCTAACTTTCCTGAAATCATGGATGTAAAAATGTAAGTATTAAAGCCACCACACGTCTGTAAACAGAAAAAAAAAGTTGTCCTGGCGATTTTACTGTTAGCTACGGTAGTTCACATGATAACGCATTATAGCTACCGTAGTAAATAACTCGCTACCTAAGTGCAATTTTAGCATCTACATTCTTATTCTGCTATTACACGATCATCTAAAGTTCACGTAGTACTTCGATTAATGAAAAATAATGGATAATGTGATATGTGGGAACTACCTTGTCTGGAGGACGCTTACAGCTGTTATGCGGCTCAAGCCAACCTCGAGCTATAGCTGCCAATTATTCATTATTACGTATATATCACTTATCTTACAACACAATAAGACTTGATATTATGTAAAGTAGCGACAGTTTAATTCAGTATCTCATAGAATCCTTTATGCATGATGGAAGTATCATAGGGGCAATTTCTAACCTGTTTATAACTTTCTCCGTATGTGTGTTAAATTGTCAAGTCAATATCCTATCACTACTACTGACTACTTGTCCATTGGTTAGCTTACTGTTACATTATAATGCCTCCCTTTCATTTACAGCATCTCAATTATTCATTAGTATAGTCATCCATTACCTTACAAGCTTAATCAAAGAAAATCGTCAACAGCTTAGGGCCAGTTGCAAGAAGGTCTCGTCGTGTGCCCTATAGGGTCCCGGCGTGGAAATGCCCGACTGCACAGGTTCAAGAACAGCGTCATTTCACCCCCATCGTGTGCCCCATCGGGAAAAAATCGTCGGGCGGTAACCCCCTACCGATGAGATGATCGATGAGCACCATATATAATCAAATACTTCCATTGAACATCAATACTCAACATATTCAATATGTGACACATTTCTGAGGAAGAATCAACGCGGTTACTAAGCCGAAAAGGCAGCTGATTCATCATTTTCAGTTGCCGGGCACCCAAGATAAGCGGTGGATGTCCGCGCCACCTATTGACAGCGGCTGGTGATATGGGGCGGGTGGGCGGGCGGGCGGAGTACATCCACACCTCATAACAATACGTTGTCATCCACCTTACCTGTGTCTAACTGAAGAAGACTGATCAACTACCACGCCTGTGAACGCATCATAGGACATCACCGATTCACCAGGGCTCATATGGTTCCTCAACGGATCATTGCAGCCCTAACCAACGCCTATACCCGCTCGGTATTCCCGCTGGGATATTAGTGAACAGACTTTAACTATGATTGAATGTATGTGTTACTTTTATGCAGTTACCATTTCGAAATGATAATAAGTAATATGGCTAAATATTACTGACTAGAATCATCTACAAACGCAAATATATTGTAATCATGAGAGAGAGAGAGAGAGAGAGAGAGAGAGAGAGAGAGAGAGAGAGAGAGAGAGAGAGAGAGGAGGAGGAGGAGGAGGAGGTGAACACCAGCGTGGCGTTGTCATGGTAACTCAAATGACCAACCTCAGAACTTGTGAAATCTTTTCGTACCGCCTCTTTCTATTGAAAACAGCATTGCTAATACAAGTATTAGTATATTTTAATGTTATAGAAAACAATAATTCATGATAGAAATGACTGGAATGAATTTCTTTATAGTAGTAAATATTATCATTCTATTTAACGCACGGGTTGGTACACCTCGCTCCCGACGTCGGGACATCATGCCGATGGGGGCAAAATCAGCCGTTCATGAAACTCATCAATGAAGTATCACGACAGTCGGGCGCCCCACTCACTATCGTTTACTCGATGGAAAACGTCCATTTCTTGCAACTGGGCCTTAGCAACACACCCCGATCAACACACGCACATACTCACACGCACACGCACACACACACACACACACTGCTCTCAACGTAACATTATCGTATCTCATCCAGTCTTATTATTATTACTTACACTCTACTACCGCACGAGATTGCTGCCGGCCGCGTCTTCGATCGCTGGATCAATGAGCCATTTCGAGTAGGCTACTACTGCCACTACTACTACTACTACTATTACTACTACTACTAGGGCACCGATAGTAATAGGAATGATGCTAGCGATGGTGCAAGCTGAAGTAAGAGTGGTGATGCTGGTGATGGTTGCTGTAGTAGTGGTGGTGGCAGTAGTAGTAAGTAGGTAGTATTAGCAGTAGTAGACGGTAATAGTAGTGGTAGTAGTAGGAGTAGTAACAGTAGTAATAGGAATAGTAGAAGTAGAAGAAGTAGAAGAAGTAGTAGTAGTAGTAGACTAATATAGTCTATTCACTTAAGCTGGATTCTTGGGAGCTGCTCGATGCCTACCTGAGTATGTAAGGACGTCGCTGATTGGCTGAGGCTACCAAAATACCACCACCATCACCACCCAGCCCGCGTGCATCAGCCAATCAGCGACGTCCTTACATACTCGGGTAGGCATCGAGCAGCTCCCAAGAATCCAGCTTAAGTGAATAGACTTATAGTAGTAGTAGTAGTAGACTAGTAGTAGTAGTAGACTAGTAATAGTAGTAGCAGTAGTAGTAGGCCTAGTAGTAATAAGCCTAGTAGTAGTAGTAGTATAGAAAAAAAACAATCAGCAATGAAAGATACAAAAGAAAATTAACATAATCAGCAAACGTTCATGAGTCTACCCTTGATCTTGATCTTGATCTTGATCTTGATTTGGGAGTCACCCAGCAGATGCTGTCAGTGAAGCCTTTGGTCCGGCGTTCTCCCACACATGTAATCTGTTGGGAGAGAAGCAAAAGGGGGAAGCAAAACTAGGGATTTCTTTTTCCTCCTTCCTCCTCTTCTGCATCACATTCAACGGGTGTCCCCCATCACTGAGGGGCCCCCTGCCTCTCATGCTCTCTCCTACGTGCTCTCCAAGAGTTCTCCAAGAATTCTTTTACACTCTCAATCACACGACTGTCACTCCTCCACTCAGCACACAACCCCAGCAGGTACTCCATCTCCACTCTCCTGTCTCTCATCTCTCGCCATTCTTCCACTCCGACCTCTCCTACCACTACCTCCAACATCTGTGTTCTAGCATACTCATACCGTTCACATTCCAGCATCAAGTGCTCCCGGGTTTCATCCACTCCTGTCACACACATCTCACACACCTTGCTGCCATCATTCTTCCATCTGTACATACGACTATTTACCTCCAGCGACTTTGTCCTGGCTCTGAAGAGTAGGTCCCCTCCATAGCCACCATCATAGAACCTTTCATACCGTGGCTGGTCCTTTCTCCTGTACCATTCCAGTGTTGATTTCTCACTCATTCCCCTCAGCCATTCTTCTTTCCCTTTCTCTTCCACTCTCCTATTTATTTCCTTTTTGCATACAGCCATACTCCCATGTCTCATCACTCCTGTCACAAACATTCCCAGTTCACCTGTCCATCTTTCCACTTTTACTGAGTCTTTCATCCACTTCCCATACATATTCCAGTCCCAAACCTTGCTTGCCCATTTGCTGTCATCCATTCGTTGCAGTCTAGCTCTGTACCTCAGTCCGCCTTTGCTATCCTCTCTCTGAACGTGCTCCATCCCATGTCTCCTCTAATCGCTTCCACTGCCACATACCTATTGGCTCCTAATGCTATTCTGCCTGCTTTGTTCTGTTACTTCCAATCTGTCTAACTCCTGCCTAGACCACACCATTGTTTTCCAGGCCATACATAATGCTAGGGACTGCCACACCCTTCCATAGTCCTCTCACCACTTCATACTTGTTGGCCCGACATCTTGCCACACTGCCTAGCCTTCCAACCCACTGGTTGGCTCTAGCTATCCTCTCATGTTTAGTTTTCTCACAGCCTTTATCATCCAACCAAATACCCAGATACTTGTACTCTTTCGTTCTCTTTATTTCATTCCCACCCACCATCCAAATCCTGTCATCATCAGAGTCATCCCCATTCACCACCAACACTTGACTCTTCTCCTTACTGAGCCTAACGTTGAAGTCCCTTCCATACTCAGTCACAGCATTCAGCATCTCTTGTAGCTCATTGTGGTTTTCACTAAGGATCACCACATCATCTGCATACATCAGTACACTCAACACTTCATCTCCAATTTTCACACCCAGACCTGTACGCTTCACTCTCACTGCCATTTCCTCAACATATAATCCAAAAAGTAGAGGAGAAAGGACACAGCCCTGTCTTACTCCTCTCTTACTATTCACCCATCCAGTCTCGAGGTCACCCATACTGAACTCAATCAAAAGCAATAAGACCTTGATACCTCAGTACAGCCACATGGACATTAACAAAAAGCCTCGACCCAACCATTGTAGAAGTGATGATTATGATATTAGTTGTTGTTGTTGTTGGGCAGTGGATTATGATATATTTATTAATGATGCATGTTGAAATGACTTAATTAAAGAGCAGCGCACACAATGTGATACAAGCATCGGTAATGCCGTGGTGAGAGAGAGGAAGGGAGCGCGGGCGGCAAAATGATGCTGCCTTCAGTAAACATAACGGTAACTGCAACCACATAACAGTAACGAGGAAGAAAAGTATAATTGCATATGTTTACGTGTGTGAGGAGAGAGGTGGCGGGGCGGGCATGTGTGGAGGAGAGTTAAGGAATGCATTGGAGAAGGTCGTCACTCAGTAGGTTGGATAAAAGGTGGTGGCTGAGGCAAAGCAGCGCGGCGGGAAGGGTCCGTGTATGCAGCGGGGTGCAGTCAGTTCGTACACAAGTTGTTTCGTACACCAGTAGATTCGTACACCAAAAAGTTGTTTCGTAGTCTATATGAATCCATAGTCGTTTCGTACACTCAGCTCAGAGTTGAACTTGATTACTAGAGTTACGATTCGACACCAGGTATGTACGACAAAATTCAAAATCAGTGTATGAAACAACTAACAAAACCTGGGTACGAAAAAACTTGTGTACGAAACTCCCTGTAACCTCTGCAGCTATACTCAGATGTCCTAGCTACACTGCCATACGCGCTGCAGACACGCCACCACAAGTCCACAACACAATACCTCAAATATTCCAGCACAGACAGGGTTGGTGTTCCCTGTCCAGCACACACGTATTCCACACCATACATGACATGACGTTCCCTGACTCTTCATTCCCGGAAATGAATAAATAAATTAATAAAACCAAAGCAGTCGTGCGGTTGAGGTAACTTGATTCGATCACAATTGCCCTGCATAATTACAACAAAAGTGTTCTTACGTTGTCACTCAATATGATAGTTTCCTGAGTCAATATGTAGTTTCCACCAACCAAGGAACTTCTGTTGGGTCACTTAACTTTTTGATCAAGGTAGTAATTCGATTGATTTCACCCTGAATTTCCATCGCAAATAGTTTTTTTCATGCTCCCTTTTCCGTGGTTGGCTGAAAGTGTAAATTGAGAGTTTTTATGCTGCCAGTCCATAACTGTCCATAATCCATCCATAAAGTCCATAGCGGCTGTCTTCCATACCCTGTCCACGATGAACCGGCGCAAAGTAACACCTTAAGAGATACGTAATCATGATAACCTTAGCCACCAGGGTCCCTATAACGCCTCCTAACCTTTCATTTTCCCTAATCAGACTTGTTATTTGGTGCGTTGCTTGCTGTTACGTGCGCTGCTGCTGCTGCTGCTGACGCCGTTCAATGGTGGGGAGGCGCGGAGGCCAGTCATGCTAATCTGCCTCTAGCTAGGATTCGAGGGAAGGTGACCTGCCGAGTGAAAATAAAGACCTAATTTATTAGAGTTTTACGGAGCCTTGACTCGTGCTTGTCGCCACTCAGCCAGCTATCCTCACGCAGGATCTCTCTCTCTCTCTCTCTCTCTCTCTCGGTCACGGTTGAGGGGGTATACAAGAGTGTTACAAGAATGGAGAGGAGGAGACTGTGCAACTATAACAGCGAACATGAACCGAATATAAACTCACGAATTAAACCAATGTCCTGACTTAAAAGGGCGACGATTACAATAGTTAACCAAAGGAAAGCTACCAAGAGGATCAGATATTTTGATCTTATCTAGAAGATTCGTGGGTACCTATACCAACACTGATGTTATAACGATAGGCTACAAATAGACACCACGGCTGAATGAACCCCAGCAGCAGTATGAGGGGTACGAACGCCGGAACGCTGCATGCCACCCTACCACTGAGCCACCTTAACAAAGAACAAGGGTGGTCATAATCCAAGAAAAATGTGTGTTTTTCACCGTGGCAGTGCGTCAGGCCGGCGTTAGGTGCTCTCCGGGGCAGCTGCGCGGGAACTCTAGGCAGTCACACAACCAAAGACGTATTAATTTACCTGCAAACAAGGAGGGTGAAGCGGGTAACGGGAGCAACAAGGAACGTAACGACACACTCACTACCAACAGCGACCACTACGGCTATGAGACTCTCCCTCCCACCCACGCCACCCCAGCCACCCCAGCATCGCCCCCAGCCCACCGGCAGAGGAGAGGGGGGGTTGTATTCTTCCGCGGCAGCCAGCGTCACTTCCCGTCTGGTCTATGATTCGAAACACCTGCCGACGCTCGACACCCGAGTTTTGAAGCCTCCCGCGAACACGTGAAAGAAAAATTAGGAAAAAGACGTCAGAACAAACATTTGGAGCTCAACTTTGGCACTACCTTTGTGGCTTCGAGGGAAGAGGAGAAAAATTAGGAGCCCGGTGAGTGAGAAAAGAAAATAAGCAACCTTTGGCTTTACAACTCGTGAGTGGCTTGGCGGGGGATGGCTTTCCGCCCCCCCTAACCCCCCAAACCCCCACTTGGCTTAGAACCTTAGATGAACCACAGCGTGTAAAGTTCCGTCACAAAGTTTTCTTCACTCTTATTCTTTGAACTTATTCCCTTCTTCTTTCCCTCCCGCCGTTAATCACTGTTCGCTAAGCGGCGCCCGTTGACTTGTCGTCGCTCTCTGTTCGATGCTTCGTCTTTCAAACCTTACTTCTGCCGTTGGAGAAATAGCCTGACTTTTATTTTCCTACATCTGTATTTTTTTTCTATTGCGTGTAAAGAAATTTTGAGGTAATGACTTCCACTCATTTTGTCTCGGTAATTATTGTGATGATGATTATGATGATGATAATAATGAAATGATGATATTAATAACAATGATAATAATTATACTATAGAAATAGTTATTATAATGTCGTCATTCTTATTCAAGTACTCTCTCTCCTCTCTCTCTCTTCTCTCTCTCTCTCTCTCTCTCTCTCTCTCTCTCTCTTCTCTCTTCTCTCTCTCTCTCTCTCTCTCTCTCTCTCTCTCTCTCTCTCTCTCCTCTCTCCTCTCTTCTCTCCCTCTCTCTCTCTCTCTCTCTCTCTCTCTCTCTCTCTCTCTCTCTCTCTCTCTCTCTCTCTCTCTCTCTCAATGATCTCTGCGAACAAACATAATGAAGGCAAAGAACTGAAGGAAAGAAAACTACTTCATTATGCCAAGCGTTGCGAGGATAACTTCTCAGACTGGACCACGGGAGGGAATGTGTGTGTGTGTGTGTGTGTGTGTGTGTGTGTGGCGGGAGTGGAAGGATTGTGATCAGCAAGAAGGGATGGAAGAGAAAAGAAGAAAAATAGAAGTAAAAGATTGAAGACAAAGAAACATGAATCACCTCCTGCAAGCATAACACTTCCTTAGGCTAATCCTTCGTTGCACCTGCCTGCCTGTCGTCCCTGCCATTACCTGACGGTGCAAATTATAGGCTATACTATACTCACCGCACGTTAAGGTGGCGGAAATGGGGCCCCTTCACTCCCCCCCTTCCGAACGCACGGGATTGGCTGAGGTGTTACTGTGCTGTGTCAGGTATACTAGCCGATATTTCCATTAGGAGAGGTCACCTTGTCAACTTCTCTGGGTCGAGATTGTAAACACGCTCTTCCTCTTCCGCCTCATGCAGTGCCGCTACGAGTGTACGCTATCCCATAAGACTTCGAACACTATCATCTTAATTATATAATGTCATTTTCTTAAGCCCGTCAGGGTGGCAAGGTTGGTAGAGACGTGAGTTCGCAATGTGCAGCGTCCCTGTGCATTCGGTCAGCGGTTCGAGTCCGCCTAGTTCGTGCTGACGTGGCGGCGCTTTGTATAGTCAATAACCTTGTAGTTGTTACTTGCAAAGTGTCTAGATAGGATGAAAATCTTATCTTATCTTAATTTTCTTAATCTACTCTTATTGCAAGAATGGCCGCTGCGTGCGTCCATGACAATTTAACACTCTTGCTGCTATAAATCAAAATAACAACGAAAATGAATCACAACTCAGATTGCATTCATTTGATTTATATTTCATGTTGCGACCGTTCGTCTAACTACTTGACCGGAACCTTGTGGTAGAGCACAGCGCCTCACACTCGTTCATTCATTTTACTTCTAAATAAATTTCAAATTATACGGTGAAAATCTAAAGATTTCTTGATTGGGCTAAGTAGCCAATGTTTCAGTATCCTAACCACGCCGGGCGGTCGACCGTTAAGATGATACGCAGCAAGCGTGAGTCAGGTGGCAGCCTTTAGTGCCCTCAGATGGCACTCATGGACATTCCATTTACTCGTTAACTGTTGTGTATCGCTCTGTTACTGATACTGCCACTACTGCGTACTACTACTACAACAACTACCACTACTACTACTAGCACTACTACTACTACCACTATAACTACAACTACTCTTCTTACTGTTATCACCTCTATTACTATGGATAACAATGATAATAATAGTATTATTAGTATTATCATTATTATTATTATTATTATTATTATTATTATATATTATTATTAACAATAATAATAATTATTATAATTATAGTAATGATAATTAAAACAATAATAATAATGATGACAACAATAATAATGATAATAACAACATTATTACACTCAAAATCTCCATTCGATATTCCTCGAATATTAAGAATAATTTCGCATTACAAGCCTTGCTAAGTCCTTTAACACTCAATATCTGAGATAGTAATTTTGCCAATTAGCTACTATAAAAGACGTCACCCTCCTTAATCTTACAACATTTCTGCATATAGTACCACGTACGCTGACATGTTGTTGAACTAGTGTGCGTAATCTCTCTCTTATACGACTACCCACCACAGTCTTCTCGGAATCCATGTCCAGAATATCTATCGCTTTGGGTGCAGAGGGGCTGGTTCTGCTCTGCGCACACACGCTTGGGCTAATGGGCTAACCCCACACAGAAGAAAGAAAAAGTTACATTTCACACACGTTGCTACATTGCTTGTTCGGCCGCTGCTGTTGCTGCCCTTCACCACTTGTATCAGGGTCATAGAGTAGCCTACCTCTAACTCCATGACCCTGACTTGTACAGCTTTTCCACATGGCACGCAGAAGCATCAACACCCTGAGTCTCATCCCGCTCGCCCTCGTAGCAGACCATTACTTCCTCATAAGATGCAGACTTAGTACATATTCGCATCATCCGTGAGCAGCCTCCACTGTGATTCATATATACAAGATTAACAGACTAACAGAGACATTAAAAGTCTATTGATGTAGCATATAATAATGGAGACTGCTGGCTATGGAAGTAAAAATCGCCATGTCACCCGTTATTCGTTATAAAAACTCGTAAACGATTACTTCCTTCCCTTCGTCATGTCTCACGCTGACGAAGCCTCCTGTTTTGCATGCCACGGCGTGATCAGGATCTGCTAATCTTCACTCTTTAAGTTGATAAGGATAACTTTTACATTTAATTAATATCAACTTTTACACTTAGACACTTACACCTTACACTTTTAACAATTAAAATTGATATTAATAGCAGAAAAAGATACGGCCCCAACAGACACAGGTAAAGGAACACTGCCTCCCCAACACACAGGCAAAGGACATTTGCCTCCCCAACAGAGGTAAAGGGAAACACTGCCCCCCCCAACACACAGGAAAAGGAACACTGCCTCCCCAAAAACACAGGCAAAGGGGCACTGCCTCCCCAACACACAGGTAAAGGAACAATGCCTCCCCAACACACAGGCAAAGGAACAATGCCTCCCCAACACACAGGCAAAGGAACACTGCCTCCCCAACACACAGGTAAAGGAACAATGCCTCCCCAACACACAGGCAAAGGAACACTGCCTCCCCAACACACAGGCAAAGGAACACTGCCTCCCCAACACACAGGCAAAGTAACACTGCCTCCCCAACACACGGGAAAAGGAAACCCACTGCCTCCCCAACAGACACAGGTAAAGGAACACTGCCTCCCCAACACACAGGCAAAGGAACACTGCCTCCCCAACACACAGGCAAAGGAACACTGCCTCCCCAACACACAGGCAAAGGAACACTGCCTCCCCAACACACAGGCAAAGGAACACTGCCTCCCCAACACACAGGCAAAGGAACACAAGGCCTTCCCACAGCCCACAGGTAAAGGAACACTGCCTCCCCAACAGACCAGGTAAAGGAACAATGCCTCCCCAACACACAGGCAAAGGATCACTGCCTCCCACACACAAGCAAAGGAACACAGCCTCCCCAAAGACACAGGTAAAGGAACACTGCCTCCCCAACACCAGGCAAAGGAACACTGCCCCCCCAACACACAGGCAAAGGAACACTGCCTCCCCAACACACAGGCAAAGGAACCTGCCTCCCCAACACACAAGCAAAGGACACAGCCTCCCCAACAGACACAGGAAAAGGGAAAACACTGCCTCCCCAACACCAAGCAAAGGAACACAACCTCCCCAACAGACACAGGTAAGGAACACTGCCTCCCCAACACACAGGCAAAGGAACACTGCCTCCCCAACACACAGGCAAAGGAACACTGCCTCCCCAACACACAGGCAAAGGAACACTGCCTCCCCAACACACAGGCAAAGGAACACAGCCTCCCCAACAGACACGGGTAAAGGGAACACTGTCTCCCCCACCACAGGCAAGGAACACTGCCTTCTCAACACACAAGCAAAGGAACACAGCCTCCCCAACAGACCAGGTAAAGGAACACTGTCTCCCCAACACACTGGAAAAGGGAACAATGCCTCCCCAACACACAAGCAAAGGAACCTGCCCCCCCAACACACAAGCAAAGGAACACAGCCACCCCAAAACACAAGAAAAGGGAAACACAGCCTCCCCAACAGACACGGGTAAAGGAACACTGCCTCCCCAACACACAGGCAAAGGAAAACTGCCTCCCCAACAGCACGGGGTAAAGGAACACAGCCTCCCAACACACAGGCAAAGGAACACAGCCTCCCCAACACACAAGCAAAGGACACAGCCACCCAACACACAAGCAAAGGAACACAGCCCCCCCAAACAGACACGGTAAAGGAACACAGCCTCCCCAACACACAGGCAAAGGAACCTGCCTCCCCAACACACAGGCAAAGGAACACTGCCTCCCAACCCCACAGGAAAAGGAACACTGCCTCCCCAACGGGCCCACGGGTAAAGGAACACTGCCTCCCCAATGGACACGGAAAAGGAACACTGTCTCCCCAACACCAGGCAAAGGAACACTGCCTCCCCAACCCCAAACAAGCAAAAGGAACACGCCCCCCCAACAGACACAGGTAAGGAACACTGCCCTCCCCAACAACACTGGTAAAGGAACACTGCCTCCCCAACACACAAGAAAAGGGAACACAGCCTCCCAACAGACACAGGTAAAGGAACACTGCCTCCCAACACACAGAAAAGGAAAACACAGCCTCCCCAACAGACACGGGTTAAAGGGAACACTGCCTCCCCAACACACAAGAAAAGGGAAAACACTGCCCTCCCCAACACACAGGCAAGGAACACTGCCTCCCCAACACACAAGCAAAGGAACACAGCCTCCCCAAGACACAGGTAAAGGAACACTGCCTCCCCAACAGAAAACAGGTAAAGGAACACTGTCTCCCCAACACACAGGAAAAGGAACACTGCCTCCCCAACACCAGGTAAGGGAACACAGCCTCCCCAACACACAGGCAAAGGAAACTGCCCCCCCAACACACAGGTAAAGGAACACTGCCTCCTCAACACACAGGTAAGGGAACACGGGCCTCCCCAACACACAGGCAAAGGAACACTGCCTCCCCAACACACAGGTAAAGGAACACTCCCTCCCCGACACACGGGTTTAAGGAACACAGCTCCTCAACACACAGGTAAAGGAACACTGCCTCCCCAACACCAGACAAAGGAACAATGCCTCCCCAACACACAGGTAAAGAACACTGCCTCCCCGACACACAGGTAGGGAACACACTCCTCAACACACAGGTAAAGGAACACGGGCCTCCCCAACACACAGACAAAGGAACAATGCCTCCCCAACACACAGGTAAAGGAACACTGCCTCCCCAACACACGGGTTTAAAGGAACACTGCCCCCCCAAACACACAGGTAAGGGAACACTGCCTCCCCAACACACAGAAAAAGGGAACAATCCCTCCCCAACACACAGGTAAAGGAACACTGCCTCCCCAACACATTTGGTAAAGGAACACTCCCCTCCCAACACACGGTAAGGGAACACAGCCTCCCCAAACACAGACAAAGGAACAATGCCTCCCCAACACACAGGTAAGGAACACTGCCTCCCCACCACCCCTGGTAAGGAACACTCCCCTCCCCAACACACGTAGGGAACACAGCCTCCCCAACACACAGACAAAGGAACACTGCCTCCCAACACACAGGTAAGGGAACACAGCCTCCCCAACACACAGACAAAGGAACACTGCCTCCCCAACACACAGGTAAAGGAACACTGCCTCCCCAACACACAGACAAAGGAACACAGCCTCCCCAACACACAGGTAAAGGAACACAGCCTCCCCAACACACTGGTAAAGGAACACTGCCTCCCCAACACACAGACAAAGGAACAATGCCTCCCCAACACACAGGTAAAGGAACACAGCCTCCCCAACACACTGGTAAAGGAACACTGCCTCCCCAACACAATGGTAAAGGAACACAGGTCTAAATGATGCTCCACAGACAGGGATTGGTCACATGGGGTGCAATCAGTTCGTACACAAGTTGTTTCGTACACCAGTAGATTCGTACACCAAAAAAGTTGTTTCGTAGTCTATATGAAACCATAATCGTTTCGTACACACAGCTCAGAGCTGAACTTAATAACTAGAGTTACGAAACGACACCAGATATGTACGAAAAAACTCAAAATCAGTGTACGAAACAACTAATAAAACCTGGGTACGAAACAGCTTGTGTACGAAACTCCCTGTAACCGGTCACATAATCCAGCGGGCAACCATCTCCCAGCAATGGCATCAGTGAATCCTTCTGCTGAGGGTGAAGAAGCTGAGATTGGCAGTGCAGTCAGCCAGCTGAAGCCGCCCACTTAAGGCTTGCCATGGTTTCTATTTCTCCTGTCCGTGTGTGTATGTGCAGGGAATTATCGCAACAAGACGTGCATGTTATATTGCATTTGTACTATTTTTTTGCTATTTCATGGATGCCTTCTCTTATAAAACTTGAGGTCCTTTATTTGCTCATAATCTTTAACACGTTTTGTTTTTTGAAAAGTGCGACTACTAGGCTTACGACAACTACTAATACTACTATTAGTATTACTACTACTAGCTTACTACTACTACTACTACTAGCCTACTGCTACTACTACTACAACAACTACTACTACTACTACTACGTACTACAAAAACTAACAACCCAATACCACCATCACCACTGCAGAATCTTTTTACGCCCTTCATTTTCCCTGCGTGAACTGGGTTAGCAGGCGATCACAAGCACTAACCGAATTAACTTCCCGGGGATTCCTTATTATGGCGAGCGAGCCGAGGTGAGGGAGGGGCCGGGAGGTATGCCGCGGGGGGAAGGGAGGGGGAAGGGGGGGGGGGCGAGTGTGAGATATGAAAAAAGCAGGAGGGTTGTGAGGGAGAAGGAAGGAGTGGCTGGGAAATTATTGTGTATGAACGAGAGGAGAGAGAGAGAAAAGAAGAGAGAGAGAGCGGAGAGAGAAGGGGAGAGAGAGAGAGGAAAAAAGAAATTGAAAGAAAGGAAAATAATGTTTGTGTGTGTGTGTTGTGTGTGTGTGTGGTGTGTGTGTGTGTGTGTGTGTGTGTGTGTGTGTGTGGGGTGTGTGTGTGTGTGTGTGTGCACCCCTGGTACAATTATCAACACAATTAACGAAAACACAAACACTTAGTACTACCCTAGCTCTCTCTCTCTCTCTCTCTCTCTCTCTCTCTCTCTCTTTTCTCTCTCTCTCTCTCTCTCTCTCCTCTCTCTCTCTCTCTCTCTCTCTCTCTCCTCTCTTCTCTCTTTTTGCCACTAATTCTTGTTAATTCTACCCTTTGGCCCACTATATTATATTTTTTCCTCCTTTTTTTTACCCCACACATTAAAATTGCCCCGGACTGAAGGCAGTATTTCATCCTGGCCGGCGTTTTTGGAGCATGACACGCACGAAGCTGGCCTTTGTGCTGCCACACTCGACAGAAATGGAGGAAATTTAGGGTGAGCCGCTTTTTCGGACATGAAGCCTTCTGAGACATAAGCCTTTGAGCAGACCTTCTGAGACATGAAGTTTCTAACTAACCTTCTGAACATGAAGTCTTCTAGACATGAAGCCTTTGAGACATGATTTCTGAACATGAAGCCTTTGAAAACTAAAGCCTTCTGAACATAAAGTCTTCTGAGACAAAAAACCCTTTTCTGAGACTAAAGTCTTCTGAGCTGACTTCGAGACATAAATCTTCTGAGACATGAGTTTCTAGACATAAGTTTCTGAGACTGAAGCCTTCGAGACTGAACCCTTCTGAGACATGATCTTCTGGACATAAGCCTTCTGAGACATAAAGTCTTCGGGAACATAAAGCCTTCTGAGACATAAGTCTTCTGGACATGAATCTTCTGAGACAGATTTTCTGAACATAAAAGCCTTTGAGACATGAAGCCTTCTGAGACATGAACCCTTTCTAGACATGACCCTTCTGAGATGGACAAATTTTTTTGTTTTTTTTTTATTCTTTTTTCTTTTTTACCAGGACGCTGGGGCATGGAAGCGGCCCAAATGGTAAAAGTTTTAAACCCCCTTGAGACCCAAACGTTTTTTCCTTGAATTTTGGGTCCCATTAACGATTTTTAGTGCTATAAGCAATTTTTTATAGAGGGGACCGTTTAGTATCCTTGTCGACTATTAAATTTGGTATATTCAGTTACTTTTCGTTTTTTTATAGCAAACAAATAAGTTTTTTATAGCAAAGGAAACTCTGTGGGTGTGAAGGGTTAAGGGGTTGGGTTTATAATCAAGAGGTCCGTAGACCGGGACATCTCTGACTGGCTACTCCCCTTTCACGCTGTCCCCCTTTTACTTCCGAGAATAAGTAGGCTACGGATGTAACCCGACCTTGGCCCTTTAAAACCCAAGGAGGAGCGAAGGGGGTATTCTCAATCTTGTATAATGTGTATTGTAAGTGGTGTGTGTTGGTACAGGGGGCCGAGAAAATTTGCATGTGCCGGGCAGGATAGTTTTGGGCCCCCATTCCTCAGTCGGAAAAGGGTTTAGTGGGGGCCTACGTTTACGAAAAAAGTTCCAAAAAAGTTCCATAGTGCGTCGTCTGCAGTCGTCGGAGTTTTTCCCCGAATATGAGGGGATTTGCCATTGGTGGCCTTCTGAATTTCATCCAAATAATCTAGGGGGTTTCTTTAAATTATTTTTCGTACACGTTTTCACTTGGTGTTTGAAATCGCAATTTTTTTCTATACAGGGTTTAAATAAAATTATTATAAGCGGTATTTAAAAAAACGATAAAAAACCCCCTAAAAACTACAATTTTCCCCAAAGGGAAACATCTTATAAAATACTTTTGCTTGTTTTAAGCCCAAGTATAAAAAAGGGAATACATTAAATGGTAAACATTTGAGACGTGTTTTTCATTCAGAATTATAAAATGACGCTTTGAAGTTTTAAAAACCTTTTTTTGGGGTCCCGACTAGCTAGGCACTAGCTAACAGATAGGATCTATTCGCCCCAGGGAAATCCCTGGGTATCCGGGAAACCCTTATCCATATCGGGTGAAAACCGGCTGCACTAGAAAGCTGAAACTTGCAGAAAAAACTAACTATAAGAAGAAAACACGTCTGGCGTAACGCGCCGGGCACCCGCCATCCCCGCAGACGCCAGCATTCATACCCACCCAAGAACCCCCCCGGGGAGAGGGCTGAAACTTGGGGGGGAAGGAAAGGGGTGGGGGGGCCGAAAGGCCGTGCACTACTATGTCGTGGACCCAAAAATAGGCTTTTCTACTTAAAAACCTCTTTTTGGGCCCCTTATAGCTATGCACTAGTTACCTCCCACTTGGAGACGGGCAAAAAACCCCCAAAACCCCGGGGGAAAAGGGAAAAGGCAACGCTCAAAAAAAACCCACGGGAACAAAAAGCTCACAAGTAACAGGGGGAGTCGCCATGGCGGGACGCTCCCAATCACCACACCAGCCCACCCGGAAGGTGGGAGCCCGGGGCAACAAAGGGCGGGGCCACGACGGAGGAGGGGGAAAACGAGCCACGAAGCACGGGGCCGGCCCCCCCGGGACCCCATCCCTGCGCCACGGCCACCCGCTCAACGCAGACAAAGTGAAGCAACGTCAAGCCCCGAAACACAAGGGTGGAAGGCGACCCCCCCCTCCAAGCCGGCACCAAAACCCCCCGGGAGAGGGAGCCTCCCGCCCGTCCCTACCCAGGACCACGGGCGAGAGGGGGGGGAACCCGCAACCCCCCCGCGGAAAGAGAAGACGGGCCCAAAATCGGGAGAAATGGACAGCGCCTACAAGAGAGGCCCGAAACCCCGTCGCCGGGCAAAAAAAAAGGAACGGGCCCGACGGGGAGACGATCCCCGGAGTGCCGGACCAAAACTGGTCGCCCGGGAGGTACTGGAGGACTTCACGGGGACCAAAAGGGGGACGGGACGAGGGGGGGAAATCGGGGGAAAAAACCCCCACTTCACTAGGGCCACCGAACGGCGGTCCGGGCAATACCCGGCCGTATTCCCCCAGCCAGCCGCCGGGCGAGCGGAAAAAGAGGCAGAGGACCCCCACCGTTGGGGGCCCAAAAGGGAGAGGAAACCCGGGGACCACTGCCCCCGAAACGCGACGAAATCTAAATCGTAGAGGATAACAGAAAGGCCCCCCAGGGGCCCCGGGACAGCCTAGCAATGATGGGCGAAAGAAACCCAGACGGGTCGGAAAGGGGAAGGAAAACCCCCGGGCCGGAGCTCCCCCAGCGAGCGGGGGACCCCCAAAAGGGAAACAGAGGAGGGACAGAAGCCCACAGAAGGGAGAACAAAGGCTGGGCCGGCCGGGAGAGAGCCACCAGAGGGACCCCACCCCCTTAAAATCGCAGAACGTAGCACCTTTCAGGAGGACGCAGGGGCGGGAAAAGAAAACAGAAAAACAAGGCCCCAAAAACCTGTTACCCAAACCAAGAGGGCGCCCGGGCCCGCCCCCGCAGGGCCCGGACCAGCCTCTTAAAAAAGGGACACTGCGGGGCAGAGCGCCGGGAGGGCGCGAAGAGGGCTTTCCCCGGGAAAAACCCCCCGCCAAAGAGAGCCGAAAAGCGCTCCGGCGAAGCGCACCCCAAACGCACCCCGGAGGCGAGAGAGGCGGCGGTCCACTCGAACCCCACCCCGGCAGGAACCTGGCAACGGCGGAGGGGAACAGGGCCCACCAGGACCAAAACGCGCACCGAAAGGGGGCAAAAGAAGACGGATCCGGAGGTCCCCTGGGTAGAAAAAACAGAGGACGGCACCATGGTGTCACCCCTAAGTGGGAAAAAGTCCCCTGGGGGACCAAACGCCGGGGAAAAGGGGTAGGGACACCGAGGTCCGGCAAGGCGGGGAAAAGCTTGGCTCCCTCACCACCGAACGGACTGTGGCCGAACGGAGCCCAATGCACACCCGCCACGAGAAGCGGTGGGAAGAGAAAGGAAGGACCACCCCCAAAAGACCGGGAAAAACACATCCCCTGCGCCCGCCGCCACCGCCAGGGCCCCGGGCCGCATGCAGCAGCCCCCCCGGGCCAGGCGGGGGGTCACACCAAACGGCCGAAACGGGAGGGGGATCAGGGGCGGCGTCGAACGGGGGCATTTGGGAACCAGGGCCAAGAAACACTCAATCACCCCGCGCCCCAGCCCCAAAGCGGACAGGCCACCTAAAAACAGTGAGGAGGTCCAGGGAAGGAGGAACGGGAAACCAACGACCCTAGTGGCGGCCCAGGGGAAGACAGTATGCCCCCACGAAAAAACCCGGGACAGGAGACTTAACCAGGAAAAACCGCACTGGTTTTTCCACCCAAGCTTTTAGGACACCCGCCCCAGGCGAACGGGCGGGGGCTGCCTTCCAGCAAAAGGGCCTGGCGTCCCCGCGGGATCCCCACCCGCAACCCCCCCCGAGAGGGTCAGGGGGCCGAAGAGACCCCCCGACGGTGGGGGAGGTGGGGGGGATGAGGGGAGACACCGTGCGGATAGGCTCAACAAGACCCCCCCAAGCGAAGGGGGAAATCCCGGGGACCTGGACGAGGCATCACCGCAGGGTCAGAAAGGCCCCATGCCCCAAGGGGCCCAAACGGCCCCCGACGGCCCCGCGACAGGAGGGGGGCACCCAACGGGCCACCGGTCGCCCCCCCCGACGACGCATATGCGGGCCAGGGGTGGGATTTGGCCCCAAGAGAAAGCCCCCCGGGCCCCCCGTGCACCCCCCTGGCGAAAGCCAGGAGGCAAAAGCGCCAGCACCGGGGCTCAAGCAAACAAGTCGGGGAAGCACCCCCCGGGGGGACGGGGGGAAAACGCAATGGAAGGGTCCGCACGAAAAAGAGGGGAAGCCCCGGCAGACGGAAGGGGAAGACCACGAAACCCCCACCTCTCCGGCCTGGGGAAAGGCCCTAAACCCCCTCTCCGTCGGGGACTCCCGCAGACATCGCCGATCCGCAGTCGCAGAACAAACCTGGGGGAAGAGACGCGGAAGAGGGTGACCTGTGACTCAGTCGAGGCAAGAAAAGGTCCCGGTTTCGAAAGGACCACCAAACACACCATAAGTGTTCAAGAAATCCCCCTCAACCACTCCAAAGGAACGGGGGGGAGGTGGGGAAGGCTCCGGGACGCCCGCCGAACCGGAGCAGCGACGTCCCTACCCGGAAGGCACGGCCCGCGAAACCCCGGTGAGGGGAGGGCAGAAGACACCATATTCCCCATTTAATATCAGCATGCCGAGGGGACCGAAATGAACAGAGGCGCAGGGGCCCGGGAGGTGAGACGAGGACGGTGACGACGAGACGAGAGGTGGACGATGTTTAACGAGGAGGACGAACACCCAGGCCCCGACGGGAACCCAGACCCCGTCTGGCCAGGACAGACGGAAGTGGGGGCGGGTGCGAGACTCCAGGCCCACGACCACTAATCCAAAGGACACAAAGGGCCCCGCCGGGAAAGGCAGGGGACAACGCCCCCCCGGTAAAAAAACCGTCAGCCCCAAACCCGACCGACACCCTTCACACGGTAAGGGCTGCCGGGGTACGGGGGGGAAGCGAGGAGCAGGCTGGGGGCACCGGGGCTGAAGGCGCCGAGCAGCGTGGGCTTCGCAGAGAAACTTCCGAAAAAAAGGAAAGGGAAAACAGGGGGGGGAAGGGCGAAACCCCAAACAAAAAAGCCCCACCCCACAACAGAGAAGGACCCCCATCCGACGGTGCAACCCAAAAAGCCGCCCCCCCCGCCTTTAGCCGCGAACGGAAGGGGGGGAAAGGGGGGGGAGAGAGGCGGAGCCCCCCGGCCTAAGGAAATGGAGTCAGGTAGCAAAACCACAACGACGAAGCAACCGGGGGCCTCCACCAACACCCACCAACTCCCCCCCCCCCGAGGGGGGAGTGGGGTGGGGGAGAAGGGGGCCCCACCATGATAAAACTTGCCTCCCGCCCGACGCGGCAAGCCACGAAACCGCCGCAAACCCCGCCCCGTCCCCAGAGGGGACGGGTGAGGGGGGGGGCAAAGTCCCCCCGCCCAAAAAACACCACGGTCCCCCGACCCCCCCCTTTAAAAAGGGAAGGCCCCGAGGGCAGGGATGGAAAAAGGGTTTAGTAGCAACCCATGAAAGACAAAACTCCCGACGACCCACAACCACCGCCAATGCCCCCCCCGGAGGGGGGGGTAGAGAGGGGGGGATCCGGGCCAAAACGCATAAAACAACCCGCCCCGAAAAGGCCAGCCACGATCCGTGCACGCCCCCCCCGACCACGGAGAGGGAAGGGCGGGGGGGGTTGCGAAAACCCCAGGCACCCAAAAAACACCACCCCCTCTCCCCTTCCCGAAGGAAGGCAAAGAGGGGAGGGAAATGGGGGAGGCGAGCGGCCAAAAACCACGAAGCGCCAATCTCCGGCGCCGGCCCCCCCCCAACCTGACCCACACCCCCCCGAAGGGGGGCTTGGGAGAGCGGCGGGAAAAGGGGGGACAGGGCGGGAGTCCCCCAGGCTCAAGAATCACCAGCTCCCTCTCCCCTACTTGGGAAGGAAAAAAAAGAGGGCAGGGAAGGGGATGAACGGCCCAACCCCGCGCGCAGCACTCCGGGGGTCGCCCACCACAACAAATGCCCATACCCCCACCCGAAGGGGGGGGGAGAGGGCTGAGGGGGGGGGAGGGGAGGACGCTGAATCGTCGCACCCGGCCCCCTCCCGCTGGGTCCACTTGGCAAGCCAGGAATCACCCAACCTTCATTCCAATTGCAATTGGTTCCCAAACCGGGAAACCAAACCTTCCGCCCTTGGGAGGGCACGGGCGAGGGAGGGGAAGAGGGGACGCCCCCCGGGCACCAGCACGGCGACGAATCCCCCCGCCTCCCGCTGGTTCCCCATGAAAGCCCGGAATCGCCCGCGCCCCCTCCCGGTCCTTGGGAGGGTCCGGGCGGGGGGGGGGGGGAGGGGGCAACGCCCCGGGCAACAGCACGAGCGAAAGAATCATCCCCCGCCCGCTGGTCCACATGGGGCCCCGGAAAAGCCCTCAATTTCCATATTCAAATTCCCTGATCAAAATTCCCGGAGACACAGGAAGGCGGATGACAAGTGTTATGTGTCGGTTTCTTGGGGGAACCACGGGCCCTTGCGCTGTTGCGCGAAATCTTTTCAGTGCAAAATCCTGTAGACCCCCCCGATCCATTTATCTATTTATTTCCTAATTTTCAGGTTAAAATCTGCCCGATCACGTTACAGGCAACATCGATCCTATGCCTCCATAGAACATTTCAAGTAATAAAAAGTTTATAAATAATCATGAAAAATCCTATCCTGTTCCCACAACCCGACTGTTTTTAAAGTGGACTTTTAAACTTTTTTTTAACTATTTTTACTTGTAAATGCTCGGGAAGCTAATGCTCGATGTTTCCGTAACAGTATCAGGGGAGCAGTTAAAACCGTAAAACATGAAAAAAGAGCGATGAATGGAAGGGGTCTAAGGATTTCGCGCTTGATAATATTTTGCACAACCTTGGGGTTTTTTTTAAAAAACTCGTACCTCACGTTTGGGATGTACCGAAAGAAAAGTTGAATGGCGAATTAATCAAAATCTAAACAGATTGATTGAAAAAAATTTAAGCATGTCACCCTTATTTGTTGTTCCTTCTCTTTGATACATGAAAGGGAATTTTCCCATACACCCACTTGATGCATTTCTAAAACATTTGGGTAGTGTTGTAGGGAAATGGGCGAATACTTCATTTTTCCAACAACCTCATTATATCCCCAGACTTTAACCCTTTTTATTTCCTTTCGATAACCCATGTTACCATTCAACATTAATTGTAGCTGGTTTGGTAGGGGTAAAGGCAAATAAGACTCCTGAGCCCCCCCTACGTCCTGGAGCTGACGGGAAGTTCCCAGACGGCCACCAGAGGGAAAATCCGCTCAGTGTTCTACCGTAGATAACAGTGAAGTCGCCAATTCTACGTTTCTTTCTTATTTACAGACGTGTAGTGGCGTTAATACTTACATTTCTACATCCATGATTTCAGGAAAATTAGAAGGGTCTATCTGGAGAGTCTGTGTCATTTTGTGTCTTCATCTGTATCATATTAGGGCTATAAATTAACAAATGACAAAAATAAAACCGAGTGGCGACCTCACTATACCTACTACAGTAAAGTCGCCAGCTAGTATTTTAACCCAACAGTTGAGTCGCCACTCTGGGGAATTTAGGGAAATTAGAGGTAAAGTAAAACAAGTCTCTATATATATTAGCTGCGGAAGATGCTTGGATATATAAAAATTCCTCTGCCAACGTGAAAATAAATTCTATTCAAGTTTGAAAGATCTGGCAAGTCTTGTGTCCTGTCGCCCGAAAAGCTATTGTTTACTGTCTGTCATCGCGCGAAGAAAAACGTGAGAAGCAAAATGCGCAACAGTTATATTTGCAGATACAAAGCATAAAACAACGCTGAAACAGGGTAGATTATACAGCCATGATATAAACTACTGTGTAACATCTTCAGTGGCACATAAAAATCAGTAGTGATGCTATAATTCGTAATATTTGGCGCCTGGCGACTTCACTGCAGGTGGCGACTTCACTGTTATCTACGGTAGAGTATTTGCAGATTTTGATTGCGGATTATTTCAAAACGGCTGACTGGATGCAAAAAGTGACAACATATTGTTGATATATTCGATAATGCTTATATTTTGACTGCATTAAATCAGGAATAATGAAATGGTCTGGACGAATACTTTTAACTTTCTCTCTCCCTTCATGATAATGATAAGGATTATGATATAATATATCTGGACTTTAGTAAGGCATTTGCCAAAGTACCACACGAGCGACTCTTAAATAAGGTTAGGGCTCATGGAATAGATGGGAAGGTTCTTCATTGGATCAGAGCTTGGCTAAGTAATAGGCAACAAAGGGTTACAATTAATGGTTCTAAATCTGAATGGGGAGTGGTGACAAGTGGAGTTCCACAAGGGTCTGTTTTGGGTCCATTACTATTTTTGATTTACATCAACGACTTGGATAGTGGGACTAGCAGTGATATCAGCAAGTTTGCTGATGATACTAAGTTAGGTAGGATAATTGGATCACAGTCTGATGTAAACATATTGCAGGGAGACTTGGATAAACTTAACGAGTGGGCAGTCAGATGGCAGATGGAATTTAATATTGATAAATGCAGCGTTATGAATGTTGGTAGAAAAAACCCTGGTAATAGATACACCATAAGCAATGTATCGCTGAAAAGATCAGAAGGTGAAAAAGATCTTGGAGTGAGGGTGAGCCCAGACCTCCGACCTAGGAAACAATGTATTGAGGCCAGAAATAGAGCTAATAGAGTATTAGGATTCATTACCAGAAGTGTTAAAAGTAGAAGTGCGGAAGTTATTCTAAAGCTTTATCTGGCTCTAGTCAGGCCTCACCTATTCTATGAGGTTCAGTTTTGGTCTCCATATTACAGGAAGGATATAGCCTTGTTAGAAACAGTGCAGAGAAGGATGACCAAAATGATACAAGGGATGCGTAACTTTAGTTATGAGAGGAGATTGAAGTTATTAAAATTACACTCACTCGAGAGACGCAGAGTAAGGGGCGATCTGATAGAAGATTTTAGGTGGATAAAGGGATTTAATAAAGGAGAGGTAGGAAAAGTTCTTACGGCTTTTAACCAGGGTAGAACAAGAAGTAACGGATTCAAGCTGGAAAAGCGTAGAATTAAAAAGGAAATAGGGAAAAACTGGTTCACAAATAGGGTGGTGAATGAATGTAATGGTCTCAGTAGACAGGTAGTTAGTGCGGAGTCATTAGGGAGCTTTAAAGAGGAGCTGGATAGGTTCATGGATGGGGATGAAAGGTGGATGTAGGTAGTGTTAGGCAACAGGAACTACCACGTGTAGGCCTCGCGGCCTCTTGTAGCTTCCTTATTTTCTTATGTTCTTATGTTCTTATGTTCATGCCTTCCCTCACACCTGATATACCTTCCCTCACACCCTACATACTGTAGCGTCCCCCATTATAGCTACCGTAGATAACAGTAAAGTCGCCACCTGCAGTGAGTGATGTCGCCAGGCGCCAAATATTACGAATTATAGCATCACGACTGATTTTTATGTGCCACTGAAGATGATACACAGTAGTTTATATCATGACTGTATAGTCTACCCTGTTTCAGCGTTGTTTTATGCTTTGTATCTGCGAGTATAGACGGTTTCAAATTTCGCTACGTTTTTTTTTCGGGCGACGACGACAGCGGTACGACACTCAGTAAATAAACACTAGATGGCGACTCTACTGTACGTTGGTAGCCACTTTGTAGATATTTTTGTAATTTGTTCATTTATAGCCATAATATGACACAGATGAAGACACAAAATGACACAGACTCTCCAGATAGCCCCTTCAAACTTTCCTGAAATCATGAATGTAGAAATGTAAGTATTAACGCCACCACACGTCTGTAAACAGAAAAAAAAGTTATCCTGGCGACTTTACTGTTATCTACGGTAGATGTTAATTTGAAGGGCTCCACAAACCTGGCGATTACGCTGCCACCACCCACAATAAGTGGGAAAAAAAAAAAGATTTAGAGAATATATGAGGATAACTGAGACTTAATAAACGACTCGTTAACAGGGTTTCTTTATACTCGAACAGTAATCACATCCCAGTTCTAAATGGCTAATGGTTTCCCACAGAAAACTATACTTCACATCATGTAGTCGAACGAAACGCTAATATATTTCTCCTTCTGGCTTAACACACACAAGTTTCCTACTCTTGAGTTACTAGGTACTATATCTATCTATCTAAAACACTCTGGGGAGCGGGTATAGGGCCTTAGCTCTATATACTGGTGTCTCAGCGGGTCACCCACTCAGCACAGCTCAGCAACACACAACCATTGCCATCAGCACACACGTGGGTCCCTCAAGGGATCAACCACCCACTCAGCTCAGCTCAGCTCAGCTCAGCTCACTGTTCCCGTCTTCAGACCCTGAATATACATAACCCCCAATTACAAGTCATAGAATTTAAGATCAAGAACTAATCAATGCCCTATACATCCTTATAAGTACACCGCCACACACCTACCTTCCAAAAGGGTTGTAAGACACGACTCTCTCTCAGAGCGTGTTGTCTCGACAAGGGCTGGCAAGAGAGAGAGCTCGTGTACTTTTTTCCCTACCTCGCCTTCTTGCCGTGACGTCACTAGCGACCACGGGTATAAAATATTGCCGGAAACCTATATTGTTAGATGATTAGGGACTGAGGAGTGGAGAAAAATTGTGAGCATATAATTACTAGCTATATATATATATGTATTACTTTACTCTCACCACTCAATGTAAACTTTTCGTCAATCGTGAGTCACAGGATTAACCCATTTTCTCGCGTTACAATACCTTCCCTCTCCCCTCTTAAACTTAACCTTTCATCACTCATTCCTTCACCCCTTTCATAATTTTGGCAAATATTACATTTAACATAACATACAGATTCAACATATTATAATCCTGCGAAATCATTAGTAAAAAGTAAAATCATAATATAATACATCAAGATTGCATATCAATCAATCATTGGGGGCATACGCCGGGGGGCGCGTCGCCTCGCCCACCCTACGACGCCACTCCCGGGGGTCACCACGCGCGAGTTTCCATGCAGGCTCCTTTCCCATACCAAGCAGCTCTCGACAAGAAACATCAACTTGCCCCAGCCACGAGCCTTGTGGGCGCCCCCTTGGCCTCCTCCACGCCGGATTGTCTCTTACAGATACAACCCGATGGGAAGGATCGGTTTCAGGTTAGCGTGCCACATGCCCATATAGCCGAAGTTGGCGCTGACGGACTATGCAGGTAATAGGCCTCGATTCAGTCTCACGGTGCAATCGCTGATTTGACAAGTAATCATCCCAGCGATACCCCATGATTCTGCGAAGACACTTATTACCAAAGGCATTGATTCGTCTCTTCAAGTCACTATTTAGTGTCCATGTCTCACAACCATATAATAGAGTAAGACAGGGATCACAAGCGATTTGAAGATCCGGATCTTTGTCCTCCTGCACAGGTACCGACAACGCCAAATACTCCCGCTGAGCGAGTCCATAACACCGTGGGCTATGCCAATCCGCCGTAAGACTCTTGACGTGACCCGCCGTCATTATGGACTGCGCTACCAAGGTATGTAAAACTTTCCAAGATCTCAATGTCCTCGCCACACGCATGAACAGACTGTACTGCTTCATCTAGTAAGTCTCCAAACACCTGGACCTTGGTCTTGAGCCAGGAGACCTCAAGTCCCAAAGGCTTTGCCTCTTCGTGCAGCGCCTCGAGAGCCATCACCAGGACCTCCAGCGACTCAGCAAAGATTACTGCATCATCGGCAAAAACAAGATCAGTGATCTTGGTGTTGCCGACGGATGCTCCACAATTACTTTGATCTACAACCTGTCCCAATACCCAGTCCATACAGCGTTGAAAAGTGATGGAGCAAGGACGCACCCTTGCCTCACTCCTGTATCACAGGAAAGAAGCTGGATACACCTGCCCCACACTTCACAGCACTCTCAGTCCCAGAATACAGACCAGTTATAAAACCAATAGTCCTTGCAGGAACCCCTCGAAGTCGCAGAAGATCCCAGAGTGACTCACGATGCACTGAGTCAAACGCCTTCTTGAGATCAACATAGGCTGCAAGCATCCCCTGTCGAAACTCAGGTCGGCTTTTCCACCAGGACACGAAGCGCTAGGATACGGTCCGTTGTTGACTTACCAGGCGTGAACCCAGAACTGCTGATCGAGGTCTCTGATGCTTCACCAGATGACTGCGAATTCGTGTCAGCAATAGATGGGCAAGCACCTTGCCTGGTACGCTGAGCAGTGTAATACCGCGGTAATTGTTGCAGTCCTGACGGTCCCCTTTCCCTTTCCAGATAGGGACGACCAGCCCCCTTTTCCAGTCAGGAGGAATGGTACCTGATTGCCACACGGCAGTCAGGACAGCATGCAACCCGCGGATCCTGGCCTCACCCCAGCTTTGAGGAGCTCCGAAACTGATATTACAAACACCAGCTGCCTTTCCACCCCCTCAATTTTTGCTACAGCCTCTCTGACTTCGTCAAGAGAGGGTGCGCTTTCGTCAATGGGAGGATCGGCATCCACTGCCTGTAACCCAGTGGTGTGAAGCTGCTCAGTTGGAGGGTCCACCGTGAACAACTGCCCAAAGTACTCCAGCCCAACGAGCCATCTGCTCATCCATGTCCGACACGAGGCGCCCATCTGCTGTTCGAATAGCACTCGCCCGAGAAGGAGACTTGGGAACGGAGCTTCTTCAGGGCTCGGTAGGCGGGTCGGAGGTCATTAGCGTTCAAATGACCCTCGACATCCTCGCGAGACTCCTGACATACCTCTCCTTTCTCTCCCCAGGAGGGTTCTAGTTCGGCGTGACAGAGCCCTGTGCTGGTCCTGGTTCCCAGCCAGCCTGGCAGCGCGACTCTCCTCGATTTTCTCCAGCGTCTCCGTAGAGACAAAACCACGCCTTGACCTCGGGCGCTCCCCAATACACTCTTTGGCAGCCTGTAGAGTTTTTACGTTTGAAGGTATCCCACAGTTTCTACAGGGTCCCCGAGAGCACCGAGCACATCAACCGATTTGAGACTGCCACCGCAAAACTCATGAGCACATGTCAAGTCCTTCAGTTTCTCAAGATGAAACACAGTATGGTTACCTCTTGAGATTCTTCTGGACTTGACATGAAGCTTAAGTGTAGCAACAACAAGTCTGTGATCTGTTCCAAAGAACTCAGCACTCCGGTAACCCTGCAGTTTCTGGAGGATCTTCCAACGAGTACTAACGAGGATGTGGTCGATCTCCTTAGCTACCCCTCCGGCATTACTATACCATGTCCAGCGGTGCAGCTCTGGTCTCTGATACCAAGAACTGCAATTCTCAACCTTCTGGACCTTGCAAAGTTCAGAAGCAGAGAACTGTTGGTGTTTCTGGTACCGGAGCCATGGGGACCAACACATAACTCGTTAGCCATCTCTCACAGTGCCAGTAGTAGCATTGAAGTCGCCCAAGACAATGATTGTGTCCCGAGGAGGACACTGGTCTAATACAGAGTCGAGTTTGGGGGTAGAACATCTCCTTCTATTCAGTTTTTACGCATCTCGGTAGGAGCGTACACTGCAACAAGAGACATGAAAACCCAGAGTGTGTTTTCATCCTCACCCGCATTATACAACCGGAGTAACCTCAACAACTGACGGCTGCAGTTTGCTGGAGATGCCTATAGCTACTCCCCGTTTACGGTGACCATTGCTCATGCCGGACAGTTTGTAGGTGTAACCCCCACTGCTAGTCTCACCACTGCCAGGCCTCCTCGTCTCAGAGAGTCCCACTATATCCACCCTCAGCCTACTGAGCTCACCCGATAGGAGAGGTAGTCGATGATCGTCTGAGAGGCTCAGAACGTTCCACGAGCCCACACGAAGAACCCTCCGCAGGTTGATCCCAGGAGTGATTCGACGGGCAGGCGCCGCCTCTGCACCGCCCCGGCCACCCCCATAAGAAAAAGTTGGGCTAGGGGGCCCTACCACTTGATTTAGAGTGCGGGATTCCCGAGGGCTTTGCTCCGCACTCGTCATAGGGAGACCCCTCCCCTGCGTCGGCATAGGAGGGGTCTGCATGGTCGGGCCCCCCGGCAAAACCGGGTCGGGGGCGCGATTATCGCGCCCCCGGCCTCTACCTCTTAACATGTTTGTGGCTAGTTTATTTTTTACAGGGAGGGGTTGTGTCGTGGTCATTTTGACCATCTACACCTTTGTTACCATTATGTAGTGCCCACCTTGGGAGTGTACTCTACAGTCCTGGTTACTCCGCTGCCACCACCCACATTAAGTGGGAAAAAATATATGATTGAACAAAAATAAAAGATTTAAGAAAATATGTAAGAACTGGTTGGAAACAGAATGATAACGCGTTAATATATTTCTAATTATAATATATTTAACTCATTACTGTCTCCATTATGTAGTTATTATACATTCACAAGTTATCTTAATATTAAGTCTTCCTAGTGGGGCAGCTTAGGTAGTGGATGGGGACATGCCGGATAAAAAAACCAAAATTTTATCACGCAATCTTCAGGGTCCCAGCTATGATTCTATAACCGGCGCCAAGCGGTAGGACCACTCTTATTTGAAATTTTTCATTATATGTGAAAAAAAAAATTGACACAACTTCCGCTTTCTTCGGCAAAGGGAAGAAATCAGCATGGGAGGCTTGGAATGCCTACGTGGAGGTGACGGAGGCCTTCAACAACTTCATGAATCACCCTTACATGACTGTGACAGTGAACTGCAAGCAATTCCAGTTGCTCGAGCGCTTCACCGTGATCATCTACAATAAGACGAGCAACTTGGACTCTGTGAACGAGGCACGTAGGGAACTCTTCTCACAGAAGAACAGGCCAATGGAAAAGATTCCCCCAACGCAAGAAGCCCTTCTGCAGCACACACTGCGCGCAGTCTACCAAGCTGGAATCTGGGCAACCAGTGATCAATGTGAGCAGAAGCCTCCAACCCCAGAGGGCTTTGGATGGACTCTAGAGAGTGCAACGAAGACCTGGCGTCCTGTGTGGTCCAACCTGCCTGTAGCATCTCAGGCCTGCAGCGAACTGGTCAAGTGTGGCTGCAAAAGCGCCACGTGCGGAGGACGATGCTCATGCAAGAAGGCGCAGTGGAAGTGCACCGAACTATGCAGCTGCCAATGTGAATAGCTTAGCCGAGAAGTAATTTTGCACCATGTTGGGTGAATATACGCACGGTCTGAAAGAGTATCCATTTTTCTTGATTTTCGTATGTGTTAAGGGCAGGCTCCGAATTAATTAGACTACGCGATTCACTATGTTAACCGCTACTCGACCACGCGATTACGAAATAAAAATGATAACGAAAATTGTGTTTTTGAATACCCGGGTGACCTACGTTAATTAGAACGTTTAAAAAAAATTGAGGAAATGCACCCGAGACACCTAATTTTCAAATATTGTTTTAAAATACTTCTAGATGTTCGATTTTAAAAACAATTACACCAAAATGATCGGAAAAGACTATATTTCTCATTTCTGCAATAAAAAAACATTTTTTCCCAAAAACTAAAAAAAAAAATTTCCCAAAATTTTCAAAAAAACATTTCACAAATAATGAAAAATTTCAAATAAGAGTGGTCCTACCGCTTGGCGCCGGTTATAGAATCATAGCGGGGACCCTGAAGATTGCCTGATAAAATTTTGGTGCTTTTATCCGGCATGTCCCCATCCATTTGAAATTCGGTGCTAAGCTGCCCTACTATCCTTCCCTCCTAGCGATACGCACGCGAAATGCTCAAGTCGTTATCCTAATATAATTTACTATCTTTGGTAACTTCAGTCGCACTGTTACCCCTTAACGATACGCACATGTAATGCTCAAGTCGTTATCCTAATATAATGTATACGTAGTCTATCCCACTTCCAACTGTTTCCCTCTCACTTATTTTTCTATTTCCTTCTTTTCTCCTTGTCCTCACACGGCTGGCTGTGACATGTTGTGGTTGCCCCCTCTGCTAATTTGTGAGCGCTCGGCCCCCCTGGTCCGCCAACAGCATCCTACCTTGGGACCCTAAGTAATGCACTTCATTAGTCTTGGTCAACAAAAAGAATCACCAGTAAGTCATGTCTACATCTCTAGTTAACAAACATTTCACAACATACCTTTACCAAGGGCGAGAATATCACCTCCCCACAGGCGACTTAACTCAACGAACGTCGAGCTGCTTCTAAAATTATTCTAACCTAGAATCCCCGTTCTCACCTCGTTTCGCTACGTGTCTAATTACTACTGGTTTAAAATATAAGCCTAACCAGTGATTCAGGAATGAGGCGTGGAGGAAAATTCCTCGTTAGCTTATTGATACTTATGTGTTATTTCATCTCTTCCCCTATTAATGTAATTTCTCGCGTTACAGTTGCAAACCCCAAGATTGCATACAGAATACATATATGACACAGTCATTTGACAAACAATTGCGCTTTCCTTGCTTTCCTCTTGGCAAAATTATGAAGCACAACATCAAAATCAAGAGATCATGTAAGTTGAGACTCAATACTGAATCTAGCCAAGTCCACAAGTCGTGCTTGGCTCATTGTTGCTCGTAGACATTTTTTTTATCAGCTTGAGTTTGCTGAATGAGCGCTCTGCAGAGGCGACAGTGGCAGGGATTTTTAGCAGAATGCGCAGGCTGACAGATACATTTGGGAAGAGCCCTTCTAGTCTGCACTCTGTCAAGCAATTCAAAAGCTGCAATAGGCTTAGTTGGTTCTGTCCAAAATTTGAGCGATGAATTGTTTGTAGGTGCTTCATTTCCACCACGATATCATGACTGATATCGGCAGGATACTTATCTGCCGGTGATTTTAATTTAAGTGAGCTCCTTTGCTGATATTGTTAGTAGTCTGGTATCCACAGGCTCAAAAGCTCAATAAAATGGATTGAACCTGACATGGCATGCTATACTTTTTCTTTGTGTTTTTACTATTAATTTGGACATTAAGGTCTGTGGAATGAGAGGTCTGCTCTGGCGGAAACGTTGCATAAAAAAATTGTGCCTATTTTTGTATATGCGGCCTTGAGAGAGAGAGAGAGAGAGAGAGAGAGAGAGAGCGAGAGCGAGAGCGAGAGCGAGAGCGAGAGCGAGAGCGAGAGCGAGAGCGAGAGCGAGAGAGAGAGAGAGAGAGAGAGAGAGAGAGAGAGAGAGAGAGAGAGAGAGAGAGAGAGAGAGAGAGAGAGAGAGAGAGTTTGTCTAGTAAATTTAAGTTGGTCTTTTGCATGACATGGACTTGGACCGTTGCTTGTCGCATTGGAAAGCAGATTGTGAGAGGGTATTTATCGCAAAGTTAACCTTACCAAACAAAGGTAAGAAATTAACAGACTTCTGACGGGAGCCATTAAACGGTTCTCTTCCAGCAACGCGTGCAGAAAAGGGAGATTGTGCTACTTTCATCCCTACAGATGATTTGATAAGTCAATGACACTGACACACTGTAGGTAGTTATAAATCCAGCTGACACAGGGGATAGCAGAATAGAGGAGGAACAGGAATTCCTCTTTTCTTTTGAGGATGATAGGTATACGTACGTAGCCTACGTACGTAAAGTTTTATCTAGGTACCATAGAGTTCAGCTTCTTTTGAGTCATTAGACTATATATTTTTTATACTTAATTTTATTTATTTTGAAGAAAAAAAATCTAACATGTGAAAAGTTGTGTCATGATTGGATATATTATTTATTTTGATGAAAAGAGGAAATATTCGTATATGTGGAATGCAGAATTCAATGAAGTATATAGCTACCGGTAGTCTAGTAATTCACTGACTATATTATTTTACCTAAATGTTGTACGATAATCTATCTAAAATTACGATAATTCAGGTGGCTCGGTAGGACAATGTGGGGAACAAAAGTTGCCATCCCTGCAGTGGTCCCACACCAAGACCAAGGCCGTAACCCTGCTGGCTGCCTGGCTGCCCGGGCTGGCGATGCTGCACTGTCCCTCCACCGTCCACGCTGCCACTCCCAGTCTGCCACCGTGTGTTAGGACTACACTGTAACTCCTCGCCCTGAACGTGGCCACCGTTGCCTTGACCTGACCCTGCTGGCAGCCCTCGCCACAACACGCTGGGACGCCGTCCTCCGCCTCACCGGTGCCTTCCGGAGAAAGACAGGTCAGCTGCCACGCCTGTGATAGCATCATAGTACAGCCTTCCTGGAGTTGCCACAATTCTACAGTCCTTTCCCGCCCTTATTAGTGGGCCTTTTCCTCCAGACCTTCACAGATCCCGGTAATTTATGGAGGAGAGTTTCACGTTCGTTTTCAGAGACACCAACTACTTTTTCTTGGCCTACAATAGGTGCTTGTTCTAATGGTGCTAGTTTTATTTTGCGCAAACCAAAAAAAAAAAATGGAAAAAAAATGAAACCTAACCTAACCTAACCTAACTCAACCTAACCTAACCTAACCTTACAGGTTTTAAAGAAACCTAACCACAAAATATACATTTTTTTTTTTTTTTTTTTTTTGGATTGCGCAAAATAAAACTAGCACCATTAAAACAAGCACCTATTGTAGGCCAAGAAAAAGTAGTTGGTGTCTCTGAAAACGAACGTGAAACTCTCCTCCATATTAACCCAGATCCCTTCAGATACCTCTAAAACGCGTATTATAACACAGGGGATATAACACCAGGTTACACCAGCTCCAACTCAAACTCAAACAGTCTCCTGCACTGGATCAAGGAGGAGAGAGAGCTGTCTGGTTACAGTGAGATCCATCTCAGCTGCATCGATAACTGACGGAATTCTTCAAAGGTATAAAGTGGGGGAGAGATTAAAAAAATAAAAAAATTACTAACCTAACCTCAATATAACCTAACGTAACCTTGTAAAACTCTAGTTCTTTCTCGCCCTTTGGTCTCGCTAGGAGGTTATTGGTAAGGTTAGGTTAGTATTTTTTTTTTTTTTTTTTTTTTTCTCCCATCTCTTTATAATTACGTTTTAGAGGTCTGTGAAGGTCTGGAGGAAAAAAGGCCACTAATAAGGGCGGGAAAGGACTCTAGAATTTTACCCTGGAGTTTAGTTTGTTAGTTTTAGGCTAGGTTTGGGTTAGGGGTTATGATGGACGAGAACTGCTCAGTCGCTGCCGCTGTTGCATGAAATAGGTAACACCTCGAAATACGTAGCACCTTACCTCACACCCCGCCGTTCCTTACTTATTTACCACAAAATACGGAATTTTTTTACAATAGGACCGAAATTGGTAATAATGGACGAGGACTTCGCGGTCGTTTTCAGAGACAACGGCAATTTTTTCCTGGCCTACAATAGGTGCTTTTTCTAATGGAGATAGTTTTATTTTGCGCAAACCCATAAAAAAAAAAAATCTTCACCGAATTTTATGGTACCGTTTCCATTAAAAACACTTATCTCCATCAGAAAAAGCACTGAAACTTGGCCGGGAAAAATTAGTCACAGTCTTATAGGTTTTAATGAAACCTAACCTAACCTTATAGGTTTTAATGAAACCTAACCTAACCTTATAGGTTTTAATGAAACCTAACCTAACCTTATAGGTTTTAATGAAACCTAACCTAACTTTATAGGTTTTAATGAAACTTAACCTAACCTTATAGGTTTTAATGAAACCTAACCTAACTTTATAGGTTTTAATGAAACCTAACCTAACTTTGTAGGTTTTGATAAAACCTAACCTAACCTTATAGGTTTTAAGGAAACCTAACCTAACTTTGTAGGTTTTAATGAAACCTAACCTTATAGGTTTTAAGGAAACCTAACCTAACCTTAAGGGGAGAGTCCGCCGTGAATTAAAAATTGCATTTACGGTCATGAATAATTTATATGTTGTGTATATTAGTACCCTTGTTATCACATGTAAATGTCAAGCTGATCAGATGAAAGGAAAAATTTGAAAAATTTAAGGAAACTATTTTTGTCGGTTTTTTTATGAAATTTGTAATTGCTTCTTCTCAGCCATTTTTTGACCGATTTCTTTGTGACATGAGAGCATCTGATAATTCATTGTTATTCTAACAATTTGTTCTGATAATTTTTTGAAAATAGTTTTCGAATTTAAAAAAAAAATTGTTTAAGAAAAATAAAAAATAATAATTTAAGGATAATTTTCCCATATATCAAAACTAAGACTTTAAAACAAAAACTAAATCAGAACAGATTTTTCTACGATATTTGATTTTGTGTGTCCTAAAGCTTCGTGAAAATCGTGCCAAAAATAAAAGCAGAGATGAATTTTATGTTCATTTTATACTAGTTTTGAGAAAAACGCATTTGAAGTTTTGCTAAAGTTTCTGCGCTCCAGTGAAGGTACTATACTGTCAATGCTACTTTCATATGAATTTTATGGGATCAGTAATCGCATATCAATGCATGCATACAAGGATCTGCACCTTGTCCCCCCTTATAAAGGTATTAATTAATCGCTCAAAGGCGAGGGTGTCAGGGCGCGCCACGCCCCTCATTGTTGCAAGGTTCGATCAAAATTCACCAGGTGCATAGCTTTCGGGTGGAATTCCTTTGTCTGTCTTCCTCTTCTTGTTTATTGTCTTCTTCGGTGTAATTCTTCTCTTTTCTCTCTTTTCTAGTCCTTTTTGATTTGTTCCAAAAAAAATTGTAAACAGGTTGCACTTTTCATATCCAAAATTGTGTTCCAGAATTGCTACCTGAGTAACAAACTTCACCCTGAAGATTGCTGTTTTTTTTTTTTTTTAAAGGCATAGTTTTGATATATGGGAAAATTATCCAAAAAAAAATCCTTTTTTTTTTTTTTTTTTTTTTTTTTTTTTTTTTTATTTTTTTATAAATACAAGTTTTGAAAATTTAAATGCCCCTCGCTATGGGCATTTAAATTTTTGTCCGGCTGAAAAAAATTCCACCATTCGAAAGCCAAAGGATAGGGTGTTGCCATAGACCATATAACTCAAATTTGTACTATATTAAAAAATTATTTTCATATTTTCACGGCGGACTCTCCCCTTAACCATAAAGTATACCTAACCTAACATTATAGGTTTCATTAAAACCTATAAGGTTAGGTTAGGTTTCATTAAAACCTATAAGACCCTGACTAATTTTCCCCGGCAAAGTTTTAGTGCTTTTTCTGATGGAGATAGTGTTTTTAATGGAAACGGTACCATAAAATTCGGTGCTAATTTTTTTTTTTTTACTCTTATTTTAAAACTATGGGTTTGTGCAAAATAAAACTATCCATTAGAAAAAGCACCTATTGTAGGCCAGGGAAAAATAGTCGGTGCTACTATAGCGTGCGGTCTACCGGGACATTTGCTCTATAGCGTGTGGTCTACCGGGACATTTGCACTATAGCGTGCGGTCTACCGGGACATTTGCACTATAGCGTGCGGTCTACCGGGACATTTGCACTATAGCGTGCGGTCTACCGGGACATTTGCACTATAGCGTGCGGTCTACCGGGACATTTTACACTATAGCGTGCGGTCTACATTTCTTACTCGCTACTTACACTCTACACTCTTACACTTCAGGCTGCAACTTACTATTGCTATATGATATTGTCTATTATACAGTAGAGTATTATAGAAAAAACAAAACTTTAGTAAGTGATAATTTATTAAGCACAGGCTTAAGCATTCCCGATCCCTGTTACTTTTTTTATTCTTGCATAACACTACCACATCGATGACAAGGCTCTGCTTCTTGTGGTGTGTCCAGAAGATTGCTGCCACGTAAAAACTTAACCGCTGTTTCTTGTGTCAAGATGACACTTCTGTAGAATTATTTCAACAGCATTGTAGAGGGTTAAGTGTGTCAGACTGATGTTTTCGGCTTGAATATTAGGAGGATATTGAGACATTACTTCGTTGATTCCTATTCTATAAGGTTGAGTAGGGTCCCGGTACTCAGGTCAGGTGTGGGCTTGTTAGAATGCACATTAAAGCTATGGGGTAGTCAGGTCAGGTCAGGGGTGGGCTTGTTGGAATGCACATTATTGCTATGGATTAGTCAGGTCAGGTGGGATCTTTGTAGACCGCACGTTAGGGGAGCATAGACTGCAGGCCCAGATGTAGACCGCACGCTATAGTAGCACCAAATAGTCGGTGTCTGAAAACAACCGCGAAGTCCTCGTTCATTATATCCCCGAAATTCCCTACACAACTGGGAGTATGCTTTCTATTTACCTTAATGGATTCTAAGAAACATTCACTCTGAGCTTCCGTCGCAAATCACTACTTTTTGAGATATAGATGTTTTTAGTAGGTAGGCGTGTATAAGAAATATGAAAATTAAACTAACCTAACCCCACCTTTTGTCTCACGAACCTAACCTAACCCCACTGTTACCCTTATCTGTGTGTTATTACTGGTAACTGGGGTCAACCCAAGTAAGAATACTTACAACTGTTGGTGACACAGTAGGGGTTGATTGCCTCAGAAGTGTAGAGTTGATGGGTAGGCGTATATACCGTCCTAGCCAGACACTTCAGATGGTAGTTGAATAAAAGTGGTCGAGTGGTTGTTTTATAAGGCTTGTTAATATAAAGTACCAGAGCAATAATTACAAGATATATATATACATATCTGTACACTGTGAGATTTATACATTAATAATGTCACGCAGTTCGTTAAGTAACGGCCAATGAAACTAATGTCTAAAAGACAGAGCCGGGAACAGTTAATGACGTGACAAGGTACTCCACACCCCCAGGTGTGGGGTACACACAGACACACAGGGAGGTGTCGTGAGTAGGAGCGCAAGGCTAACGCGTCTCCTGTCGCTCTCTGTGTTCTGTCTCTGTCTGTCTGTCCCCTCTCCGCTGCGTCTGCCGCCTATAAGGAAAGGAGGCCAGAACCTCAGGTTCCGGTGGACATGTCTCTCAGGCCTGTTGCACTCTCGTCAGTGTCATCATCCTTGGGCAGAGCGCTGAGATGACACACACACAACTTGTGTGTGTAGTCTGGAACCAGGGCGAGGTGTCTACCTCAGGAAAAGGTGTCAGCACTCAGCATCCGCTAGGCGCTAGTACAAGACACTCAGACACTCGGACATCCTGTCTTAGTATCGATTAACACATACATATTATATATAACCAGTATGCTAATACCATGCTTTAACCTCTTAACTAAACCCAAACCCTCATTAAAAAGTGTCAGCGGCAAGGGAAGAACAAAGGATGCAGATCACAAGAGGAAGAAGAGTAAGGCGCTTGTAAACACTTGTCTCTCGCCTCCCTATAAACAACATGTCATATCTCTAAAAGTACTGATTTGTGACGGAAGCTCATAGAGAGAATGTTTCTTAGAATCCAATAAGGTAAACAGAAACCACACTCCCAATTGTGTAGGGAATTTCGGTCCTATTGTAAAATAATACCCAAAATACTCCTTTGTAAGTGATTAACCAGGACGTGTGTGGTACTGTGGTTGCTGGAGGTACTGGAGGAGAGAAGAGAGGAAAGCATGTATTTACCGGAGAGAAGGGAGGAAAGCATTAGTGTAGTGATTAGTTAGTAAGAGCAAGGCATTGAGTGACCTAGCTCTGTACACGTCTTATGTCTATGTTAATTGTGCTTATATGTATCACAAGGCAGGTGAAGGGAATATCTTTTTTAAAACTTCCATCTGTCTCTCGATTCGTCTTCTTGTGACCTTTGATGGTATCCGGTCATTTTGCCCACATGCCATTTCGCCACACCATGGAGTCATTTCGCCCACAGGTCAATTCGCCCACACTATGGAGTCATTTCACCCAAGTTTACTGGTGGTTCATTCCATTTCTGCCAGAGGAAGATATAGTTACATGACTCCGTGACATGGATCGTGTGGGCGAATTGACTTTAGATTTGGAGAATTGACTGGGTATTATTCTAGTGTTTGCCCATACTCCCCGTCTCCCACAAAACAAGCTTGGGGACCTGGGGCCAGATGTTGAGAGCGTGCTAGGGCGCCCTATCCACTAGGGCGCCTGTGGTAAGGCAAAACGCCCTCCCACCGCTATGCTCAGTCGAGAATGCTGCCTTAGTGGCACCGCTAAATGTGCTGAAAACTAAGGCATGGTCTGACCATGCCTTAGTGAGCTGCTGTGGGCCTTTGACAGACATTCATCTTCTGTTTAGAAGGCAAATACAGCCTTGTTTCAGTTCCTACAACGTAACAATTGGTGTTTACGTAATAATAGTGTTGCAAGGTGTGTATGAATCGATCGTGAAAGACTTAAATGCGGCACTATAGGGTGTTATATGCTGGCGATAGAAATGTGTTGTGTGATGGTTGGCGGGCGGGCGGGCGGCGGGCGAAGCGACGACAAGTGTCACCGAGGGTGCTCCGCCCGCACTAAAATGTTGTACTAATACACGTTATTATCATACTACCAAATGATATTTAGGACAACTGAACATACCATCACCTTCACGAGACATTAGTGCATATCATGAATGTATAAAAATTACAGTAAACTATACCTATAATAAGATAATGAGAGCAAAATGAAATCGTGTATAGACATTTTTTTTTCTTTCACCTTTTTTTATTCAACTCCTCCTTAATCCTGCAATTTTGCTTGCATTAAATTTTCACTCACAGTCTCGGAATCAGCACAGTTTTCTGCTTATCATGGTATGTGGCACGTCCCAATGCAAAAATGTTTAGGTGGTCAAAACCTGTGATGAATGTCATACTTGTGACAAATAGTTTTCGGCGGGCCGCTGGGCGAGCGTTGCCTTATTGCAGAGGTGAGGGAGGGAGGGACAAAAATTCTTGTTTTCGGTGGAGAAGTGTTCAAGCCTTGTGATTGGTCGAAGCTGCCTAAGCAGTGCTCAGACAGGCAGCGTGATTGGCTATTAGGATTCTCGGACCACGCCCACACCTTGGGCTTTGGAGGTGTATGGCAGGGCAAAAGTGCCTGAAATATCGACTGTACATGGGCTTGAGCCGGTGCCTTAGCCTGGCCGTTACAAAAGCGCCTGAAGACTGGTAAAGCGCTCTTTTCGCCTTACCTCTATGGCACTTCTCAGCATCTCCCCCCTGGGGTAATGCGCGATATTTGGCTGGGGTACAAAATATGCGTCGCAACCACATCGTTTTTGAGTTAGGGGTGTTGATAAATTTCATTGGATTTCTTCTGAGTCCATAGACGTGTGAACCTGACAATCCTCACAGAATGATGACCGAAGTGTCGAGAACCCCCCCCAACCCCCCCCGCTAGGAGATTAGGTTATATTTGTTTAGTGTGTCGAGAACCCCCACAACTTGGGGGTGTTCTCGACACACTAAACATGTTGGGGGGCTAGGAGGTTAGGTTAGATTTGTTTAGGTTAGGTTAGATTTGGGTAGTTTAGGTTAGATTTGGTTAGGTTAGGTTATCGGTGGGTCAAGCCCCTTGCTAGGGTAGGTTAATTTTGGTTAGGCAATTTTCTTTAGATATAAGGAAATTACCCTAGATCTAGGGAATTTTACCCCCCTACACAACTCTTTAATTACCTGTTTCCGACACATAATTTGTTCCCCACCCGAAAACCCCGCATTCCCACAGGTCCCCAAACTTGTTTGGGGGAAGTGGGAGAGTATGGGCAAACACTAGAAATTTACCGTCATTTCGCCCAAGGTTACTGGTGGTTCATTCCATTTCTGCCAGAGGAAGATATAGTTACATGACTCCGTGACATGGATCGTGTGGGCGAATTTACTTTAGAGTGGGCGAATTGACTCTTACATGTGGACGAGTTGACTCTTACATGTGGGCGAAATATCTTGTGGGTGAATTGACGTGTTGGCGAAATGACCAGTAACCCCTTTGACGCTTAATATCACTTCATAGGTCCTCTTCAAACTTCGTCTCCTTTGTTAACAGGTTTGTCAACTCTTCCCTTGTCTATTTCACCTGGGACACTAAAACATTTTCATTAGTTTGTGTCTGTGTGAGTGAGGGCATCAGCTGATGGTTGTGTGACAGTGTTATACGGCAATCTCTTCTCTCCTGTCTCCTCCAGTACCTCCAGCAACCACAGTACACTGCAGTTACCACTTACGTTTTGTATATATATTTTTCTATTATTCCAGTTTGACACCGAATTCACTTTGGTGGACGAAACTATTTTTTGTAAAAATGGACGAGGACTGCGCGGTCATTGGTAAAAAATTTAGTTTATGACTTATGCAAGATTTTCAGACAAGCTCAATTTTTGTTCGCTTAATATTTGATGCGTCTCCTAATGGAGATGGGAAATCCCGTTTTGGCAGGAAAAAACACTTTGTAAAAGCATCAAATAATAACTTAATCAAACCTTTAACCCTTTCACGCACGGTGACGCGATCGCGTCAAAACGGGCCCGTCTGCAATCTGAGCTTTTGACGCGAATTGCGTCATAAAACAGTTAAAAATTCGCCAAAAATGAAGTATTTATCAGAATTGCGTCAAACTTTTCTGCGTCAAAGATCCAACCTAGACCTATAAAATAAACTAATTGTCAACTCTCGTGTGAGTGGATGTGAAATGATAAGGGTTTGTGTGTCAGTTTCCACTCAGCAGGCAGCCTGTGCGCGTGGATTGTCGTCCCTTTAAAACGTGTCCCGAGCTGGCCATAATGGCCATATGAAAATTATAATGGTAGCGTTGGAATCCTCATAAAAATCCGCTTTTATTGGCATATAAACCATATAAAGTTGACTCGGGAAGTTTCGAGCTACGAAGTGGTGAACTTAAGTATTTCTTATTTCTCTTTACTCAATATTTTTTCGGAGTCGGTAAATTCCGCTATTTATTTGCATTTCTTGTTATTTTTTTCTTTCATAAGGCAGAATAATCTCTTGCAAAACCAATGATATATAATAATGCCAGGAAAAAAGAATACGTTGGTGAAATTGATAACATAAAAAAAGAATTCGCCGCACAGTCTGGCCATTTCACGGGGCCCCTTAGGGAGCATAAAACGGCTGTTGCAGTGGACGGAAAAACTTATTTAACTTTTCGTGCGTGAAAGGGTTAAACTTATTTTGTTATCTAATATAACCAAACCCTCAACCTAACCTCACCTGTATACCTATGAAAAATGTAATGTTTGCACAACATTTCATTGTTACTTTCAATCTTGTTCTGACCTTCAGAAACAGTAGAAAGGTGAAAATTACTTGAGTCCAGACACAGTCATGTTCTAAATATTAGCCCGGTCATTTTCTTAGATACTGACTAGTTTTTCCTTGTCTGTAATTTGTGCTTTTTCAGATGGAGATAAAAATGTATTTATATTGTCCGAAAACCCATTCCAAAGTTTTGTTTTGCAATTTTCATCACAAAATCCTAGGATCGCTGTTTCCATTGATAACAATGTATCTCCATCAGAAAAAGTGCTAAAACTTGTCCAGGAAATAATAATCAGTGTCTCAGAAACCAGAGAAGTGACGGAATTGTACGAAAACAAGTGTGCCCCGCCCCGCATTCACCAGTCCGCCCGCCCGCCGCCAAGTGGTCAGCTTTGCCAAAGCCGTCTCTATGTAGAAAGCCTGCGTCTGGGAGGCGAGATGGACGGTGACGTCATCATCAGCAGAGTCGGTCGGCTCCACAAGTCGGTAGGCGCAGAGCTTTCAGCGAGTGAGGACGTACGTGCGTCCTCACTCGCTGAAAGCTCGCTAGAAATGTTTGTTCTATAATATTATCAAATAAAAAACTGTAAAACACACTAAAGAAATGCCATTCTGAGACTCAAGAAATATGCAAGAAGTTAAACTCTTCGCCATTTAATATTTGCTCAAAACATTTTACATGGAAAATATTAATAGAAGCGGAATTTAATTAGCTTTCCACTGATACATTCGTTTTTTACATTGTTTGCTCGGGGACAAATGTCTTCCTTATGATCTTTTGTCCCAACCTTCTAAGCTATATACAACTATGATGACTTTGTCAAGACTAAGGTTCACACCTTCCAACAAATACACCAACGTATTCAACAATCACTTGCTCTCTTAAAGCTGATATGCTCCCTATATCACAATAAGTCAGCTTCCACCTTCACACGAGTGAAAATTTCGAGCGGCGATAAGCGGTCTAATATGAAAAAAAGAAAAAAAGTCATGCAAATGGAGTCGTTACATCCGAGTCCATTACATCGAGGTCGTTATATCGAGGTTTGACTGTATATATATATATAGATTCATTTTTGATAATTATAATTTATTGGTCTCAATAAGTTACGTATGAATAGTTTACAACAATATAAAATTACATTGAGAAGTATAAGCCGATGAGCAGGTGCTCTAATACGGGCCAATATAATTATTTTGTTGGATTTTGCTATCACATCATGAAAGGCATGCAAACTAAGAATTAGAACATAGAACATCACAAAAACATATACCGTATTTGCCGGCGCATAAGACGCACCTCCGCATAAGACGCACCCCTATTTTACAAGAAGGTTTTGAGGAAAAAAAAATATTGGTGTTTTTGTGGGGGGAAAAAAAAATCGTAAATTTATCAATAGTTATTAAAAAAAAAAAAGGATTTGTAGGGGAAAGCAAATGATTATGAGCATGTACCTAAATACAATATTCACAGTGCAGTGAATGTGAATGAAAAATTATACTGTACGTAGTTAAAATGTAAAGGGAATGACAGGGTAACCAATATCGGTCATAATATATTGCAGGATGCCCCCACAAATTGATATTCTAATATTTTGCTACCTATGACATTATAGCTTAGATTTAATGTAGTAGGTATGCCTTTGTTGCTTTTCTGCTATGTGTTTAGACTTTGTGGAAAATGTGCAGTATATATATTGGTATTATTTTGGTAGTGGGCTTTCAAAAGTCCAAGGACTCTTACCTCAATCATCATGTAGCTTTCTTCATTCTGAGCATTTTGAGCCCCATTTCCCATGGCGCAATAAAATAATGATGGCATTACACGTAATACCGAAAATCTACCGTTATTTCAGGCAAAAAGTAAAGTTAGGTTAAATCAGATTAGGTTAGGTTAGAGGTGGGGTTTGGTTTAGTAACAGATGATATAGAGAAAAAAACGAGAATTAACAATACTATGGCAGTATGTAACGTAGCAATGTTTGCGGGGCGGACCTGAAGGGACAGGTTGCCCACCCCCCACACATACACACATAAATAAACATTGTTTTCCGACAAAAACGAGAGCCAGATTAATTCAAAACACATCAAAACTATTCAGGAGGATTAAGTTTCGGCCTCGAAATCGGTGGTTGTCCAATAATACAAATTTACGAAGATATTTAGGTAACACTATAAGGTAACCATCTCTACCTTATTGTTATTGTTGTAATTGTTGAAGGGCACCATTGTCGGGATCGACAATATTAGCCCTGGTTTACACCTATGAATCTATCACAGTCGCGAGGGTTGATTAGTCTTCTTCAGGAAGGTGCAGTTGAAGGCTGGTTCACACTCTGAAATCACGGCAGCGTTCCGTCAGCCGTGCCTTGTATTCACACTATTCGTCACGGTTCCATCATTTTCTGCAGTTCCTGCTCACCCACTAAGCAGACATGGTGCCTCAGAGGTTATGGTTGAATAAATGTGCATTAATAGCACTTCTGTTGGATGAAGAAGAGGAGTTGAACTCTAACAGACACTGTGTTGGTTACATAAAGCCTTGAGAAAACGACAATTATCAGCACGGCACAGTCTCATTACGTTAAAATATTCTTCCCCAGAAACCGTTACGTGACAGGACAGTGATGTATTGGAGCCGTGACGGCGGCGCACCGTTTAGTGTAACACGTCTATTTGTTTGAATGTAAGAAATTCTAACGGATGTGATGAGACGGTGCCCTGTCACCAATTTCACCATGATGGTATGGTGTGATTCGGCCTTGAGGCGGACGGTGTGGCGCCGTGATGGGTCTTGGTCTTGGTGTACCGTGTGGAAGATTTTTGTCCTGTCTACAGGTACCATTGCAGCCTTTTTACTAGCACTCTTTCATACAGTTTCCTTATCTGTAGAGGTACAGGGGTGAGGATTGAGGGGTCAAGGTGGTACAAAGGTCTATGCTGTCTCCTATCCCACCTTGCTTACCACTGTAGCGGTGCTAACACACACATGCACATACACACCTGCATCGGCTTGGGCCACCCCCCTGTCTGGGACCAGGATTAGAGGCACGAGGGTGACCTGACTTGTCCTCGCTGACACAACTGCAACATCAGCCATGTAATTCAGTCAGGCACAGGACACACAGAGACACACACCACGCACCTCTTGTCCCCACGTTGTACAATGACTCACTGTCAAATAAACTACAAAGCCACGACGCCCTTTCTCCATCCTTGTGTGTATAGACAGACTCCCCAAGATACTACACCTCCCTCTCAACGCTCACACTCCTTCAAATAAAACTAACACGCTCTTTGTTTCACTATTCCATTTATCAACAATACTATTTCCAGCAAAAATTCCAACATTGTTTTCTGCCTGCCTCCTATCATCTCCTTCCAACTGTTGTGTCAACTTGTGTGGCCCGAGTCGAATGCGGGCTGAGGCGACATATAATATGCAGGATGTTTGTCTTTTCCATGGGTGCGGGGAGGAGTCGTCCGTGGGCGGTAATGACCCATGGTGGGTGCGCGCAGGGCGTCGCCGAGTGAAGTTTCCCAGGTGAAGCGGTACACCTGAGATATCAGACGTTTTACAATAGAGAGCAGCAGCGGGGGGTGGATGATGTTTACATCTGACACGGCCATCTTGGCAGCAACAATCGCTATCTTGTTGCCCCAGCTCTTATTTTCTCTTAAACTCCAACCTTTTCTTAGTATTATGCATTACTGTTGATAATTCAGTTACAAATTTGTGCTCAGTAAACTACTGCTCAACACAGATCACTCCAGACCCCTTTAGTAATACACCACCGGCTGTTTGCATTCTCTGCCCGACCTCTCATGCGCTAATATGGCCGCATTAGACGCAGGGTGAACTTTGCATTCCTTTTTAAGGGAAAAAACTGCGTCTTATGCGCCTGCAAATACGGTATATGTTAAGAAAATATGACAAAAAAAAAAAAAAAAAAAAAAAGATCTGAAAAGGTTAAATGATGTTAACAATACACAAAAAAAAAAAAAAAAAAAAAATGCATACATATTTCATCAGGTACTTATCTACGTAACTAAGTACTGTAACCTCACAATAGTATTCAAGCATCTTATACATTCGAATAATTGTTAATAACTGTTGTTTAAGCTTTGATTTGAATAAATGTTTTGATGGAACAAGCTTTGTGGTGTCAGGTAGCTGGTTCCACTGTCTGGCTCCTCGAAACAGAATACTTTGTTGGGCATGCGATGTCCTGTACAGGGGAAGTCGGAGCTCCTGTGGTCTTCTCGTGTCAGTGTTATGAATTATAACTTGGAATCCTATGTCAATAGGATATGTGTTTATGACATTATAAAGGAAAATACTACTTTGCAACATTACGATATCTGGCAACTTAGAAGACTATGATCTCTAAAATACGGATTTGTGTGGTCATATCGATGGCAGTTAAATATTGCATGTATACATTTTTTCTGTGTGGTAAATAAGCTTTGTATATATGTTTGATAGGCTCCGCCCCGAGTGGATGCACAATATATAAGATGCGGATAAATGATTGAATAATAGACTTGTTTAAGATTTTGTAGATTTAAATGGTTCCTAATTTTATAAATTACTCCTATTAATTTTGATATTTTAGATCTAATGTCATCAATATGTGGCTTCAACTTGAGAGTATTATCAATTAAGATCTCTAGAAATTTTACTGCTAAAGAGAGAGAGAGAGAGAGAGCCAGGCAATATTTTTCAGGGATGTTATGCCTGATGTGCAAGGGCTTAGCTACACTTGCCTGCATTGAAGGTCACTAGCCACTCACCACTCCACTCCTCCACCATGTAGAGTGGTGGCGTGAGGCTCCTGTGCTGGCCTTACTCCTTGGCTGCAAACACTGGCTAGGTGTTAGCTGAAGGGTGAAGCAGGAAGCACCCTTAAAGGAAGCACTTACATGCTTGTGTGCTGACGGCCACCAATGTTACAGGTGCTGAGGTGAAGAGTCCAGGTCGGCGCCCACGCCAGGACTCCTCCCGGCTTCCCTTGTATTAGGGAACGCTTGGTTCATCCCTGGGGCAGCCTGACTGGCCTCCACCAGGGTTCTTGCAGGACCAGCTGACGCCTCCCACCACAGGTGTGCTGGCAGAAGTAGTGCTGCAATGGAGGGCGTGAGTACCTACACTTGTGACGACTGTGGGAAAGTGCGCTCCAGCAAGGCTGGCATTAATACACACATCCTCACCCATATACGCAAGACAGGGCTGAGGTGTGACCACTGTGGCAAAGTGTTCACTCGTAAGGGTGCTATTAGGAGCCACATGCTCACCCACACTGGTGTGAGAGACTTTGAGTGTCAGGAGTGTGGGAAAACATTTACACAGAAGAGCAGTCTTAGCAAACACATGGTCACCCACACTGGTGAGAGAAACTTTGAGTGTCAGGAGTGTGGAAAACATATACCAAGAAGAGCCATCTTAATGCACACATGGTCACCCACACTGGTGTGAGAAACTTTGAGTGTCTGGAGTGTGGGAAAACATTTACCGAGAAGAGCAGTCTTAACAGACACATGGTCACCCACACTGGTGAGAGAAACTTTGAGTGTCAGGAGTGTGGGAAAACATTTACCCAGAAGAGCAAACTTAGCGCACACAAGTTTACCCACACTGGTGAGAGAAACTTTGAGTGTCAGGAGTGTGAGAAAACATTTACCGTGAAGAACCATCTTAACACACACATGGTCACCCACACTGGTGAGAGAAACTTTGTGTGTCATGAGTGTGGGAAAACATTTACCCAGAAGAGCAGTCTTAGCACACATATGCTCACCCACACTGGTGAGAGAAACTTTGAGTGTCAGGAGTGTGGGAAAACATTTAACAGGAAGAGCAGTCTTAGCACACACATGCTCACCCACACTGGTGAGAGAAACTTTGAGTGTCAGGAGTGTGGGAAAACATTTACCCAGAAGAACAGTCTCAGCACACACATGGTCACCCACACTGGTGAGAGAAACTTTGAGTGTCAGGAGTGTGGGAAAATATTTAACAGGAAGAGCAATCTTAACAGACACATGCTCACTCACACTGGTGAGAGAAACTAGCGGCCGATTTTTTAAACATGGACTAGGGAGAGTCTAACGTTGAGTGTCCATATTAGACTCAAGTAGTTCCAATCCCGAGAATGTGTTTTTCAACACAGACACCGAGAGCAAACATGGGCTTAGGTTAATCCTCGGCTAATACCACTCTGCGCCTGGGTTGGCAGCCCTGAACCAGGGAGATATTTTGTTGTGGGGACAATGGCGAAGGAGGCATTTGTCTCCGCGCTCTGCTACCGAGAACAACAAAGCATGACACCAGACCTCGGGCCACCCGGGAAGAAGTCTAGACAAAAGACAGCCATTGTGTGGACAAGGCAGCCAATACATGCCTTTGCTTGGCAGGATATTATGAAAGCTGTAGTAAATAAACTAACTAATTGCCAATAACTTTGTATGTCCTCTGTTCTTTCCTTTTCCATCTACAACTTTGTCAAGTAACAGCCAGTCACAGAACACTAGTAGCCACCAAGTTCACTGATAGGAAAGCAAACACAATATTTGCTAATTCATGTTTAATGTTTATATATTACTTTAGTAATATTAACTATCATATGCAACTATTCGCCTAATTATGACCTTCGCAACTTACGACTGTTCGACTTTACGACCGGCGGTAAATGCTGATAATTGTGATTTTTTTTTTTTAATCCCCATATGGTAGGCCCTGAAGGTTCACTTGAGGGCTGTGATGGTTGGCCCTTGCCTGTGGTGGCACAGGCAGGATTTTTATAGTGATGCCCATGATTAGGCTCATGGTTGAGGCTCATGCCGCCCCGCTGTGTCCTCTGATGCATTCACAATTGAAGGTAAAGTTAATGAGCAGGGCATGTGGGTGTTCTTAGGCCACTCGACGGTGCAGAAAGATTTTGGTTCTCATCGGGGATTGAACTCTGTAATACGATGGTTATAACAATAATGAACAACAAAAATGTTGATAAAATATGACTTAAAGATTATTATAATATCATTACACATATTACCTTATCATTCTGCCTGCGCCACTACGGGCGAGGGCCAACCATCACGGCCCTCAAGTGAACCTCCAGGACCTACCACCCGGGTCTTAGTAGTCACTGTCTACAGGCGCTATAGGCACAAATGTAAAAAGAAAAATAATATAATATTTTTTTTTTTTATAACGGGCCGACTTACGACTAGATCAACCTACGACCGGTCGGTCGGTCCCGATCACGGTCGTAAGTCAACCACTCAGTGTATGATGATAAATAATCAGCTTGTACCCGTGTTTTTGCATTAAAGGGACTAAATACCAATAGCTAAAAAAGTTATGTTAGGTTAGTAACCCATGTCCAGGTTAGGTTGGGTTTAGGTGTTCTTGGTAGTGAGTGGTGTTTTTGTGGAATACAGTAAACCCTCACTATAACTAAACAATTTGGGGGAAGGGGCTGACGTTATATCCGAAAGTTTGTTGTATCCGAGGGATCCAAACTTTTCGCATATAATAAACTTTGAGCAATAGCAAAACTATTAAAGAAATAAAAAGCTATAAAGACTGAAACACTACAAAATGACCTGAACAAGATCTACGAATGGAGCAGTAGATGGGAAATGGAATTTAATGTAAACAAGTGTCCTGTGATGGAAATAAGAAAAAGCGATGAGATATAAATGGCCATATAAAATGGGCAATGAAATAATTGCAAAGGTTCATGAAGGGAAGGACCTGGGAGTGACAATGCAGAATACCCTACAACCAGAAAAACATAAATAAAACATTTGAAGATACAGGATGTTAAAGAATATTTGCGTGGCATTTCATTACATGGACACAAATATGATGAGAAAGATAATTACTACAATGATCCGACCAAAAATGGAATATGCTGCCATTGTATGGTCCCCATATAAAAAGAAGTATGTGAAAAAAGTTACCAACGCTTGAGCAGAGAAGAGAAAGGAGACTTAAGAACAATTTTTCAACTGATAGCGAAGATGGAAGAAACAGACAATGAGAGACTACTGACTCGGAAACAAAGAGAAGGTCGACGATACACAAGAGAAGATACAAAAAAAATTGTTAAAGGGAGATGCCTGAAACATAAAGAAGTACAGCTTCCCTCATAGAAATGTAGAAGTTTAGAATGGACTAAACAAGGGGGGTGATATCGGCAAAAAATGGGCTGCAGATGAAAGAATGACTGGATAAATGTAGATACGGAGACGTGACCACACGAGTGTAGCTCAGGCCCTGTAAAACACAACTATAGTCCCTTCATTTGAGAAAATTGGCTCATCCTCCCGTACAGCGCGGAACGGTTGGTAAGCCTCCTAGACTATCTACTATCTACTATCTAGGTACTAGCCTCCATCACTCCACCTCCTTCAAAAAACATGTTTATATCTCCACACAGCTCACCTATTACACAAGATAGGAACATGTGGGTTACATCATTGGATTAAGCAGTCATTGTACATTTATACATTGTACATCACTTTTCAAAAGTTAGTACGGTAAAAAACTAAGTACACTACCCTCCCGAGTTTCGCGCTTGCTTTCTTCCGGAGGCATAGCGCGAAACTCGCGGATCGCGAAACTCTGGTATTATAAACCCTGTAAAAATGCTTATTTAGTAGTTTTTTTTTTTTTTTTTTTTTTTTTTTGTGTGTGTGTGTGTGTGCCTACAGCGCCGTTAGGCAGTGACCTCCAGGGGTGGGACGGTAGGCCCTGGAGGTTAACTTGAGGGCTGTGTACCTACCGTATTTTACAGCTTATAAGACTCACTTTTTCCCCCAAAAAATATCCTGTAAATGCCCCAAGCCCCTGTCCACCCAGCAGTGAATGGGTACTGGGTGTTAGCCTAGGGTTTGTGACCCGCCTCCCGGGGTGGTGGCTTCGGCCAACACTACGTAGAGAAGAGGAGGGAGGAGAGGAGCTTGAGCTTGAGCTTGAGTTGGGAGTCACCCAGTGGATGCTGTTTTGGTCTGAGTGAGTGAGCCTGACATATATCTTGTCAGCTGATGGTTGTGTGACAGTGTTATACGGCAATAACACTGTCACAATGCCTTCCTCTTTTCTCTCCTGTCTCCTCCAGTACCTCCAGAAACCACAGTACCACACACGTCATGGTTAATCACTTATAAAGGAGTATTTTGTGGTAAATAGTAAGGTAAGGTGCTACTTATTTCGAGGTGTTACCTATCTTATGCGACACCGGCTGTTCCTGTAGAGAAAAACAAACAAATGGAAAAAAACAAAGCAAAACTACATACAGCTATACTAAGCCTATTATAATACTATACTAAGCAGGAAGGTAGGAAGATGTGTCCCGTACGTCTCTTATGGGAGGCGGTAGCAGAGTGGTTAGCGTCAAGATATATGTCAAGCTCGAGCACGAGCTTGACAGACGACCTACAAAGTGATACTAAGCAGAAAAGGTCACAAGAAAAAGAAGTCTCCGAGTGGCGTTCTGGGTGATCCGAGTTCGATCATTGATGGGGGCTGTAAAATACACTTTAAATTTTTTCTCTGCACTGTTGAGTGGCCTAAGAACACCCACACGCGGGCCCATTAACTCTACCTTCGATTGCGAGTGCATCGGAGGATACGGGGTGGCATGAGCCTCTAATCACAGGCGTCACTATAGAAATTCTGTCTGCGCCACCACGGGCGGGCCAACCATCACAGCCCTCAAATTAATCTCCAGGGCCCTACCATCCCACTCCTGGACTCACTGCCTAACGGCGCTGTCGGCAGACACACACACAAAAAAAAAAAAAAATAATAATAATAATAATAATAATAAAAAAAAAAAAAAAAGCGAAACTCGGGGATATAATGCGCGAAAGTCGGGATGATAAGAATTTAGGACTCAGCGCGAAACTCGGGGATCGCGAAACTCGCATAGCGTGAAACTCGGGAGAGTAGTGTAGGCTAATTACGGAGAGTGTGTGGGAGAATAAAATGGCAAGGCTTATAACACTTGACTTATAATGGATATTTACAGCCATTATGAATCAAGTGTAGAGTAAAGCATGTGTTCTCTTACTAACTTGTGAATACGATGGTACTTTCAGTTTTAAACATAAAAAGTGATCTATAAGAAAAAAGGAAGGATATGTTTGACTATGTTGCATCTTGAGGACGGGGTGTGGGGGAGGCAGGCAGGGAAGGAGGGAGGACACCCCCTGCTTCCCTCCCTGCCTCCCACACACCAGTCCTTGATGACGGGGTGTGCGGGAGGCAGGCAGGGAAGGAGGGAGGACACACCCCCTGCTTCCCTCCCTGCCTCCCACACACCAGTCCTTGATGACGGGGTGTGCGGGAGGCAGGCAGGGAAGGAGGGAGGACACAACCCCCTGCTTCCCTCCCTGCCTCCCACCACCAGTCCTTGATGACGGGGTTTTGGGGGAGGCAGGCAGGGAAGGAGGGAGGACACACACAATTGTTGTAAATACCATTATAAGTAAAAGTGTTATAAACCTTACCATTTTATTCTCTGACTTATACTCTTCATAATTAGCCTTTCTTAGTGTTTAATCTATCAAGTTTTGAAAAGTGTGTAATAGTTTGAAACAATGACTGCTTAATCCAATGATGTAACCCAAAATGTTTCCTATCTTGGTAATAGGTGAGCTATGTGGAGATATAAATGTTTAGTGAAGGAGGTGGAGTGATGGGACTGTCTAGCAGGCCTACCAACCTTTCCGCGCTGTAGGGGAGGAGGAGAGCCAATTTTCTCAAATGAAGGGGACTAGGTAAATACACGCTCTTTTCTCTCTCTCTCTCTCTGTTTTCTTTGTGTATGTTTGATTTAATGAAAATTATTTACTCCTGTATATTTTTACTTATGCACTGTCATATAAAAACAGTAAACTGGATGTGACACTTAAATTCACCGTTTTGCAGTAATGGCCCCATAACCGGAAAAAGGGCCCTTTGCGTTCTATCCTAGTCATCTCGGCTCATAATTGACAGAAATCGATGAAACTAATGGGGATAAAAGCTAACAGTCTCTACTTCAATGTCTAGAAGTGTTATATGAATCCGCCAAAGCGTTTACTCATCCCAAATCAACACAAAAACAAAATGCTCTAACATACTTGCAGTTATAGTATATTTTATTCAACATGTAAATCTAGCATCATTGTACAACACAGAATGTCAGTTCATTTTCATAGCAGTAATTACTGCCTGCCAGCTTTCTCAAGTGGCCAAAGTGAAAACTGGATCCTGTCTGACTGGACCTTACCCAACAACACATAACCCAAAGGATAGCATATAAACTGTGGAGCAGGTACCTGAGCAGGCCCACCAGTCCTCGTGAGGTGGTGTACACAGCCAGGCCGTGTCCTTGCTGGTTTGGCAGAGACCGGGACTTCACTTTCTTGCCAGCTACGCATGGAGTTACCGAATTCAATCAGAAACTTGAGAGACCTCTCACTGTCGTCACAGTTCAGGCGCAGCTTGGTTAGGTTAGATTTGTTTAGGTCAGGGTAGGTTATATTTGGGTAGGTTAGGTTAGATTTGGTTGGGTTAGCTTAGGTTAGATTTGGTTAGGTTAGCTTTGGTTAGGTTATCGTTGGGTCAAGCCCCCCCCGCTAGATTAAGTTAATTTTGGTTAGGCAAAGTTCTCTAGATATAAGGAAATTACCCTAGATCTAGTGAATTTTACCCCCCTACACAACTCTTTAATTACGTGTTTCCGATGCATAATTTGTTCCCCACCCGAAAACCACTCATTCCCACAGGTCCCCAAACTTGTTTGGGGGAAGTGGGAGAGTATGGGCAAACACTAGAAATTTACCGGCCGGAGTGACGGAGGGCCGGAGAAACTATGCTTACATACCCTAATTTCACTTATTTTTTCACTAAATATGTCATTAAATTCTATATCACATTCATCTACAACTATCGATTGATCACATATATTATTATTTTGTAGGTAACTTACTTGTAAATATCCTTTTTATCCCAAATAACAGGATGGGTGACACGTGTTTCCCAAAGTATGAGTGTTTACACTTTCACAGCGTTGTCAGCGCCAACAGCAACTCGTACAGGTTACCATTAGAACATTGTACTTCTTAAAAATTACGAATACAGTTGTGCAAGCATATTATTATAGTTCCTAAGTCTTACCAAAGTAACACTGTTGGCGTATATGTTACGACGTTCAGTGAAGCACGGCGTAATATTTGAAACACGCCCAATAATGCTCCCAAAACACTAAGCGCCTGGCGTCAGTTGGCCAGGGGGCCAGTACTGCAGCTTCCAACGTGCTTCCTTGCAGAGTGTCACATCCAGTTCTACTGTTATCTATGGCCTGTATATACACATACCTAACAATTTTCAATTGAAAAATAGAATTTTTTATATTTTCATATTTTTGCCTTGCACGTTAATTGATTATATATATATAATTATATATATTTTATATATTATTAGAGAGAGAGAGAGAGAGAGAGAGAGAGAGAGAGAGAGCCGGGACTGGCAGACAATATTTTTGGGGGATGTTGTGCCTGATGTGCAAGGCTTAGCTACACTACAAGCATGCCAAATCTTTACTTCAACTTACAAAAACTCCTTTATTCATAGAAAATGTCAATCTTTCTGAATCAAATTCCTCTCGTGACTTCTGGCATCTAGCTAATAACATCTCTAACAATTTTTCTTCTTCATTTTTCCCTCCTATGCTTCACCCAGATGGCTCCACAGCTGTCTTATCTACTTCTAAAGCTGAACTCTTCGCTCAAACCTTTGCTGAAAATTCCACTCTGGATGATAAAGGGTTTGTTCCTCCTTCTCCTCCATCCTCTGACTATATTATGCCTGTCATTAAGATCCTTAATAATGATGTTTTCTTTGCCCTTTCTGGCCTAGATCCTCGGAAGGCTTACGGTCCTGACGGAGTCCCTCCTATTGTTCTAAAAAACTGTGCTTCTGTGCTTGCACCTACCGGGTGCTTACCTGGTTACACCGTGCCTGGTCAAACTTTTCCGTCTTTGTCTATCTACTTCCCCCTTTTCCCCTTCTTGCTGGAAGTTTGCTCACATCCAACCTGTTCTAAGAAGGGTGACCGTTCAACCTTAAAACTACTGTCCTATAGCTTTGACTTCCTCCCTTTTTCTAAAGCTTTTGAATCAAAACTTAATAAGAAGATTCTTAAGCATCTATCTGCTCACAATCTTCTATCTGATAGTCAGTAGGGTTTTTCCGTAAAGGGCGATCTACTGGCGATCTTCTAGCTTTCCTAACTGAATCTTGGTCATCCTCCTTTAGGGGTTTGGGTGAAACTTTTGCTGTTGCCCTTGACATATCAAAAGCTTTTGGATAGTCTGGCACAACCCTTTAAATTTTCCCAAAACTACCCTCATTCGGTTTCTACCCTTTCCCTCTCTGTACCTTCATCTTAAGTTTCCTTTCAAACCGTCTATTGCAGCTACTGTAGACGGACATTGTTCTTCTCCTAAATCTAATCAATAGTGGTTTTTCCCCAGGGTTCTGTCCTATCACCCACTCTCTTTCTATTTCATTAATGATCTTCTAAGTCAAACCCCAAAAGCCCTATCCACTCCTATGCTGATGATTCTACCCTGCATTTTTCAACGTCTTTTATTAGACGTCCAACTCAACAGGAACTAAGTGATTCACGGAGAGATGCCACCGAGCGCCTAACTTCTGATCTTTCTATAATTTCTGATTGGGGCAAAGCAAACCTTGTTTTGTTCAATGCCTCAAAAACCTAATTTCTTCACCTATCTACTCGACAAAACCTGCCAGATAACTATCCCCTCTTCTTCAATGACACTCAACTATCTTCTTCTACAATGAACATTCTAGGACTATCCTTTACTAAAAATCTGAACTGGAAATCTCACATTTCATCTCTCGTTAAAACAGCTTCTAAGAAGCTAGGTGTCCTGTGGCATCTGCGTCCTTTTTTTTCTCCCTGGCAGTTGCTTGCTCTCTACAGGGGCCTTATCCGCCCATGTATGGATTATGTCTCCCATGTTTGGGGAGGATCCACTCATACAGCTCTCCTAAGCAGGGTTACGTCAAAAGCTTTTCGTCTCATCAACTCCCCTCCTCTGACTGACTGTCTTCAATCTTTAAATCACCGCCGGAATGTTGCTTCTCTTGCTATCTTCTACCATTATTTTCATGCTCACTGCTCTTCTGAACTTGCTAACTGCATGCCTCCCCCCTTCCCGCGGCCTCTCTGCACAAGACTTTCTACTCATTCTCATCCCTGTCCATCTTCCTAATGCAAGAGTTAATCAGTATCTTTCCTCTTTCATCCCTTTCACTGGTAAACTCTGGAACTCTTTTTCCTGTTTTTATTTTTCCACTTTCCTACACTTTAAAACTTTTCAAGAGAAGAGTAACACACACCTCCCAAACTAATTGGCCCACCCCTCGTATTTTTTTTTTATTCTCTTACTGTCTTCTTTATAGGGACTGGCAACTAAGCGGCCTTGTATACCTATATTTTTTTGTGCCCCTTGGCCAGTTCTTTGTGATGTAAAAAAAAAAAAAAAAAAAAGTTTGCCTGCATTGAAGGTCACTAGCCACCACCACTCCACTCCTCCACCATGTAGAGTGGTGGCGTGAGGCTCCTGTGCTGGCCTTACTCCTTGGGTGCAAACACTGGCTAGGTGTTAGCTGAAGGGTGAAGCAGGAAGCACCCTTAAAGGAAGCACTTGCCTGCTTGTGTGCTAACGGCCACCCAAAGTTACAGGTGCTGAGGTGAAGAGTCCAGGCGGCGCCCACGCCAGGACTCCTCCCGTCTTCCCTTGTTTAGGAACGCTTGGTTCATCCCTGGGGCAGCCTGGCCGGCCTCCACCAGGGGTTTCCCGCAGGACCAGCTGATGCCTCCCCACCACAGGTGTGCTGGCAGAAGTAGTGCTGCAATGGAGGACGTGAGGACCTACACTTTTTGACGACTGTGGGAAAATGCGCTCCAGCAAGGCTGGCATTAATACACACATCCTCACCCATATACGCAAGACAGGGCTGAGGTGTGACCACTGTGGCAAAGTGTTCACTCATAAGGCTGCTATTAGGAGCCACATGCTCACCCACACTGGTGTGAGAGACTTTCAATGTCAGGAGTGTAGGAAAACATTTACCAGCAAGAGCAGTCTTAACAGACATATCCTCACCCACACTGGTGAGAGAAACTTTGAGTGTCAGGAGTGTGGGAAAACATTTACCAAGAAGAGCCATCTTAATGCACACATGGTCACCCACACTGGTGAGAGAAACTTTGAGTGTCAGGAGTGTGGGAAAACGTTTACCGAGAAGAGCAGTCTTAACAGACACATGGTCACCCACACTGGTGAGAGAAACTTTGAGTGTCAGGAGTGTGGGAAAACATATACCCGGAAGAGCAGTCTTAAGGCACACATGTTCATCCACACTGGTGAGAGAAACTTTGAGTGTCAGGAGTGTGGGAAAACATTTACCAAGAAGAGCAATCTTAACACACACATGGTCATCCACACTGGTGAGAGAAACTTTGAGTGTCAGGAGTGTGGGAAAACATATACCGAGAAGAGCCATCTTAACAGACACATGCTCACCCACACTGGTGAGAGAAACTTTGAGTGTCAGGAGTGTGGGAAAACATATACCCGGAAGAGCAGTCTTAAGGCACACATGTTCATCCACACTGGTGAGAGAAACTTTGAGTGTCAGGAGTGTGGGAAAACATTTACCATGAAGAACCATCTTAATACACACATGGTCACCCACACTGGTGTGAGAAACTTTATGTGTCATGAGTGTGGGAAAACATTTGCCCTCAAGATCAGTCTTAACAGACACATGTTCACCCACACTGGTGAGAGAAACTTTGAGTGTCAGGAGTGTGGGAAAACATTTACCAAGAAGAGCAATCTTAATGCACATATGGTCACCCACACTGGTGAGAGAAACTTTGAGTGTCAGGAGTGTGGGAAAACATTTACCGAGAAGAGCAATCTTAACAGACACATGGGCACCCCACTGGTGAGAAAAGTTTGAGTGTCAGGGGTGTTGGGAAAACATTTACCCAGAAGAGCAGTCTTAGCACACACAAGTTTACCCCACTGGTGAGAGAAACTTGAGTGTCAGGGGTGTGAGAAACATTTAAACCCTGAAGAGCCATCTTAACAGACACATGGTCACCCACACTGGTGAGAGAAAATTTGAGTGTCAGGAGTGTGGGAAAAAATTTACCCACAAGAGCGATTTTTAACAGACACATGTTCACCCACACTGGTGAGAGAAACTTTGAGTGTCAGGAGTGTGGGAAAACATTTAACAGGAAGAGCAATCTTAACATACACATGCTCACCCACACTGGTGAGAGAAACTTTGAGTGTCAGGAGTGTGGGAAAACATTTACCAAAAAAAGCAAAATTAAAAAACACATGCGCACACACACTGGTGAGAAAAACTAGTGGGGCCCAAAATTTTTAAATATGGACTAGGGAGTCTAACACGGAGTTTTTCCCTATTAGACAAGTACAACCGCCCTCGGTTTTCGAAATTAATTAGTTCCCAAAAGTTCTAAAACAGACACATTTTTCCATAAGAAACAAAATAAATGGATTAATCCGTTCCTGACTCAAAATAAAGATCTTTTTTTTTTTTATACCTATTAGCTGTATTTCATGCATTAAAAAGCCCATAAATGCAATGTAATATATATAACATTTTTTATTATAAAAAAATTTCATTAACTTATTTTATTATCTTACTTTTTTTCTTTATAGGGACTGACAACTAAGCGGGCTTTGTGTTACCTCTTTTTTTTGTGCCCTTGGCCAGCCCTTTGTGATGTAAAAAAAAAAAAAGAGCTTGTTCGGCAAAACCCAGTTATCGTACACAACCGGTGCAATTATGAGTTGAAATTCTGTTCGTGAACCGATTTATTCGAAAAGGAAGACGTTCAAATCCGAGGTTTGACTGTAGTTCCAATCCCGAGAATGTGTTTTTCAACACAGACACCGAGAGCAAACATGGGCTTAGGTTAATCCTGGGCTAATACCACTCTGCGCCTGGGTTGGCAGCCCTGAACCAGGGAGATATTTTTTTGGGGGGGACAATGGCGAAGAGGCATTTGTCTCCGCGCTCTGCTACCGAGAACAACAAAGCATGACACCATACCTGGCCACCCGGGAAGAAGTCTAGACAAAAGACCAGCCATTGTGTGGACAAGGCAGCCCCAAAACTGCCTTTGCTTGGCAGGATATTATGAAGCTGTAGTAAATAAACTAACTATTGCCAATAACTTTGTAGGGCCTCTGTTCTTTCCTTTTCCATCTACAACTTTGTCAAGTAACAGCCAGTCACAGAACACTAGTAGCCACCAAGTTCACTGATAGGAAAGCAAACACAATAATTGCTAATTCATTGTTCATTCATTGTGTATATATTACTATAGTAATATTTAACTATCATATATTATGATAGTTAATCAGCTTGTACCCGTGTTTTTGCATTAAAGGGACTAAATACCAGCCAATAGCTGAAAAAATTTGTAAAGGGTTTGTAAACCCCTGTCCAGGTTTGGTCTGGTTACCTTACCAATGTTCATGTATTGTATTAAGCTGGAGTATTTTGTGTTGTGGGACCTTAGTTGGGTTTTAGGGGTTCTTGGTAGTGAGTGGTGTTTTTGTGGAATACAGGCAACCCTCACTATAATGGACCAATGGAGGGGAAAGGGGCTCACGTTATATACGAGGGATCCAAAATTTTTGCATACAGTGGTCCCTCACGTTTGGTTATCAGGCGGGCACTTACAAATCTATACTTCTATCAACAGTAGATGCCCGGACTAAATTCAAGTTACATACTGTCTGTCTGGAAAACGACGTCACGAGATTGAGACTGGACACTGATTGCATCATTCCCAGATAGCCAAAACAGCATTTGGGTTGGAAATCGCTACCATCGCTCGTGCTGGCGCAAAATATGTCAGCGACCACAAGCCCTTTCAGATGAAAGTACTCAACTCTGCAGCGTGTAAACCTCGAGAGGCCCCAGGCTTCTCTTCTTTTCTTCACATTCGTCAAGTAACCTTCAAAGGACCAAACTGATCATTGCTAACCACCCAATGAAGATAGTGCTTCCTCAATGTATGTACCTGCTGCTGTTTTATCATATACAGCTCACTCACATTTATTTTGAATACGTCATGAAATCTTGATGTCTCCCCCCCCCCCCAAATTCATTGATGAGGAATTTCCTTTAAGTAGCGGACTTTACTGGGAGTTTGTCCGTGATTTGAGATAATTCGTCACTTACAGTCTGCAGGAGACTTTGCAAGTGTCAAATTTCATGGTCTTTGAAGGTGACTTGGACGAATGTGATGAAAGAAGAGAGCGGTTTGAGGCCTCTCGGAGGTTTACAGCTGCGATGTTGAGTACTTTTTCATCTAAAAGGCAGGGGCTTGTGGCGCTGAACATATTTGCCCAGCACGAGCGATGGTTAGCGGATTCCAACCCAAATGCTGTTTGGCTATCTGGGATGGATTGACAATCAGTGTCAAGTCTCATCTCGTGACGTCATTTTCCAGCGGACAGTATGTACAGTATTGCCGGCGCATACAGACGCACCTCCGCATAAGATGGCACCCCTATTTTACAAGGAGGTTTTGAGAAGAAAAAAAAATGGGTGTTTTTGAGGGAAATTTTTTTTCTTTGTAAAAGTATTAAGTATTAAAAAAAAAAGGATTTGTAGGGGAAAGCAAAATGATTATGAGCATGCTACCTAAATACAATATTCACAGTGCAATGAATGTGAATGAAAATTCCTCCTGTCGCCTCCCTTACTGTTGTATACTAGTTAAAATGTAAAGGAATGACAGGGTAACCACAATCGCGTCATAAAATCATCATATATTGCAGGATGCCCCACGAATTGCTATTCCTAATTATCTAACTATGACATAAGGTTAGATTTACTTGTAGGTATGCCTTTGTTGCTTTTCTGGTGTGTGGGACTAGACTTGTGGAAAATTTGCAGCATAGATATTGGTTTATTTTGGTAGTAGGACTTTCAAAAGTTCTAGACTCTCACAGACCCAAAGCGTTGTCGCTTTCTTTATAGTGAGTATTTTGAACCCCATTTCCATGGCGCATTGAATACATAATGGCATTACACGTACATGTCAACACCCTTATAACTCTGCATGTATAACTCTGAAAGGCAAAGACAGTTTTTTTTTTTTTTTTACATCTATGCCTATAGCGCGTGTAGGCAGTGAGATACAGGGGTGGGATGGTAGGCCCTGGAGTCTCGCGAGGGCTGTGATGGTTGGCCTCACCAGTCGGTGGCGCAGGCGGATTCTTTATAGTGGACACTGTAATTAGAGGCTCATGCCACCCCCCTGTGTCCTCCCATGACTCACAATCGAACGGAGAGTTAATGGACCGCATGGGGTGTTCGTAGGCCACTCAACGGTTGCAGAACGATTTAGTGGAGTTATGGGTCTCACTCGGGACGAACTCGGTGTCTTCGAGAAACGCCACTCGGTGACGCTAACCACTTGCTACCGCCTCCCCAAACTGCATCTCTTGGTTTTCAATCAGCATATCATGTGCCCTCACAAACTCTTGTATGAACATGTAAATAGAAAGTCGGCAAAAAAATAATGTATCCGGTATTATATAATGTTATAACTGCCATCTCTTTGCTTACACTCGGCATATCCTCTGTAGCATAACGCGTGTTTCTGTTCTTTTGACCCTTTCCTGCAGGCTCAGGCTTTTCAATTTCATTCCCTTCCTGCTGGAGACACCCTTGCGTGATGGAGATGACATCTTGAAAGGACTCCCGGACAAAGGGGGATTTGGGTTGACCCGTCAGGTCACCCAAGCAAGGCTTGACCGGTAAGGGTAATTAACCAGTGTGCGGCCTGACCTTAAGGGTAATTTAGCAGCGTGTGCGGCCCCAAACCTTGGGGCCCAACTACAGTGTATTTTAGCTTGAAAAACATGGTCTTTGATGGGGTCCTGAACCGAACCTATATTTTTACCATTAGTTATGTATTTCGTTTTCCTATATGTAGATTTCGCCTTTACGAGTATGTTCCAGGTGAAACCTAATGGTCCATACGTCGGGATGCACTGTATCATATAGATATAGTATAGATATAGATATAGAGATATATAGATATAGATAGAGAGTATATATATATATATATATATATATATATATATATATATGATATTAGTATATCATATATATATATATATATATATATAGATATATATATATATATATATACTATATATATATATAATATATATATACCGTATTTGCCGGCGCATAGACGCGCTTTTTTCGAGTCTTAAAAAAGGACGGAAATGCAAAGTTCACCTGCGCGTCTTAATGCGTGCCATATTAGCGCATGAGAGGTCGGGCAGAGAATGGCAGAAACAGCCGGGGTGTATTACTAAAGGGGTCTGGAGTTATCTGTGTTGGAGCAGTAGTTCACTGAGCACAAATTGTAAACTGTGTTATCAAAACAGAATGCGATAATACTAAGAGAAGGTTTGAAGTTTAAGAGAAAAGGACGAGCTGGGGGCAACAAGATAGCGAATGTTGATGCCAAGATGGCCGTGTTGAGATGTAAAATCATTCACCCCCCTCTGCTTGCTCTCCATTGATACAACGTCGATATTTCAGTTCGGCGCGTCACCTGGGATACTTCACTTGGCGACGCCCTCCGCGCACCCACCATGGGTCATTACCGCTAGACTCCTCCCCGCACCCATGGAAAAGAACCAAACAGTCCCGCATATGAGATGTCGCCTTGACCCGCATTCGACTAGGGCCACACAAGTGACACAACAGTTTGAAATGAGATGATAGAAGGGAGGCAGGAAAATAGTGTTGGAATTTTCGCTGAATGAGTATATTTGATAAATGGAAATAGTGAAACAAAGAGCGTGTGAACGTTTTTATTTGAAGGAGTGTGAGCGTGTGAGAGGGTGGTGTATTATTTGGGAGTCTGTACTATACACACATGTGGTGGAGAAGGGCGTCGTGGCTTTGTAGTTTATTTGACAGCGAGTCATTGTACAACGTGGGGACAAAAAGGTGCGCGGCGTGTTGGTCTCGTGTGTCCTTGGCATGCTTGATTTACCGGCTGGTGTTGCAGTTGTGTCGGCAAGGAAAATCAGGTCAGCAGTCAGGTAACCTCAAGCCACTAATCATGGTCCCAGACAGGGGGGTGCCTAAGCTGATGCAGGTGTGTATGTGCGTGTTGTGTGTTAGCGCCGATAAGTGGTAAGCAAGGTGGGTTAGGAGACAAGCAATAGTCTTTGACCACTCGACCCCTCAATCCTCACCCTGTACCTCTACGGATAAGGGAAACTATGTAGAAGAGTGCTTAGTAAAAAGGCTGCAATGGTACCTGGAGAAGGGACAAAAGCTCCACACGGTACACCAAGACCAAGGACCATCACGGCGCCACACCGTTCCGCCTCAAGGCAGAAATCCACCATATCATCATGGTTGAAATTGGTGACAGGGCACCGTCTCATCACAATCGTTAGGAATTTCTTAATTCAAACAAAATAGACGTGTTACACTAAAACGGTTGCGCCGCGTCACGGCTCCATTACATCACCATCCTGGCACGTAACGGTTCCTGGGGAAGATATTTTAATGTAATGAGACTGTGGCCGTACTGATAATGTCGTTTACTCAAGGCTTATGTCACCAAAAACAATGTCTTTTAGAGTTCAACTCCTCTTCTTCATCCGACAGAAGTGCTATTAATGCAAATTTCTTCAAGATAGCCTCTGAGGACCATGTCTGCTTAGAGGGTGAGCAGGAAACTGCCGAAAAATGGACGGAACCGTGACGAATAGTGTGAATACAAGGCACGGCTGACGGAACGCTGCCGTGATTCATCACCTGTACCTTCCAGAAGAAGACTAATCAACCCTCGCGACTGTGATAGATTCATAGGGAAACTAGTGCAAATATCGTCGATCTGACACTGGTGCCCTTCAAAAATAACAACAAGGTAGAGCTGGTTACCTTACAGTGTTATCTAAAATATCTTTCGGGAATTGTTGTTATTGGACAACCACGATTTGAGGCCGAGACTTCTTAATCCTCCTGAATAGTTGATGTGTTTTGATTAATCTGGCTCTAGTTTTTGTCGGAAATCAATGTTGTTGACATGTGTGGATGTGGGGGAGGCAACTGCCCTCCAGGTCCGCCCCGCAAACATGCTATATACGCTTCACACTGCAATTATTGGTAATGTTTCGTTATTTCTCTATATCATCTGTTACTAAACCAAACCCCACTCAACCTAACCAAAGCTGATTAACCTAACTTAACTTCTGGTGGCTGACAGAACGGTAGATATTCGGTACTACGTGTAAATATGCCATAGTATTCAATTGCGCCATGGGAAAGGGGTTCAAAACTACTCATAATGGAGAGAGCTACACGATGGTCCGGTTAAGAGTCTAGGACTTTTGAAAGCCTAATACCAAAATAAAAACTAATTCTATACTGCAAATTTTCCACAAAGTATAGTTCCCACACACAGAAAAGCAACAAAGGCATACCTACAGCAGTAACTCTAAGCTATATGTCATAGGTAGATAATATTAGAATATCAATTCGTGGGGGCATCCTGACAATATATTATGATTTATGACGATTTTGGTTACCCTGTCATTCTCTTTACATTTTAATTAGTATAATTTTTCATTCACATTCATTTGCACTGGGAATATTGATTAGGGTACATGCGCATAATCATTTGTTTCCCCTATCAAATCCTTTTTTTTTTTTATAACTTGATAATTTTACGATTTTTTTTTTCCCCAAAAACACCATATTGTTTCTTCTCAAAACCTTTTTGTAAATAGGGGTGCGTCTTATGGGAGGTGGTCTTATGCGCCGGCAAAATCGGATATCGTTATCTACTAATATATATATAATATATATATAATATTACATATATATATATATATTATTATATATATATATATATATATATATAGTATATATAAGATTACTATATATTAATATATATTATATATATATATATCTATAACAACACACAAACCGCGATCCCGGACCTCCATTTCCCTGATATCGGATTTCCCGGAACAAAAAATCGAGGTCCAGGATATGTCAGTCCCGGACAATTTTTTTTAATTTTTGTTATTTTTTTTATATACGTTGAAATGCCTGGTCCTGTTCGTAAAATTGACAAGTTGTCCGGCGGTCCCGAGCGTGACTCCTGTCACCCCTGGCAGTGTCCGTCCTCCCGCCAGGTGGCAGGCATGCTCAGCGGTTCGTAGTGTTTAACATCTGGCACACGACACTCACGGTTCCACCTGCACGGCCTCCGTCAGTCCCCGCTCCCACTGCACCCCTGTGTGCAGGAACATCTCTGAGACTATGAACACTTTCTGCTGCCTACCGCCAGGTGGGCAGCATTGCTCAGCGGTTGTATTGTGTATATTTGGACACACAACACTCACGGTTCACCTGCACAGCCTCTGTTAGTCCCTGAACCCCCACTTGGTGCAGGAACGTCTCTTGAGAACTATTGAACAGTTACTGCTGTCTCCAGCCAGGTGGCAGCATGCTCACGTGGTAATTGTGTACATTTGGGCACCACGAACTCACGGTTCACCTGCACAACCTCGTTAGTCCCCCTGACCCCCACTGCCCCTGGTGCCAGGACCGTCTCCTGAGACTATGAACAACTTTCTGCTGCCTACGCCAGGTGGCAGCCTGCTCAGGGTCATAGTGTTACATTTCGGGCACACAACACTCACGGTTCACTGCACAACCTCGTTAGTCCCCTGACCCCCAATGCCCCCTGGTGCAGGAACGGTCTGTTTGAGGACTATTGAATACTTTCTGCTGCCACCCGCCAGGTGGCAGCATCGCTCAGCGATCGTATTGTTTTATATTGGGCAAACGGACACTCACGGTTCACCTGCACAGCCTCCGTTAGTCCCTGACCCCCACTGCCAGGTGCAGAACGTCTCTTGAGACTATGAACACTTTCTGCTGCCTCCCGCCAGTGGCAGCATGCTCAGCAGACGTTAATAAAGTCCGCGGTCGGGGGTAGTTTGATATTGGCTGGTTGCCGGACAGTAAAACTAAAGTAGGATAAACGTTACGGGGGTGGGTAATTAACTAAATTAGATCACCCCTCTTTGTTATTTTATCTCTACTGTCTTCTTTATAGGGACTGGCAACAAAGCAGGCTTTATGTTACCCATTTTTGTTGTATGCCCTTGGCCAGTTCTTTGTGATAAAAAAAAAAAAAAAAAAAAAAATGGCATCGGACTTTTGCGGTTCCGCGACCAGTGCTCCCCCCTATTAGTCGGGGGAAAACAAGGTTTGTGTGTATATATCTATATATATATATACTACTATATAGATATATATATATATATATATATATATATATATATATTATAATTAGTCAGACCTCCATGTTACGCGACCAATTCCTTGCACCACTATTTACAAAAAAAGGAGTCTCCACTACGGGACAACTTTAGTGGGGGGATTGATGAGTACACTGAATTTTATTGAAAGGCATCAAAATCTTCTTCAATGAAACGCGGTTGACAGAGTACCACGCAATGTCATGTGTTTAGGATGTATATACAGGAAGCTAGCCGGGAGTCACAAATTATGTCAAGCCATACTTTTCACAGTGAAATAGACCATGTAATAGTATAAACAGAAATCCGCTTACGTGTGAGTAGAGACGGGGAGTTTTTCCTTGTCATAAAGTCCCGCTGCCTGCGCCACCATTATTGTAAACAAGAAATAAGGGCCGAAGACCAGTCGGTTATATCACCAACAAAGTCAAGATGCCAAACTTCACCTGTGCTGTTGCTGATTGCATGTCAGCTGTGTGGAGAGACCGGGAGGTAAGTAAGACTGACCGGGAGATAAGTAAGTTTGGGGGAGGCGGTGGCCGAGTGGTTAGCGCAGAGGTTCTCAAACTTCACTGGACGGCGGCGCACTAGATTATATCTTGGACTTAGGCGGCGCAGCAGCTATATATATATATTGTATATATATATATATATATATATATATATATATATATATATTATATATATATATATATATATAATATATATAATATATTATATATATATATAATAATATATATTATAATAACAGGAATGGACATAAAGAAATAATGTGTAAATAAACTACTATGTTACAACAATAACATACCTGATCAGTGGGACAACGTGTGCCTGCCTGGAGTTGCATATCCGCTCTATGTTAGGAGGGACAGTTGACACACACACACTCATTTCCTCTTCAACACGCCAGCAATTTCTTCCTTTTCTTAGTTTTTTATATTTGTGAGGCTGAGAATCTCAGTTCACACAGATATGAGGTTGTAATTGCAAGAGTATTTTCTGGGCCCTTTTGGATATATTGGGTGTTCGTTTTCCATTTGAATCCAGAAGCTTTCTAATGTCATATCCAGATATGCAGTTTTAGTGTGCGGTCATTACGGATGTTGATTAGTTCCTCTTCTTCAAGGATGCTAAGTTGTGGCTTGCTCAAGGGATCGTGAACGAATGGATTTCTCAGCCAGTCATAACTTTCAACAGATATATTTGGGAAATATTTTTCTATGTTTCCTTCCTACGCTTTCAAGGTGCTGCTTAATGAGTGGAACAATGTCTGTATATTTAGCTTCAGCAGTCTTTTGAAACATATCAATCTTGCCTTCACTCACCTTTTCATTCCAGAGCCTAATTTTTTTCTACCAAGGCTTTCATTTTATCAGAAGATGTTACCATATTTTCATTTCTTCCTTGCATACGTCCATAACCTTGTTCAGATGTTCAAATATGTCTGCCAAGTAGCATATTTTGCACTCCAAAATTTCATCAGCAAGTAATTCGCAGAATTCAGTTTTCTCCTCAAGGGTAAAGAAAAGGAGCATTTCCTCTCTCAGTTCATGCAACCGGGATAACACTTTGCCTCTTGATAACCCGACTTCTGTGTGGGAGGAGAAGACCTTCGTGAGGAGATCCCATTTCTTCACAAAGCATGGAAAATAGTCTTGACTGCTTTGGTCTGCTTTTAAGAAAGTTTACCATTTTCACAACATCATCAGGAACAAACTTTAATTCTTGTCCGAGTGTTTTAGCAACGAGCTTCACGGTGCAAGAAACAATGGGTAGTAATCAAATCTGGGTTCTCCTTCTTGACTAAGGACACAAAACCTTTTACCGATCCCACCATGGATGGACAGCCATCTGTGCAAATTCCTACACATAATTTCCATGACAAGTCCTTTTCTTTCAAGTATTCCGTCACTGTAGAAAATATCTCCTGTCCTGTGGTTTGCACCAGTTCTTTGCAGCATAAGAAATGTTCAGTTATTTTGTTATCAGCAACATAACGGATGAACACTAGTAACGGAGGTTTTCCTCCAATGTCTGTTGATTCATCCGCTTGTAAAGCATACATTTTACCTTTCACGAGTTCACACACACTTTTTTCAATATCAGACGACATGTCCTTGATTCGTCTACAAATCGTGTCGTCTGAGAGGAATTTTTTTCACTTCCTTTTCAGTTTCATCCCCAAACAATGTTTTCACCACAGCACAGCAGGCTGGAAGGAAGTATGACTGCAATTGAATGGGGTTTCATTTGTTTTGCTGTATGCTCTGCCACTAAATAGCTTGCTTTCTGTGCCTTTTCTGCCACCTTCACCTTTTCCTCAAACCCAAGCCTTTGTTGTTTGTTATCTTTCAAGAGTCTTTTAAAGTAATCTATAGGCTTCTGAGAGAGGTGACTATGTCT
>JACEEZ010026012.1:183535-216035 GCA_016584305.1 Chionoecetes opilio
ATAGGCAGTAAGCCTCCTCATATTTATTCCATTGCTCATTTAACAATGGTAGACCTGTCTTTAAATTAATATAATCAATAGGAATTGACTTAATTGCGTCCTCACATTTATTATAAATTCGTGTGAGCATTACTAACTTAGCTGATAATGAGTGCTTAGCTAACTTCGCCATGATTTAGTTAATTAACTCAAATAAAATATTAAATGCAAGATTACGTTACTATATAATTGTTAGTTGATAATTAATTATATTATAAGTGCGGGAAGCGCTGTTGGCTGGCCTAACAAGGCGCATAACCAGGCCTATGACCGACCACCACTTAAATTATTACAACTAATTAGTCTACGTAACCTTTGATGCTATCTACTACCTGGCATGTGGTAGTTGAACAGCTGAGTCATTCCTGACGCGAAATACCCCGCCTCCAGCCTCATAACAGCAATTGTGGTAGGCTCTAATTACAACCTCACTTAAAACGACCACTGATTGAATCAACATGAACATCAATATTCCTCACTCGGGGCCCAGCTGTAAAATTTTATGCCTATACGCGCACATTAATTTATGTGAGTTTTTCTTACCTAATCAATGCAACACACATCTAATCTCATCCCGACACAATACCCCAGCCAATCAACAACTATGATACACTTATCGCGGTGGATAGTGGCTTGAAATCTTTGTAGGCTTGTATTAATACTGCATGATGTGTGGATCCGAATGTGGTCCGCCACGTGGATCAGACCGCCCGTGGAAGTACAGCGGCGAGAGAATGGAGGCGAGTGCTTTGTTTATCGCGTCAGGTTTTCATAACCCTGTTATCTTTGACACGGCGGATGTTCTCCTGTGTCGCTAAGACAAGTCCTATTGGTTTAACGCTATATGTAAAATAACGTATGTACAAATCTCTTCTGGTAATCAGAGAAGAGATATTTAACTCGATAGAGGTGTGGAGTGAACTTTGTACTTGTTACTTATAGACAAGCACATATATTAGATGTTACTCCTGGAAGGGTTAGAGTGTAACTCTTGTACTAGTACTATAGACAAGCACGTAATATTTAATACGATGTTAACCGATAGAGGTGTGGAAGTGTACTGATTCTCCGAGAGTGGGTGGCAGTGGCGTAGCTACGGTGGGCTGGGTGGAGCACGTGCCCACCCACGAGAAGCCGGTGCCCCGGCCCAGGTGCCACTCACTTGGCCACGCTGCCATGTGGTGTGGGAGCCGTGTGTCCCACTTGGTATCTGACTGAGGGAGCATGCATGGAGTATTATAATAATTTCTACTGATGACCTTACCCTCGACCTCAAACACATAAAATATTTTTCCTCTGCTTTGAAAGAAAAAACATGCCTCTGAGATTAAATTTCATATATTTTCTATGATCACTTTTGATAGCAACGAACATAACTAAATTACACCAGTTACCCTTACAAATTTCTATAATGCCCTTGTTTGGTACTTAAGTGGTACCTGTCTCCCTCTTGACTGCAACAGTTCTTCTCATTAATTGGGAAAAACTGTATGTAAGTCATCAGTGGTCTTATGTCCCTGCAAAATGGTTGATGTGCAAAAGGAAATGTCTTCCATGAGCAAACTAGGAGCTACAACGAACTTTCAGATACCAGATGGGCTTGCAGTAATGATACTTGCAAGTACTAAAGAGAGACTATGCCGTCGTGCGTGTTCTAGAAGGTTTTATCAAATGACTGCAACGCTGACAGAGCTATTTTTTTTGGGGATGCAAGAGGACTTTTGAGGTCAAATAGGGCTGGTTTTGCTATGAAGCTAGCCTTATACCACATATATTGGTAGGTAATTCAGTTATCCAAATTTGCTACAATCAGCACAACTTGACATGGTAAAAGCTAGTAGAATTAATTGAAACTGTAAGAGCCACTTGAAGAAATGCGGTCAGACCAAGCCCTCTTTTGATGCTTGTGGGATGAAGTATTTGAGAGAAACTCAGCAGCTCACTGGTTTGTGATACTTCAGAGTGTAGATGTGTATATAACCAAGGAAACGGAAACTGTCCTACAAAATTGGCAGATTTTGTGGTTACTGATCTATTGGAAAACAGTCACGGAGCGCACACTCTGATTTCAGTGTTAAGGATTCAACCCGAATTAACTTCTTCTATCCTAGTCTAGATCATATGTTAACAGAAAATGACAAGGCACTTCACATAATGAAGCATGTGAACCTATGGAAAGCATACAGGCCTGAATTCACAAAGTAAGAAGTTCTTATCTTTTGAAAAATGTCTGGACTTTATTCATGCATTTCGTGCTAATGAGTCAGATCTTAACCCTGAGCTGCAACTCTGCAAAACGCATGATAGAATTACGCTATAAGGATGTAAGTGACAATTGAAAAAAGCCCAATCACTGTTAGCTTTAGTGAGAATTTCTTGGGCCATATGAAGCGGCATTTCCGGAGTTCTACAGACTGCAAATATTTATGTAGTATTACCTGTGTTCATCAGCTTCAGCAGAGAGAGCTTCGCTGTCTGAAATAAATCAAAACTACACTGAGAAAATACTATGGGCATGAGAGATTAGGTAATCTTGCTGTGTTTGTCAATTGAAAGCCAGGCGGTTAGTAAAGCCCTTGATTTAGAAAATTTGTTGATAAGTTTGCTGAGAACCACAAGAACAGAAGAAATTCTGCTTAGTTGAGGTATTTTTCACTTTTCTCAGTGAAATTTTTATTTTATTTGCCTGCTGCTTTAAACTTCTCATTTTTTTTTAATTTTCAGTATCAATTATGTTATTTCCTATTTTGTATAAAGTGGTAATATATGTATTTCATTTTTTGTCATGACTGCTTTTATTTCGTTCTCCTCATCAACTGGATGATACCCTACAGTACTCAACACACACTCCCAGAACAAAATCAATAACTTCATGTCCATACGATGACAGATAAACCATTGATATGTGGTTCCAGAATGCAAAATATGCAAGGGGAGGGGGGGGTCCTTGGCACTGTAAGTGAAGTAGTCCCCCAGTCCCCACCACACTCCTCAGCTGTATGGACTTGTTCCGCTCATCTAGTGCCCCCCTAGTCACTGTGCCCTCCCATTGCCCACCCAATCATAAATACCTAGCTACGCCACTGTGGGTGGTGACACCGCTACCATATCTAGCCCCGTGTATCCATGTAAGTGCGAGAATCCTAATGGCACAGCCAATGGACCGCGCTTCTAACCAAGTGCTAATTATAATGTGCAAATGCTTATATACTGGGAATGTTATTTAAAATTATCCCCAGTCTTCTCATTTACTTAAATTACCTTATTATACCCTTTACCATTTAAATTAGATATTATACATCCCTATACGCACCCTCCGTATGACGAAGCGAAAATACTCACTCACAAGGGGGGGGGGGGGATAACAAAACCACCACTCCGACCAATTATGAGAGTTGGTTGATGGATAATTTCCACATACGATAACCTAACTGAAAATGACGGCTTTGAAGTATGAAAAGCCTATTTTTGGGTCCCCTTAGAGCTAGTGCACTAGCTATTAGGATAGGAAAATCGCCACCCAGGGCAAACCCTGGGTCTACTGGCAACCTAAATCACATCTGGTTATAGGGGGGAGAAATCACCAGGCTACACTCAGATCTGAAGAAAAAGAACACAGCGTCTGGCAACGCCGTGTCAAGCCTGTCTGAGGCCAGTGGTCCGCCAGACGCCCGCAATCATAACCTCCCCATAAGCACCCCCGGAGAGGGCTTGAAAACTTGGTGGGGAAGGAAGGGTGGGAGGCCAAGGCCGTGCACTAGCTCTGTCCAGTGAACCCAAAAATAGGCTTTTCATACTTCAAAGCCGTCTTTTTAGGTCCCCTTAGAGCTAGTGCACTAAGCTACTGCCACTTGGAAACTGGGCAAAGAACCCCCCGACCCCCGCGGGGAGGCAAAAGAGCAACTGCAAAAGAACAAAACGATACCACTAGTATACTCACCAAAATTTCAAGGGAACGTCAAGGGGAGGCCCGGGTCCACCACCCAACCCCCCCGGACGGAGGGAGTCCCAGGGCAACACAGGGGAAGTCCCCCGACGGAGTGGGGACAGGTAACGAGCCACGAAGCACGAGGCTGTACCCCCACTGTCCCCCTTCCTGTACCCTCTCCAAGGTATGGGTGTGGAGGAAGGTCAGAGATGCAGCAACCCCCCGGGAAAGTCATGGGCGCGAGGGGCGTGCCCCGGATCTGCCGACTCCATGACGCCCCGGAGCCGGCCGGCAATCCCCTGGTGGTGAGGGGACGACCAGAGGACAGGATCGCGGAACAGGAACTGCAGGTCACACGCCAGGGCTCGGAAGCGTCCAGGTAACCCCGGGAGCGCCGAAACCGGGGCACAAGGGGTGTCCCCGGCGTTCCCAGCAGACCAAGCCGGAACGACGACCGGTTGGAGACCGTGGATCTGCCGCTCGTTCTTACCCAGCACCTTGGGCGAGGAGGGAAGGGGGAGACCAGCGGGGGCCGTCCCGCGAGAAAGGTCGTCCACTGGGGGGGAAACGGGTTCACGCCCTCAGCTGAAAAGCCCGAAACCCCGTAGCCAGGGGCCACCAGGAAAACAAGGCCTTCTGAAGGAGGCGAGGTCCGGCAGCGGTCTGACCTAAACAGGTCGCCCTTGCAGGAACCGGAGAACCCTTTTCTCCAGGGACCAGAAGGGGCCAGGACGACGGGAGGGGGGTTTTGGTGGAACAAACCCCTCTTCACAGGGTCACAGAACGCCGGCCAGGACCAAACCCCAACCGTATTTGAGGGGGCAGTCAGGGCCGCCAGGTAAGTGGAGAAAAGTAGCGGAGGACCTCCCACGTCGTGGGCCCGGAAGGAGAGGAAATCCAGGACAAACCGATTCAGAGACGTCGCGGAGGCCCTTGAGTTTGAGGAACGACTGAAAGGCCTTCCAGTGAGACTGATACTGTCTCGTAGAGGACGGGCGAAGTGCCGCCAAAAATGTCCTCCGCTCCCGCGTCCGAGACCGTCCGACGGAAGAGGGGTACGGAGAAACTCCAGGCGTGTAGCTTCAAGGTGGAAAGAAGCCTGGCCGGGAGCTCCTCCAACAAAGCGAGGGCTCCTAGAGGAAACAGGGGAGGGACACCAGGCCTTCATTCGGAGAACCACGGTTGCGCCGGCCAGAGAGGAGCCACCATGGTCACCTTTGCCCCTGTAGGAATGCAGCTTGTTGCATACCTTCAGGAGGACACTGGTTGCAGCGGGGCAGAAACAGGTAAACATGGCGGCCAACCTTTCCAGTCTTCCGTGAGGGCGTCCGGGCCCCCCGCAGCTGCCCGGCCCCCCCTCGGTCAAAAAGGCCTGTAGTTGGGCAGAAGCGGCGGGGACGCGAAGAGGTCCATTTTCCGGGAGTGCCTCACCGCCGACAGAGACCGCAAGCGGCCTCCGGGGAAGCTGCCACTCCACCGAGAGCCCCGGAAGCGAGACAGTGCGTCGGCCCACACATTCCCCACTCCCGGCAGGAACCTGGCGGGACAGATGAAGGGTGGAAACGGGCCGCCAGGCCGAAGATCTGCTCCGAAAGGGACAACAAAAGGGGCGGATTTGGATGTCCCTTGGCGGGCGAGACAGTGGACCGCGACCATGTTGTCCATCTCGAAGCAGAGAGCCGTCCCTCTGGATCGGGTTCGATCGGAGGAAGAGAAGAGGAACCTGCAGCTCCTTAAACGTGATGTGGAGTTTGCGCTCCACCCCGGACCCCCCGCCGAAACCCTGCCGGCCGTCGGAGGATTGGTAGCCCACCCGACGTCCGACACTCCGACAATCACGAAGACCGTAGGGGGCGGAGGCAGCCACCCGGTCCACGCGGAGAAACCGCCCTCCACCAACCACTTGTCCAGTAGTGTGAGGGCCAGGGGAGGGACGGGCCGAAGCAAGTCGCGGGGTCGCACCGGAACGGCTGTGTTCACCACCCGGACAAGGCGACGGAGACGGAGGCGGGCTAGGGGATGACCTCTGCGGCGAAGTTGAGCGAGCCGAGAAGGGACTCCCAATGCCTCCCTTGAAAAGAACGGGACACCGAGGCCGGAAGAGGCGTTGATGAAGCTTGGCCGCATTTACCCCGAGATGGGGACCGCAGCCGAACGGGAGTCCCATTGCATGCCCAGCCAAGTAATGCGGGAGAGGGGGTAAGGAAGGACTTTCCCTTGTTGACTAGGAACCCCATCTCCCCCGCCACCGCTAAAGCTCTGTCCAGCATGCGAACCGCTTCCTCCTGAGACGGGGTGGACACCAGCCAATCGTCCAAATACATGAGGCAATTCACCCCTGCCAGACACCATCCGCTGAGCCCCCACCTTGGTGAGCCCCCTATAAAAACCCTCGGAGCGATGGAGAGGCCGAAGGGCAGTCTGGTGAACTGCCACGTGTCCGATCCCACCTGGAAGGCCAGGAAGCCCCCGGAACCGGGGATGGAATGGGGAATGCCAGTAGGCGTCCTTGAGATCGAGGGACGCCATCCAGTCCCCTTGCCTCAGCCGAAGGCGGACCTGGGCCAAGGTCAGCATACGGAACCTGTGGTTGCGCACAAATCCGTTAGGCGGCTGAGGTCCAAGATAAGCCGCCCTTTCGAAGAGTCCTTTGGGTACGATGAAAATGCGGGAAAGAAAGTCCTTTCCCGCGCCTTCTCCACTACCCCCGGAGGAGTGCATTTCCGACACGTGGGCGCGAGCACTGTGGAGACCGGCGTCCAAGAAGGAGGTCGCCGAAGGGGCGGTAGGCAATCCAGGGCCAAGAAAGGGCCGTTTCGGACCACCCTGGCGGCCCCAACCTCTCTGCGGCCAGGCTGCCCGAAACCCGGACAGGAGGCCCTGGAAGGGAGGCTCAAGAAGGGGGAGAGCGACCCTTGGAGGAAGGGTTGTGGCAGTAAGCGGGCCCCGAGCGAAAAGGCCCGAGACCCGAGCCCCTGATCCCGGAAGGCCCACCCCGACTGGGACAACGAGGATCCTGGGGGCCATCCACACGGGGGTGAGCGTTCCTGGACCTGCCCTTCCCGACGAAAAGAGCCCCGACGAACACTGCTGGACCCCCTCCCGGAACCCCCGGCCGAGACGTCTGGGGCCGGAGTAGACACCATAGTGACGTGGGGGGGGATTGAGGCGAGACAAATGCTGCAAAGGAGGGCTCCGACAAGACCTCCGAATCGAAGGGACTAATCCGGAGAATCTGCTGTCCAGTCAGCTCGGCAGGCCCCGAAAGGCCTCGCGCCGAAGAGCCAAGCGGGCACTGAACGGCCCTGTCAAAGGCAGGGCGGACCGTCGGGAGGAGGGAGGCGCCGAACGCATCACAGGCGGTCGACAAAGCCCGACAGACATCCGACCGGGAGGCCGGGAGAGGGAAGTGTGATCCACGGCGAGGGAGGAGAGCAGTCCGCCGCTGACTGAAGAAGGGCAACAGAAGAGGCCAACAGGGAGGCGTGTTGCCGCTCCTGAAAGTCCCGGCGAAAGAGCTCCCCCCTTCACCGGTTTTCGTCCGCCACGGGAGGTCCTTGGCAGAAAGCCGGGACACCCGGAGAAATCAGCCTCACACGTGGGAAGCCCCAGAGGCGGGAGAACCGAGATCGGGGCCCAGGACGGAGAAGAACCCGGGTCACACTGGTGGTACCCGCTCTCCACACTTCGGCAGGGTCCAGGTCGGCCTTCATCCAGGGCAACCGGTTCTGGCCCCAGAGAGAAAGCCACCTGGCAACCTGGCTTCCCTCCACACACGGGAAGCCGTCCCTGAACCCCAAAATAGGCTCAGCCAGTAAGGAGGGCCCGAGCAATCCAAAGCAGCCGCCGAAAACCGCAGGCTGCTTCGAGGGAGCGTCCACGGGGGAGAAAGGAAACCGGCGTAAGGTAGGACTCCTGTCCCCCCCCTCCCAGAAGCGACGCACCTCCAAGTTCGGAACTGGGCCCCACGAGCCCTCCTCCAGCGACCGATGGCAACAAGCCGCCCGTCAACCGTCTCACAAGCAATCGGGCGGCGGCATCCGTGCCAAGGTAAACAGGGTGGAGGAAGAAGGAGGGAAATCCCCAAAGGGAGCATCCTCAGCGGGACGAGGGGGAAATGCACAGAGAAGGCATCTCAGAAGAAAAGGCAGAGGAAGGGCCCGGCGGACAGGAATCCGGGGGGCGGAAGTCCCCGAACCGTCGTCTCTTGGGCACGGGTAGGGCGGGATCCTCTTCCCCGTCGGAGCACACCAGGTGGTCATCCTCAACTACCACAGACTCAGAAGGAGGCACCGGTGAGAGGGAAGCAGGCGATGGGGACCTGCGACGCCTCGGCGTCAGAGAACGGGACCCAGAAGTTAAGTGGACCTCCATTCTTGCCATTAAGGAGTTCACTGAAGTCATCCAAGCCGACAACCCCGGAGGCACAGGAGGTGAGGGTGGGGAAGGCCCAGGAGACGCCTGAGCAGCCGTAGAAGCCACAGACCCACCCGGCAAGTCCTCGACCTGGGAGTCGCGGTCAGGGTGAGGGACTGAGGAGACCGCCAGATCTTGCTCCACCTCAGCACAAACGAGCGCCGAGCTCAAAGGAAGCAGAGGCAGGGGGTCGGGAGGTGCGAGACGAGGAGGAGAGGGACGACTTGGCGAGGCCCAGCCGAGAACCAAGAGACCAGTCCGCCCAGGACAGACGGTAGTGGCTGCGTTGGCGAGACTTCAAAGCCTTCGTCCACCACTCCTTGAGGTCAGCATAGGCCTCGCCAGTAAGGCAGGGCACATCCCCCTCCGGGAGGATGAGCCGCAGCCATCCACAGCATACCGGGCAATCGGCGGGACGAAAGAGGTCCGACAGAAGGCACGGAGCGTGCGAGGAACAGAGCTTGTGGCCTCGGGACCTAAAGGAAAACCGAGCACCCTGGGCCTCGCCCAAATTTATCCGCTGGAATAGAAGGGGAAAACAGTGAGAGGGAAAGGGACTAGACGCAACACGAAACGCCCCAAACCCCCACCGGCATCGCCACACGCACTGCCCCGACCCCCAGTAAAGTGGATGGTCGGGGGAGGGGGGCGGTTCGACATGGCAGCCAGGGACCGCTCAACTCCCCTTCCCGGCCCATGGGAGGGTCCGGGCGGGGTTGGGGTGCGGCCGTTGCTGCTTCCACGTGGCAGTCCAGGAACCACCAACCCCCGTACCGGCCCTTGGGAGGGTCCGGGCTGGGGTGGGGCGTGGCTGGGTGAACGACGTAACCTTACAGGTGTCAGGCCAGGGACGCCCTGGTGTTGAAGCAAGGCCCAGGGGAAATAGGCGAAAGCCGCGCCCCTGGGTCGTAAGCGTAACACCACAGTCACAGACACCAGGTGGAAAAATTGAGACACAGCTGGTCCCAAACCAGGGATGAAGAAGAAACGACACTCAGTCCCGTGAACCCACAGAAGGATTACGAAGCATGAATGGGTAAAAACTTCACGCACACCCACGTAAACACGAAAAAACAGCAGGTGCTCACCATACAAGCCTGAATAAAAACAACAAATGGTACAGGAGACGCCAGCAGGTGTTGACTCGATGAAGGCAAAAACAATAATGATTTGCTGAGGGGGCTACTCGCGAGGTATTTACATCAAGAATTTTGAAAAAACTTGGTCCATCTTGATTTTATTCTGTCCTCGCGCGCGCTTTGGAGCATGTTTTCGGACTTGACATGGTCCATATTCAAGGTTGCTCCAGAGGTGTTTTCGATATTCAAGTGCAAACCCTTTATAAAATGGCGTCTTCCTCCGCATCTTTACAAGTCTCCCATACGGACATTATCTCCTTCGAAATGCAAGTACCGTGTAAGATTAGGACATTAAAAAAATAGAAGGAAGTGTTTAGGTGGGGCAGGAGAACACATATGTAGATCCCCCGGGAAACTTTAGTGAAACATAAAATTTGGGTACCTATTAATCGGGCTTGGAGGTCCTCTTCAAATTTTTTATTGTTCCATTGTAAAACTTGTTTTGGAGATGAATGCTTAAATAAGTTGAATGAAGTAATTGGGGTTCAAGATGCGAAAAATTAGAAAATCTGGCGTAAATATCACAAAGACACAAAATTGACCCAAAATTTTATTGTGTTTTTCCCGCCTCTCATCGACAATAAATTTGAATGAAAGTTTTTTTTATGGGGAGCCCTTTGAAAAGGTGAAGAAGTGAGTTAGTTTCGTAAGGAGAAACAGACATTGTGAACACGAAACGGGAACTGTTCCCCGCCGTAGGCGGTTTTCAAATTTTTGGTAATTTGGTACTTACAACCATAAAGTAAGGGGTTTAAAAGTACTCTTTTCCTAGGTATTTTGATGCGTTAAAAATGTGACCACTCAAAGTTTTTGGGAAATCATCATATTCAGTTTTTTCGCCTTTTTCCCTGCTTTAGGAAAGACTTTTCGCCCCAACGCCCGGGTTTAGGTTTAGTAACTAGGGGGGGGGTTGGGCCCCGCCCCCCCCCAGGTGTTTTAGGTTAAAAACCAATGCCCAGTACTGTTTTAAACGGGTTTTAAAATGTTGAGTTTTTATCGAGGAATGGGTAAGTTTTCCCCGTATACTTTATCAGTTATTTTATTGTTTATATACCCGGGGCTTATTTTTATTCCGTAGAGTGTTTACCGGAAATCTTCGCTCCCAAATTACTATCAGAAACAAAACTACTATTGCCTTTTTCCCCCCCCAAAAAACTCCGCGTTTCCCGAGGGAAACCCCAGGTTTGTTTAAGGGGGAGATAACTCAAAATAAGGCATTTCACTTTTTTTAATGGCCCATCATTTTTAAACATATAATACATGGAAAAAGATAATTTTTTGCCCTATATAAATTACTGGTTGAAAGTCAAATTAACCAATTTTTCACTCCGGCAATTTTCCTATTTTCGGGCAACGTTCCAAATTACTAAATTTTTGTATTACGGACCCAATATTTTAAGTAATTTCTCTTTTCCCCCTTTTTTTTTTCTGCTTTTAGAGTTAAATCCATAAATAGCTTGCAACTTTAAGGTAAGTTTAGGTAGGTGACAAATGTCAAGTTTTTGTTAGGAAAGAATGAAAAAGTTATCCCTATTTGTATAACCCAAACACTTTGAATACTTCTCCCAATCAGGGAGATTGATGGGCCGGGCGGGTTTTCAGACCCATCCCCTTTATCCTCCATGCAAAAAGGGGCTTTCCCGGATCCCTATAGCAGATTGGCCTGTGACCAAATTCCCCTTTAAGATGCCCCGGGCCAAAAAAATTGGAGTAAAGTACTTGGGTTTTTTTTGGGCCCTGTTTTCCCTTTATCCTCCGCTATGATTCTCCCGGACACAAAAGTGCCTCCCCAAAATTCATTCACTTATTTCGTGTTTAAGATGAGTCATTCCCCTCAAGGGAAATTAAATTGGGTGATAACTTTATAAATGAACACTCTGATTATCGGAAGACCCTGGAAATCCATCTTAATGTAAATAAATTATTTGAACTTTTATGGGCCCTCAAATGCCTCATAGTCTCATCGCCAGGTTATTTTAAAGGACGAGAACTGCGCGGGGCGTACTGCCGTCAAACCCCCAGACTTTTTCAGGCCTCACACTTACTTTTTCTCTATTATTTTTGGTTAGTTATTGTGCAATAGTTTTTAACTTCCGGAAAACCAAAAATTAAAATTATTTTTATATAATAATTGCTGATTAAAATTTGTTTTGTTTTGGTTTGGCTAATTTTGATTTTATTTAAGGTTTGGTTTTTGGTTATGTTAGGGTTAAAGGGATTTTTTGGGTTAGGGTTTTTTTTGAGCATTTTGGTTAAAAAAAACTAATTTGATGGTGCGCGAAATTTCCCGGGGGGGTTGGGCCCCCCAACTTCTCCAAAATTTTCCCCTTTTTAAAAAACCTCCCCCAAAAAAGTACTATTTTTTTTGCAAGGGAAAAAACCCAGTCAGTATCCAGAAAAGAACGCGCGTCCTTTTTCCATTTTTTCCATGCCGTGTGTGCCATTTGGGGGTTGGGCTACCGAAATACTACAATACGTATTTGGGTAGTGTTGGATGTATTTCGGTATTAAGGTTAATTACCGAAATACACCAAAAAAACGTTTTTTGAAAATATATTACAGATACTCTTTATACCATATTTTTTGGGATTGAGAATAATCATACATAGAAATGCGTCTTTCTGTATCTTTTTATAATTTCGGTATGTTTTCAGGTTATTTCGGTAGTTTTTGGTATTTAAAAGACCACTTTCCATGGTGAAGTCATTTTCAGCTGGAGAGGCAAAGGGTTTTTTTTTTACAATGGCGCCGGACAAAAGGCTTCCGCTGGGGGCCTCCCAAACTCCCGAATCAATTCAAGTTTTTGATCGTTTTCAAACCCTACTGCCCGGGGCACACCAAATTTGGACCAAAATTATTTCTTCATACCAAATCATTTTGGTATGAGAAAAACCCCGGAGAGCCCCTGGGGGCCTCTGGGGCCCCGAGTGGGCAAAAAAGACCACTACACCTTGGACCATTTTGTGGGGTCCCCCCCTTGGGGGTTACTCTACAGTCCCGGGGTTTCTCCCTGCCACCACCCCATTTTAAATGGGAAAAAAAAAATATAAATGAATAAAAATAAAAGATTTAAGAAAAAAATGTAAGTCTGGGGGATCGAAAGAACAAAGCTTTTTAAAATATTTCTAATTTTTAATTATTTAACTCTTTTCTGTCTCCTTGGTAATTATTATCATTCCAATTTAATGGCTTTAATATAAAGGGTCTTCCTTTCTCCTAGCGATAACGGCACGCGCAAATGCTCAAAGTCTTATCCTAAATATCGTTTAGTACTATCTTTAGTAACATTCGGTTGCCATGATCATCCACATTAACGATACGCACGCGTAATGACCCTCCAAGTCGTCCATCCTAATATGATTTTTACTACCCTCTGGTACATTCAGTCGCACTGTCCCAACATATTAACGATGACGCCTGCGTAATGCTCAAGGCGTCATCCTAATATAGTTTACACCTCTGGGTAACTTCAGTCGCACTGTTTAACCTTTAACTGATACGCATAGCTATGCTCAATCAATTCGTCACAGCTAAATATAGTCTACTATCCAATTCTGAGATAACATTCAGAGTCGCACTGTTATACCACCTTTAACGATACGCAAACATGTAATGCTTCAAGTCGTTATCCCTCCTCGATATAATTGTATACTTATTGCTATCCCTATCTAACGTTCCTCTATCACTTGATTTTTCTATTTGTGCCTTTCTTTGCTCCTTGTCCTCACATGGCTGGCTGTGATAGTTGTAGTTTCCGCCCCTCTAGCTGCAATTTGTGAGCGCTTGGCCCCCTGGTCCGCCACAGCATCCTACCCTGGGGACCCTAAGTAAATACACTTCATTAGTCCTGGTCAACAAAAGAAATCAGCGCATACAATTCATGTCTACATATCTAGATTTAACAAACATTTCAATAACATACCTTTTGGAACCAAGGCGAGAAGATATCACCTCCCCCACGGCGACTTAGACTCAATGAAACGTCGAGCGTCATTCTAAAATTATCCTCACCTAGGAATGGGCGCCCCGATATCTCACCTCGTTTCGCTACGTGTCTAATTGAATACTAGGCTTCAAATATAAGCCTACCAGTGATCAGGACTGAGGAAGCGTGGAGGGAAATTCCTCGTTAGCTTATTGATAAATATATTGAGTTTTATTTCATTGCTTCTTCGCCTATTAATTTAGATGAATTCTCGCGTTAGCACTGCCCTGGCCTTAGCAGAGCTTGGCCGGCGGTTGCCAGACGTGTGTTATCTTTTTCTTTCAGACTCTGAGGGTACCTGGTTTCTTATGAGAGCAGATGTGGGATTAGGTTGCCAGTATACCCAGGGGTGTTGCCCTGGGTGCGATCTTTCTCTATCTGAATAGCTAAAGTGCACTAGCTCTAAGGGGGACCTAAATTACGATAAGTATCAGAGTGGCTCGGTAGGACAATGTGGGGAACAAAAGTTGTCCTCCCCTGCAGGGGTCCCACACCAAGCCCAAGGCCGTAACCTGGGCTGGCTGCCTGGCTTGCCCGGGCTGGCGATGACTTGAGCTGTCCCTCCAAGACCGTCCACCGGCTGCCACTCCATGTCCGGCCACGCCCTTTTGTGTTCGGGACACACTGTAACTCCCCCCGCCCGCTCGCCCGAGCTGAACTATGGCCCACCAAGTTGCCTTGACCTGACCACTGCTGGCTACGCAACCTCGGCCACAACACGCTGGGACGCGGCACCGTCCTCCGCCTCACACCGGTGCCTATCGCGGAGAAAGACAGGTCAAGGCTGCCACGCCATGTGATAGCAATCATGAGTACAGGAGGGTCCTTCCTGGAGTTTCGCCGACAATTCTAACAGTCCTTTGCGCCCGCGCCTTATTATAGTGTGGCCTTTTCCTAAAGAACCTTTGCGGCAGATCCTTCATATACCATCTAAACGCGGTGATTATTTTACAACTAGGGCCCAATGAAATTCCCTACACAAATTTGGGAGTGTGGGTTTCTGTTTACCTTATAATATTCTAGGGGAAAATTTTAAAAGAACCAAGGGCTCCAACGCTAAGTCTGAACCCAATGTTGGCTCACGTATTGGATGACTTACTAAGCCCTTGGCAACACAATTGTGTCAGCTTTAAAAAAACGAGTGCGATCTAGAGCTTTTCTACATTGTCGATATTAACATTTCAGGTTCTTGAGACACTATTTGGATCCTTAGGTTAGTTAGGTTAGGTTAAAGTTTGGTTTAGTTTAGTGCGGGGTCAGCACGATGGGGGTCGTATGGGGGGGTTCTGGTTAGGTCTGTAGAGTTTGGATGTCGGATCTTAGAATAGAAGGCTCAACCACCTATCTTGTTATAGCCAACAAGCTTGGGGACGTGGTGTAAACCGGGGTTTTTGGGTGGGGGAGCACACACATAGGGAAATATGGCCCCGATAAAGTCTATGAACTAGGGAAATTTCCCTAGTTTAGGGATTTCTTTTGTGGGGGCCATATTTCCCTTATGTGTGTGCTCCCCCACCTAAAAACCCCGATTTCCCACCATGTCCCCAAGCTTGTTGGCTAGAAGAAGAAGATAGGGGGTGGAGCCTTTGTTCCTAAGATTTACCGATTCTAGGAAACATTCTCTGAGCTTCCGTCGCAAATCATTACTTTTGGAGATATGATATGTATGTAGTTCATAGGGAGGCGAGATAAATATTTACGTGTGCCTCACTCTTCTTCCTCTTGTGACCTGCATCGCCTCTGCTCTTCCCTTGCCGCGGACACTTTTTTTTAATGCAGATTTGGCTTTAGTTAGGAGGTTAAAGCGTGGGATTAGGTTAGGTTAGCGAGTCAAAAGGGGGGTGGTTAGGTTAGTTTAATTTTCATATCTCCTTTACACTCCTTCCTATTAATAACATATTATATCTCCGAAAGGAGTGATTTGCGACGGAAGTTCATAGAGAGAATGTTTCTTAGAATCCATTAAGGTAAACCGTAAACAGAAACCATAGTCCCCAATTGTGTAGGGAATTTCGGTCCTAGTGTAAAAATTTACCCTAAAACGTAATTATAAAGTGGGGGAGAGAAAAAAAAAAAAAAATACCAACCTAACCTAACGTAACTTGGTAAAATTCTAGTTCTTTCTCGCCCTTAGGTCTCGCTGCCGTAGATAACACTAAAGTCGCCAGGACAACTTTTTTTTCAATTTACAGACGTCTGGTGGCGTTAATACTTACATTTCTACTTCCATTATTTCAGGAAAGTTAGAAGGGGCTATCTGGAGAGTGTGTCATTTTGTGTCTTCATCTGTCATATTATGGTCATAAATGAACAAATTACAAAAATATCACCCGAGTGGCGACCTACCCTAAGATCGCTAGCTAGTGTTTATGTACTGACATAGACCACTGTATACCTGGACTGCGCACGGAATATCGGCCTTGTGCACATGGGCCTGAACTTGCCTTGAAGTCGGAGGGCCGCTCGGATTCATATATATATATATATATTATAATATANACCGCGGTGCTCACCATATAAAAACAAGCCGAATAGAACAACGTGGTACAAGAGACGTCCAGAGGCAGGTAGTGTCTCGCATGTTTCTCGAGAGGCAAAAATAAGAATGATATGCCGGGCCGGCTGGCGGGCCACTGGCCTCGGCAGGGCTGGCACGGCGTTGCCAGACGTGTTTTTTTTTCTTTCAGATCTGAGTGTAGCCTGGTTCATTAACCAGATGTGGGATTAGGTTGCCAGTATACCCAGGGTTTGCCCTGGGTGGCGATCTTTCCTATCCTAATAGCTTAGTGCACTAGCTCTAAGGGGACCTAAAAATTAAGTTATTTTCTGGATGAAGGTGACAACGAGGCAACCATCGTTCGAACCAACAACTTGAGAAGCTTCAAGCTTTTTATACCACTCATTTCATACTCACCTTCATTACATGATTCTTTATCGCTTGAAAACTCTCTGCTTGAGATACGGTGTCGAATTTGTTGACATGTGGAATGATATTCATAGTCCCATTGGCCTGTGTAGGAGCGATGGTGTCCCTTTATGAACAGCAGGGTCTCGATGACTGGTCAGTGAAGCAGTTCGGGGTTTCTAGAAAAAATATGTTTGTGTTTTAGTTGTGTGTCTTTTGTTGAGTGTGTGTTATTCACCAATGGTCTTTTCCACGCGAGTCGGACTCGTCGTCTTGTGTGCTTGTGTGTTGTGTGTGTGTGTTTGTATGTACGCTTGCTTGTGTATTTTTGTGTGAGTGTTTGTGTGTGAGTGTATGTTTGTGTGTGCGTGTTTATGTTTGTGCGTGTGTTTGTGTGTTCCTGTGTCTGGTTTTTTTTTGTATGTGAGTGCTTGTGTTTGTGTGTATATGTGTGTATATGTGTTGTGTTTATGTATGTGCGTTTGTGTATGTATATTTGCGTGTGTGTGTGTGTCTTTGTGTGTGTGTGTGTTTGTGTGTATTTATGTGTGTGTGCTGTGTGTCATTCACCCATGGTCTTGTCCACGCCAGCCGAACTCGCGATCGCCAGTTTCACCCTCCCGGAGCGAGCTTGGAGCTAATTATTACCGATCTTAGGGTAACGCTTGGACCATACACACCACACACCTCCATCCCCTTGCTCAAAGGGGACAGTAACGGCCCGCATTTGTCAAGTGTAAAATCTCCGGGAATAGTGAGGATTCGAACCGGCTAACCACAGAATGGCGCGCCAACGTCCTTGTCCACTTGACCATAGTAGCGGTGTGTGTTGTTTTTGTGTGCTTGTGCGTATGCGTGTGTATGTGTGTGTTTGTATGTGTGTGCGTGTGTTTGTATGTGTGTGTGTGTGTGTTTGCATTTGTATGTATGTGTGTGTGTGTGCATGTGTGTGGTGTGTGTGTGCTGTGTGTTTTGGTTGTATGTTTGCGTTTGGGTGTTTGATATTGTGTGTGTGCGCGTTTTGTGTGTGTGTGTGTCTTTGTGTGTTCTTGTTTGTGTGTGTGTGTGTGTGTCATTGTGTGTTCGTGTGTGTGTGTGTGTGTGATTGTATTTGTGCGTGTGTGTGTGTGTGTGTGTGTGTGTGTGTGTGTGTGTGTGTAAGCGTTATTGATCGATGGTCTTGATCATGCACTGGACTCGTGACTGCTAATTATTACCCTCGCGTGATGATCTTAGAGCTTGTTCAGAATTATATATTAATTATCAAGGCTGGGACGTACCTAACACCTAAACCCCATCCCCTTTATCATGTTAGTCAGTAACTGTCCGGTTTTGAAATAAAACCTAATACGTCTGAATGATCGTAAAATGCAAGACCAAGGAGTGGCTGGCCGGAACGTGATCTCTAACCCACGCGGCAGTGTGTGTGTATGTGTGTGTATTGTGTGCGTTGGATTTGCATTCTCCAACTGATACCCTTCTAGGAAGAACTAGAGGCTCAAGATGACCCATCTTTGGATCAAGTTCAGGTCGGTATATGTGCAGTTTAAACCAATACACACGTTCGGTGGTTTTAATCATTAGTATTTCTAACCCCTACAGCAGCCGTCGGAAATAAAAAATAACACGAGAGGTCTGGGGTAAATTCCCCCCCCCCCCCACACCCCAGTGAGGTTAGGTTACGTAATCAATGCACAGGATAGGTTAGTTAACTAGCAGGGGGAACTTGGGGGGCACAGCTACCTCACTTATGTCAGGAGATTGGTCAATAGGGAGTATTGGTTGAAACTGCATATTTATATAGTTTAGATCTCACACACTATGCTTACACAAAGGGCACACTAGCTGTTCGAGTATCCGGGGAAAATTTTTGAGTTGTGAGCCGGGCTCGATCATGTGTACGTTAAATGACACATAGTTTTTAAACGATTGCACCTCGCATACAATGACGCAATCAATGTGTGTGTGCGTGTATGTGTGTGCGTGGCTGTGTAGGTGTGACTGGGATAATCAGTGTCTAGAGTGTGCGCAAGTGAGCTGTGCGCACATCAACTACAATTTGCAGCCACACAAGACCCACGGAGCTAACGCCATCGCCACCGTAAGCCGTCAACTTCGTCATACATCACAACACAACCTTAATATTGTAAATTAATATCGGTGCACCTATTCGCGGCCAGTATTTAGTTATATTATATTACGTTTTCTAGAGTTGTAGAACAACCTGCCAACCGGCATTCAAGTAATTGCTTCCAATTTGCCGCGACGGAGGATATGAAGCCTCCAAACTACCAATGAATCAATTCATACAGCAGCTGGCCCATTTCCTACACAACACTTCAGATAGTAAAGCTGAATGAGACTTAAATTTTGATGATGTTTGAACCCTGTAGGTATTGTACTATTATATTTACGAACACAACGTCATGCCAAGTCAGGGATAAACCTGCAGGAGGGATGATAGCAATGTTTGCAACCTACATTGTCTGGCCTAAAGATGTGCATTTAGTTCCTTTCTGGATGAAGGGGGCAACAAGGCAACCATCATTCGAACCAACAACTTATGAAGCTTCAAGCCTTTTAAATCACTCATTTCATATATACCTCCATTACAAGATTATTATTATTTTTCTCTTGAAAACTCTCTGCTTGAGGTACGGTGTCGAGTTTGTTGACATGTGGAACGATATTCATAATCCCATTGGCCTGTGTAGAAGCGATCGTGTCCCCTTTTGAGCAGCAGGGTTTCGAAGACTGGTCAGTGAAGCAGTTCGGGGTTTCTAGCCAAAAAATTGTTCTTGTTCACATGCTACCCTGACCGGTATGACTGTATAGAAGATCCGCCGTTACGGTTGGTTCTGAGAATGCGCAGAATTTGGTGTTTTTTTAAATCTAACCTAAGCTTACCTTACTTACCTTAGCTAACCTAACCTAATTTACCTAACATAAAATAATATAAAATACCGCCCTACCGTAGATAACACTAAAGTCGCCAGGACAACGTTTATTTTTTATTTACAGACGTCTGGTGGCGTTCATACTTACATTTCTGCATCCATGATTTCAGGAAAGTTAGAAAGGGCTATCTTGAGAGTCTGTGTCATTTTGTGTCTTCATATGTGTCATATTATGGCTGTAAATGATCAAATTACAGAAATTAAACTGAGTGGCGGCGTTGATAACGGTCTACACCAAGGTCGCCATCTCGTGTTTATGTTTAGAGTGTCCTCCCGCCGTCGTCGTCGCCCGACAAAAAACGATTAGGGAAATTTGAAACCGTATATACTTGCAGATACAAAGCATAAAACAACGCTGAAACAGGGTAGATTATACAGTCATTATATAACCTACTGTGTATCATCTTCAGTGGCATATAAATATCAGTAGTGATGCTATAATTCGTGATATATGGCGGCAGGCGACGTTAGGGCAGGTGGCGACTGTTATCTACGGTAGACCGTTATATTTGGTCCGAGTAACAGCTTGCGTCATCTGTTTGTTTACATGCACCGAGTTCTGCGTATGCGCAGGACCAACCGTAACGGCTGATCTTATATACCACCACACTGGTACTCGGAAAAAAATGGCACCAAAAAAAAAAGACAACAAAAAAATTATACAGGAAAAAATGTCACCGGAAAAAATGTCACAAAGTTATGAGTAGGAAGAAATGGCACATAAAAGTTATGGAATCTTATAGTGTCGACCAAAATTCAAGGTTAGGTTAGATTAGATTAGATTAGGTAAACAAATACAAATATGTAAATACTTTACATATTTGAATAGATTATTATCAAAATATGCCATTTATTACTAGCCTAAAGAATATGCCATTTGTCCTGTGACATTATTTCCTGTGCCCTTTTTTCTTGTGCAGTTTTTCTTATATTCGCCAATTATATAACAGTAATTGAAACATTATGAATTCGGGTCAAATTAGCGCGAATGTACTGTAGGTAAAAATGGTACATGAAAACATGACACAAAAATTAATGGCACAAGAGAAAATAATAATAGTGTTTCAGTTACTGTTATATGATTGACATCAATCGCCATAGCTAATCATCTCACTTCATATATTGTATTATGCAAGCAACGTTCATCAAATTTTAGAATTTGAATCCTTTCTTCACTCCCAACAACTTATCAATGTCACCTGAGTTGGTGTTTACTTGTTATTTACTGGATGGGGGTAGGGTGAATTGCTTGGATGTGGTGAGTTCGGGGTCCCGAGTTCAAGTCCCGCCTAGCACAACATTTTTCTTCCATCACGACGATAGGCATGCTGCATATCAACTCTAACTTTGACGGCGAGCACATCAAAGGAAACAAGGGTGCGACATAAGCCTGTAATCATCACAGGTGTCACTATAAAAATCCTGACATTGCCAGCTATGGGTCTCAGTCCAAAAAGGAATAACACCCTCGCCTCAGGTTCATCAAAATGATATATACAAAACTTTCCCTCCTAACTGCTAAGAAGCTATCTCCGACTCCAATAAAAAGAATCTCCGTGGTACACGAGTTCTAGTCAAGTGCAATTAACGACGATTTTGTATATCGGGGCACAGAAAGGAGGAAATAGATTGGGCGAGGGGAAGTAAACTTAGTTACAAAGACTGTTTCAAGATTGAAATTTGGAATTATATATGAGTTTTGCTGTAAACCTCAAGCTAGAGCGCTTTTAAACTGCATAAATGATTTAACTACGGAGATTGAACTCGTATGCCCGAAATACCTGTGATTAAGTACACATTCGTAAAAATGTGTAACTTCTTGTGTTTGTATACTTGCAATGCACTAAGGTCGAGCGAGAGAAGAGAAGGAGGGGGAAGACAGAGGTTATAGGGCTGACGGACTGAGCAAAGGTTGGGGGGAAAAAGCTGCTGCCAGGTAACGCTTCTCTACGATTATGTTTACATTTGCATTTGTTACAAGGGTTATTTCAAAATGTTATGTGACACAGGTGAATGCTTTAATGAAAAGTTTGATATGTACGTAATTGTCATAAGCACACGCGCTAATGTCAGACCGAAATATTTAATGCCGGGCAATGTTGCGATGTGCACTAATAATACAGTGATATAGGATTTAAAAATAATAATGATTCGCTGATCATATGTGTATATGTTTCCTTGGAGGCCAATGAAAAACATAGCTGGGAATTACATAGGCAGTTATATCATTCTTGATAGTCGAGAGAGAGAGAGAGAGAGCGAGAGCGAGAGCGAGAGAGAGAGACTTCATCTGCGTCACTGCGAACTGTAGACAGTCCAACCACCAACCATTCGGATACGCGTCCACTCCATCTCAGGGCGCCATTACCTCACAACTACCGCACCGCATACCGACTCCAAAAACTTCCGTCCAGTCACCATATCCAGACCACAATGGTCAACAACGAGAATAACTACATAAACAAGAAATACTAATCATAACGTCCTTTGCAGCCATCACCACAATCAAAACAATATCAACCAACCACGATTAAACAACGACAAATACAGCATCCCCTAAACACTGAGAAGTAACCCTAGCTGACCCTCCGTCTATCACCACACGCTGACGCCTCGGTCTGGGTGTTGTGGTCTCGGATCGTAGTGATGGAGGAGGAGTGGTCATGAGGCAGAATATATGAACATGCATACGGCGCACATTGTATTTGCTTCCTGTCCACATTTCCTCTTCCACCAACCTCCTCAAATTTTCCTTCTCCTGTATATGTGTGTGTGTGTGTGTGTGTGTGTGTGTGTGTGTGTGTGTGTGAGTGTGTGTATTTACCTAGTTGTATTTACCTAGTTGTATTTTACAGGGCCTGAGCCACACTCGTATGGTCACGTCTCCATATCTACATTGTTTTCTATTTTGCTTCCTTAGTGCGTGTTGGCCGAAGACACCACCCCGGGAGATGGTTAACAAACCCCCGCCAACACCCGGGCCCTACCTATTCACTGCCGGGTGGACAGGGGCTCGTGTTTTAAGGAAACCGGCTATTTTTATCTTCTCCGCCCGGGGATCGAACCCAGGTTTCCTAATCTTGATCTCGGTTGTGAACCGAGCGTGCTAATCACTACACTACGGAGTGTGGGAAGTGCACGTGTGTCATTCACCCATGGACTTGTCGCCAGTTTCACCCTCCCGGTGCGAGCTTGGAGCTCAATATTACCGATTTTTGGGTAATGCTGGGACCTCACACATCACCCCCCCCCCCACCCTTCCCCTTACTCAAGGGGACAGTAACACAGTAACCGCCCAAATATATCAGTGAGAAAATCCCCAGGAATGAGCGGGGCCGGGGATCGAACGCCGGACCACATAATGGTGCCAGACGCTCTAATCCACCAAGCCGGTCAGGTGTGTGTATATATATATATATATATATATATATATATATATATATATATATATATATATATATATATATATATGTGTGTGTGTGTGTGTGTGTGTGTGTGTGTGTGTGTCGTTGAGCTGGAAGAATCATGGCATGAAGCGTACACATTGGGGGTGATCCATACGAGGGATGTCTTTTGTTGCGAGGTGACCTAAAACACTGGCTTGTTGAGCCCCTGGTGACGTAGACGAGTGCGGTGGATTAGCATGATCATAGACGGATACAACGAAAATTGCATTTTGGAAACACTGACGAGCAAGAGATGAGGGAACAAGGGCGAAACAGTGTTCCGAGTTAGTGTCATCCCGACCTTCTCTGTCAAATCTATGTTTCAGCCACACTAGACGCTTAGCTAAATCCTAGGGTCACCGCCCCACTTTACTCTGGTAAGCTAGCGAGGTCACGAACAATGATTCGAACAGGAGAAAATACAGAGGAAAGGAAATTCCATCACTCTAAATATAAAAAGAGGGCTATTTCTAGACGAGAGAGAGAGAGAGAGAGAGAGAGAGAGAGAGAGAGAGAGAGAGAGAGAGAGAGAGAGAGAGAGAGAGAGAGAGAGAGAGAGAGAGAGAGAGAGAGAGAGAGAGAGAGAGAGAGAGAGAGAGAGAGAGAGAGAGAGATTTTTGTTAAGAGAGAGAGAGGAAAAAATAGAGAAACAGATAGACACAGAGATTTGAAACAGACTACAAGGTAGGCAAACAAAAAGACAGACAAACAGATAGACACAGAGATTTGAAACAGACTACAAGGTAGGCAAACAAAAAGACAGACAAACAGATAGACACACAGACAGACAGACATATGGGATGATGACAGACAGACAGACAAAGGGGGGTTGGGGGGTGAGGCCCCAGCATTATCCAAAGATCGATAATAATGAGCTCCTAGCTGACACCGGGAGGGAGAAACTGGCGATGTTTCTCCCTCCGCGAGTCTGACTCGCGTGGACAAGACCGTTGGTGAATAACACACAATCACGCCGCCACGATGATTGAGTGGATACCGCGCTGGCCTGCCATTATGTGGTAGCCGGTTCGAATCCTCACTGCTCCAGGGGATTTTTCACTGACAAATTCGGGCAGTTACTATCCCCCTTGAGCAAGTCGATGGGTGTGTGTGGTGTGTGAGGTCCCAGCATTACTCACAGATCGGTAATAATGAGCTCCAAGCTCGCACCGGGAGGGTGAAACTGGCGATCACGAGTCCGACTCGTGTGGAAAAGACTATGAGTGAATAACCATGGGTGAATAACACACACACACACGCACGCACACACAACCGCCACGTTGGTCAAGTGGATAGCACTCTGGTGCGCCATTTTGTGGTAGCCGGTTCGAATCCTCACTGCTTCCGGGGGATTTTTCACTGACAAATTCGGGCGGTTACTGTCCCCCTTGAGCAAGGGGATCGGGGTGTGTGGTGTGTGAGGTCCCAGCATTACCCTAAGATCGGTAATAATGAGCTCCAAGCTCGCACCGTGAGCGTGAAACTGGCGATCTCAAGTCCGACTCATGTGGACTAGACCATGGGTGAATAACACACACATACACACATACACACAAGCATTCAAATCTCTTATTGACCACAGTATCATACAATCATAAGCTGAATTTTGATTCTGAGGTCCAAAAAATATATAATTATTACATCTATAATATGCTGAGATGGTTTTATACCCTATATCATCACAAATCTAGTAATCTATGATTACGTGATAAAATATATACATAGCACAAAAATAAAGTATATTCCCTACTGGACTACAACTGCTAAAATTGCAATACTTACTGATTAATGCAAGAAAAAAAAATGTATCAATACGTAAAAATTCACAGAAACGCATTAACATGAAAGATTGATATAATATATTGATAACAAAATAAGAAATATGAGCCCAATCATACAATATTCTAAATTGAGTGAACATATACCTGAATACATCTGATCCATCGTCCTTCCCTGATAGCTAACAATTAGGACTCAACTGTAATCATGATACTTGCACAGCATCACTGACATTGGTTGGCGTTCTAAGAATGTAAAGAACAATAAGGTTGGGGGTTAACATTACGGTATAGCACAGCATAGTTAGATACAGAATTACGCCTCTCAATCTACATGCTGTCGGTAATCACTAGTATATCAACATCGCTCATCGCTCTCCTTTGCACATAGTAACTGATACTGTGACATTTATGACAGGGCAATATGAATGACAAAAAAACTAGAAATTATTTTCCATACCATTTTGCTCTTTCTAAATCGTAGAAAACGAAACTATGTATGTTGTCCGGTCATGAACAAGCCACACACATGCGGAAAGCCAAACTCCACAAAACAAAGTTTGTTTATTATTCAAAGTAACCCTTATCTCTAACAACTGCTTTATATGTATGATATATTCTAACCATTGGATTCACATTTACCTAAGACGTCCATGCTGCAGGCTGCCTGGAAAGTTGTCACTCTTTAACGCAAATAGAATATCACTACTATATTTGATAAACAGCACAAATTCCAGGACATTACATGTATAGGCATAACATGCAGCTAGACGGTAAAAGCCGTTGTATACGTCGGCTATAAGGATCTTGGCATTTAATCAAGCGCTATCAATGCTGGTAAGGTAAAGATGGGAGCATATGCAATGTTGCGCGTGGCATTCGGTGCTCATCTCCGTGGCATTAGCCCTTAGAGCCTGTGGTGGGTGAGGACCCGTTACCCCGGGACACAGGGCTAGTGTGACACCCGGGTTACCACAGTTACCTTCCCCAGGTTACCCCAGATACCCATTTATCAACCCCGAAAGGAAGGGAGAACAGCTGGTAGGCTGGTCACCGACTTGCCGTGGCCCGGATTCAAACCAGGGCTCGCAGATTCGGAGCCAGGCACGCTAGCCACTGCACCACGGAGGTGACAGATCAATGCTGCCACCGTTTATAAAAAAAAAAAACAATTCGTAATGCTCTTGACTTTCGTGCCATGTGGAAAAAATACAAACTTTCTCATCATATTGTATCGGTGGTAGCTAACAATAAGCGATGAATGAACGTAATACTGAATGAACAAATAGCAGCCACAACGTAAGGGGGCCCTGGCACAAACATTTTCATTTGTCATGACAAGCGCCGCACCGATGATATCTTTAGTAATCCGGTGCATCACGAGGATAGCCACCAGCCTCAATACACCGCACCCTGACCTTTTCAATATGCGTATTAACATTCCGTAAGCTTATAAAAAAAAAATAGCAAACACGATGAAAAATTTGAACTTTTCCTACGTGCAGTGTCACTTATAAGTCTGACCGTGACAATATGCTTTAGCCAGCCTGAAAAAAAAGAGAGAGAGAGAGAGAGAGAGAGAGAGAGAGAGAGAGAGAGAGAGAGAGAGAGAGAGAGAGAGAGAGAGAGAGAGAGATAGAGAGAGAGAGAGAGAGAGAGAGTGTCAATAATTACCAACATATTTTGCATAAACTGACTGGATCATGAGGTCGATAGCCTAACGCTATGAAGGCACCGTTAAGTTAATACATAAAAAATCAGAGTGAAGAGCTTGCTGTTATAGTCAGTGACATGAAAATAATGAACTGAATATCCCACAGCAGGATATATAAATTTTGTATAACATTAAACCACTAGTCCTTTGCAACACTCAAACCTTATGTAGGTGAGACACGCTGACAAGTGTGTGTTCATATTATCCTTTTTTTTTTCTTTATTAACCTTTATCTGGTCTCTGCTGTGGTTTTTTTTTTTTTTTTTTATTGATTTACATCTATTACATAAATATATATACATATACATATACATATGCACATACATACACATACACATACATACACATACAGCCAGTAATAAATGAGCGGGCATCAGCCCGCCGCTGTAGCCGCAGCCACAGTCAGGTCACAGGTGGGCGGGGCGTGAGGTCACTCCCGCTCCTTAGTGTTCATCGGGGGGGTGGGGCGGCACGCGCCACCTCCAGCAGCAGGGGCAGATTTTTCTGAAACTGCCGTACGAGGGCGGCCGCGCTTTCCGGGCCGACGCACTGTCTGAGCCGCTCTGTAGCGGGACAGGAAAGCAGGTAGTGGGTCAGGGGATGGGGGGTCATATGAGGACAGTGCTCACACGGCCGCTCCTCAAACCCGTCCCTCAGCTCATCCAGGGTTACGTAGCCAAGCCGAAGTCGGTGTAGAACGACCTCCTCGGCTCGGGACAGCTGCTGGGCGGGGCGTAACGGCTCGTTGTTTTTCGTGGCTTGTTTGTGCCAGGCTGCCTGCCTCGATGTCTGCACCAGCTGGCGATACTGTTGTTCTGCGGCACAGATGGCAGCGCGTCTGGCCAGTACCTTGGCCCCTTGGATGCTGGGTAAGACAGTAAAGGCCACCGCTGGATGTCTGGTGGCCTCCCGGGCCGCCTCATCGGCCGCCTCGTTGCCACGGACGCCTATGTGGCTGGGCACCCATTTTGAACCTTACACAGCGCCCCTGCGCGGCGAGGCCCTGGATGTGGCCCAGGATGGCGGTGGTGAGCTGCACGTTGTCCATCGGTGTGCGGGGCTGCCGTAGGACCTGCAGGCAGACATGGAGTCGGTGTGAATCACCACAACCTCCTCCTGTCGGCCCAGGCGTGCTGTAGGGCGCGCTCTATCGCCACCAGCTCCGTCTGCAGCGTGGAGTAATGGTCGGGTGTCCTCCAGGACAGCACCTCACCGCCCGTAACCACCGCAGCACCTGTCCGGCCTCTCTCAGGGTCAACGGAGCCGTCGGTGTAGTAGATAGCGACCGCGACGCTGCTGGGAACATTGGCGCGCGCCACCACCTGCAGGGCGACGCTGCTGGGAACATTGGCGTGCGCCACCGCCTGCAGGGCGTGCTGCCTCAGCTCCTCCCGCGTGCACAACGCCTTCGCGGCCGGCAGTGTGGCGATAATCACCTGGGCGGCAGAGGGCTGCCACGGTGGCGGAGCGACGTAGTTGACAGCGGGGCGGTCAGGTCCGTCCAGCAGCAGGTGGGTGTGGCCGGGGAGGAGGTGGATGGCGGCGTCTGCCACCCTCTGCAGCCAGGTGTTGCCCGGCGATAGGTCACGCTGCTCCTGTGGCAAGACCCTGCACAGCCTGTCCCGCGCGACAGACTCCCTTGCCTGGCAGAGGATCTTGGCCACCCGACAGGCCACGATCTGTCGAACCCTGGTGGCTAGGGGCACCAAACGTGCCTCCGCCTGCATGACGCGGGTTGTTTGCCCAGCGCGGTGCCCCCAGCAGGGTCCTCAAAGCTCGTTCTGAAGGACCTCTAACTTCCTCTGCTGAGTGAGCGATAACGAGACAAGCACGGGCGCGCTGTAGTCTACAAGGGCGCGCACAGTGTGCACGTAGAAGAGGCGCAGCACTGATGACGTGGCCCCGGCGTGTGTCCTCGTCATGGCCCTCATGACGTTGAGCCTGGTCTCAGCCCTCTCCCTCAGATACTTGACCTGAGTAGTGAAGTGGAGGCCCCGGTCAAGCCACATTCCGAGGTACTGGAAGGCGTGGGTCCAAGCCAGCCTGATGCCCTGTATCTGTAGAGGACGACCGGGGGGGCAGCGGCCTTGAACACCATGGCCTTGGACTTCTCAGCCGATATCTTGGACCCAGCTCTCTGCACTTGCAACTGACCAGGTCAAGGGCTTGCTGGGTCAGAGCCACCCGGTCACCCCGGCCAGTGACGACCAGGACCAAGTCGTCGGCGTAGCTGAGAAGTGCCGTGCCCTCCCGGAACGGCAGGCCGACCAGCTGCTCCATCAGGAGGTTGAAAAGGGTAGGGCTTAGGACCCCGCCCTGCGGCGTGCCGTTCTCCAGCTCCCTGTAGCTGGATTTGCGCCCCTGGAACCTGACCCTGGCACGGCGGTGCCAGAGGTAATCCTCAATCCAGGCGAGGAGTCTGCCCCGCACGCCCCGCCGCACCAGCGCGGCCAGGATGGCGTGGGCGTTGGCCAGCTCAAACGCCTTCTCCAGGTCAAGGAAGACGGCGACAGCAGGGCGGTTGTCGATTTGGGCCAGGAGGGCCATGACGCTGTTGGAGGTGCCCACCCCTGTGGTGAAGCCGAAGATGTGTGGGTGGAGGTCTCCCAGGCGCCACAGGAGGCGGGTCAGCACCATCCTCTCCGCCGTCTTGGCCGTGCAGCTCATCAGGGAGATTGGGCGCGGCTTGGTGGGTTCCCTGGGCTTAGGGATGGGCTGGATCTGCTGTGGTGGTTGGCGTTAGACTAATCCTACTACTGTACTACGTGTATTTAGGAATGCGCATTCTGAATGGTTGTCATTATTAATGTAACGTACCGTTCTAATCGTCGACATTATCATCATCATCCTGACCATTCTGATAATCATCACCTTTCAGCACAGTCCTTCACCACGTCCATCGCATGGCTCGGCGACTAAGAGAAAGGATTTATGAACCCAATGACGCTGATCTAATGTATAACAGAAAAGATGAGAGAGACAAACAGACAGACAGACAGACAGACAGACAGAGACAGACATACAGACATATAGACAGACAGACAAACACACAGACATAGATTTGTTTTATATGGCATCAAATTTAAGAAACAAACAAGAAACAAACACTCAGCAATACTATTTCAAATTTTAGCTGATCAAGAATAAAACAAGGCAACAAATTTGATTTTAGTCGAGTTCCAGATGCTGTGGACACTCTTGTGTGTGGGCGGACGACTGAAGGAGCAGGTGCTGGAGGGCTGGAGGTGGGGGAAGGGGCAGGGAAGAGCAGAGTGGAGGTACAGAAGGGGAGAGTGAAGTGGATGGCCGAAAGAGGTATAAGAGAAAGAGATGAGTAAAAGATGGGGTTGGAACGGGTGTTGAGGGAGGGGAAGGGGACGAACTGCTATAGGGATAGCCCGAGAGCATGTTGCCGTTTTCTGGAATAGTATGTGGTATGGGGGATGTCTCTAGCAAATCACCGTTGTCCAAGTTCGTGACGTCATATGGGGGTGGGCTTAAGTGATCGCTGGGTTGTAACCTGTGTTTCATCATTTATAAAATCTAGGCTAGGTTAGGTTGGGTTAGTTTAGGTTAGGTTAGGTTAAATCAAACAATGTAATAGGTCTAATCTTAAATAAAACATACAGATTATAGCCCAGTGATCACGTAGACTCCGCCCCCAATGTGACGTCACGAAATTTGACATCAGTGATTGGATCGACGTACCGACACCCAAAGACTACTGTATACAGTAGTCTTTGCCACACCACATACTATTCCAGAGAACGGTAAAATGTGGCCCAGGAAAAAGAAGAAGAAAGACAGGGAGTGGTGAATGGCGGGACACAGAAGAGAAAGACTGGGTGCTGTGACAGTGGGTAATTTTTTTACCTTTACCGCTGCTTCCTCGGTGTAGACGGGAACTAGTACTGCCATACATTATTATTGCTGACGGCGAAATGGTGAAGGTGCCTCGTCGCATTCACGCCCACCCACCTACACACACACACACACACACACACACACACACACACACACACACACACACACACACACACACACACACACACACACACACACACACACACACACACACACACACACACACACACACACACACACACACACACACACACACACACACACACACACACACACACACACACACACACACACACACATCGTCCCGATGGTCCAGTGGATAGACCGTTGGCGGGCCATTCTGCGGTTAGCCGGTTCGAGTCCTCGCTCGCTCCCGGGAATTTTTTACTGACAAATTCGAGTGGTAACTGTCCCCCTTGAGCAAGTGGATGGGGATGTGTAGTGTGTGAGGTCCCAGCATTACCCAAAGATTGGTCATAATGAGCTCCGAGCTCACTCCGGGAGGGTGAAACTGGCGATCGCGAGTCTGGTCCGCGTGGACAAGACCATGGGTGAATGACATGCACACACCGCTGGCTGGTCTAGTGGATAAGAGTTTGGCCCGCTGTTCTGTGGTTCGTCGGTTGGAATCTCCGCTAGCTCTCAGGGATTTTTCACTGACATATGCGACACATGGATACTGATGGAGGGTGATGGGTAGTGATGGGAGTAATGGATGGTGCGGGGGATAATAAGTGGTGACAAGGAAATTGTTTTGCTGAGAGGAAATACACACACTAACACACACACACACACACACACAGTCACACACACACATACACACACACACACACACATACACACACACACACACGCACACACACACACATCCACACATCTAGATGATTTTGATGATCTTCAAAAGGGGAACCAATTGTATTTGAGTCACCTACGGAAGATGATAAGTCTTCACACATACACATCTGTGATTTCATCCACGTCAGTGACTCCCTCCATAGATCCATAGATACCAAAAATATAAGTTTTATACCCTTACTTCACTGTATACGTAGTATCTGATATATCTTATGCTGAGGAGTTCATGGTTAACCTTATGTTGCCAGTAAGTTCACAATTTTCTTTTAATGAAATGTGCTATGAGGTGCCATGATGAAATAAACTTAGAATGCTTTACTTCCTGAAAAAAAAGTGCGTAACTTGACACTTGTAGGTGTTCGTAACATGAGGGAGCCTTCATAAAAGTGTTCATAATATGTGAGGCAGCCTTGGTTTGTCCAGTAGAGCTTAACACTGCATTATAGTTTCAAAGAGCTGCGTGAGGAGAGTGTTTAACTTAAGAATTTAATATTTCAGCAGAAGTTAGGCGAACAAAAGGTTGCTTTGGTTCTGGCACGGCAAATGGCGTTCATATCTTTCGGTAGAAAACTCCTCAGAGAGTCGGTTGCATATAACAAAGCAGCGCCCACCAGCCTAACCCGCCCTGCTCCTGTCTGTCCCATCACGTATTTGGCTCTTCTACGCTTCTCTCTGTATTGCTTTACTCGTGGCCTCCTCCCCTCTTTCCACCTGCCAGCCTAATCCCATCCTTCCCCTAGTCTTTCCCTAACCTCCTCCTGCCAGACCTCCCTTCCTAAAACTTCCCTTCCACGCCCGGCGCCGCCCAGCCCCGTCATCTTCTTATCAACTTATTGCTGCCTATTTCCATAAACGTCCGGGAGCAGGACTTATCGCTTCTCCAAAGATAAAAGAAAAAAGCTTTAGGCTTGTTATATTTTTTCAACTATCGGAAATTGGAGACATAGAAAGAAACTTATGAAAATGAGTACATTCAAAATCATTCGAAAACACAAGCTTATCCATCCATTCTATTCATATGAATCAATAGCTTTAAGTTAAAATTGTCAAATATACCATTCTCATAATATTCATTTATATTCTGCTGACAACTTTTTTAGAATTTTATTAGGCGAGCAAATACTCTCTCTCTCTCTCTCTCTCTCTCTTTCTCTCCCTCTCTTTCCTCTCTCTCTCTCTCTTCTCCTTCTCTTTCCCTCCTCGCTCTCGCTTCGCTCTCGCTCTCGCTCTCTCTCTCCCCTTTCTTCCTCTCTTTCTCTCTCTCCTCTCTCTCTCCTCTCCCCCCTTTCTTCCCCTTCTCTCCTCTCCCTTTCTCCCCCTCTCTCTCTCTCCCTCTCTTCTCTCTCTTTTCCTCCTCTCTCTCCCCTCTCTCTCTCTCTCTCTTAAAATATATATTTATATATATATATAATAATAACTTTTTATATATAATAAAAATATATAATTATAATATATTATATTATATTTTAATAAT
>JACEEZ010026012.1:221035-231035 GCA_016584305.1 Chionoecetes opilio
AAATAGAGCAGGGAGAGATTGTAAGTTCGGATGAAGATATGCGTAAAAATTTAAATAATTATTTCTTAAGTGTTTTTACTCAGGAGGATACACAGACAATACCTGTAAGTGAACAGATGTTTAGAGGACAGGATGATGAGAAACTCGAAGATATTGTGATAACTAGGGAAATTGTAGAAGAGGGTATAGAATATAGATGGAATGAAGAAATTGAAGTCACCAGGACCAGATGAAGTTTATCTGAGGGTATTAAAAGTATGCAAAGATGTTGTTAGTGAGTCGTTAGTGTACATTTTTAGGAAATCGGTTGATCAAGGGGAGGTACCGTTAATGTGGAAGAAAGGTGATGTAGTCCCCATATTTAGGAGTGGTGATAGAGGAATAATGTCAAATTAGTTATCAACCCAGTCAGAGGTCAGTGGTAGGTAAATTATTGGAATCTGTTATTGTAAAAAAACATTAGAGAGCATTTAGAAAAACATAGTTTGGTAAATGATACACAAAGTGGGTTCACCAAGGGTAGATCATGTCTCACAAAATTATTGAATTTTTATAGGAAAGTTTATGAGACAGCAGATAATGATGAAGAATATGATTATAGCATACTTGTACTTTAGTAAGGCATTCGACAAGGTACCACACGAGAGACTCTTAAATAAGGTTAAGGCACATGGAATATATGGGGACGGATTAAATCTTGGCTAGGTGATAGGCAACAAAGGGTTACAATTAATGGTTCTAAATCTGAATGGGGGCGGGTAACAAGTGGGATTCCACAAGGGTTTATTTTGGGTTCATTACTATTTCTGATTTACATCAACGACTTAAATAGGGGATTAGCAGTGATATCAGCAAGTTTGCTGATGATACTAAGATAGGTAGGATTATTGGATCACATTCTGATGTAAACATATTGCAGGGAAACATAGATAAATTGAATGAGTGGGTAGACAATTGGCAGATGGAATTTAATATTGATAAGTGTAGCGTAATTCCTGTTGGTAGAAAAAATCCTGGTAATAAGTACACTATACGCACTGCATCGCTGAAAAGATCAGAAGGTGAAAAAGATCTGGGAGTGCGGGTAAGCTCTGACCTCCGTCCTAGGAAACAATGTTTTGAGGCTAGAAATCGAGCTAATAGGGTGTTAGGATTCATTACCAGTAGTGTTAAAAGTAGAAGTGCTGAGGTTATTCTAAAGCTTTATTTGGCTCTAGTCAGAACTCACCTAGACTATGCGGTTCAGTTTTGGTCTCCGTATTACAGGATGGATATAGCCTTGTTAGAATTAGTGCAGAGAAGGATGACCAAAACTATACAGGGGATGCGTAACTTTAGATATGAGAAGAGATTGAAGCTATTAAATTTACACCCACTCGAGTAAGGGGCGATCTGATAGAAGTGTTTTAAGTGGCTAAAGGGATACAATAATGGAGATGTAGGAAAAGTTCTTACGGTTAGTAATCAGGGTAGAACAAGAAGTAATGGATTCAAACTGAAAAAGCGTAGATTTAAAATGGAAATAGGAAAAAACTGGTTCACAAATAGGGTGATATATGATTGGAATGGACTCAGTCGTCAAGTAGTTAGTGCAGAGTTAAAAGGGAGCTTTAAACGAGGCTAGTTAATTTCATGGATGGGGATGAAAGGTGGAGGTAGGTAATGTTATGTAACAGGAATTACGTGTAGGTCTCGTGGCCTCTTGTAGCTTCCTTATTTTCTTATGTTCTTATCTTCTAAAATCCGCCACACACGAAGGCATGTATCGGTAACAATATATATACTTAAATCAACAACCCTTACCACTCGACCCCCTTACTAAAGCTACGACGCTGAAGTGCTCTCTGTGTAGGGAGTAAACTACACCTGCCTGTAAGAGAAGCAATCTCTGTCCATCCTGGCAATCTAAACGCTTCATTGAGGCTTCTCAAAGGTCATTGTTCTTCTCCTAAGTCTATCAATAGTAGTGTTTCCCAGGGTTATGTCCTGTCACCCACTCACTTTCTATTATTCATTAATGATCTTCTAAGTCTAACTCATTGCCCTAGCCACTCCTAAGCTGATGATTCTACCCTGCCTTTTTCAATGTCGTTCATTAGACGTCCAACTCAACAGGAACTAAATTATTCACGAAGAGATGCCACAGAGCGCCTAACTTCTGATCTTTCTATACTTTCTGATTGGGGCAAAGCAAACCTTGTTCTGTTCAATGCCTCAAAAACCCAATTTTTTTACCTATCTACTCAACAAAACCTTCCAGACAACTATCCCCTCTTCTTCAATGACACTCAACTATATCCCGCTTCTACGTACAATGAACATCTTGGACTAGCCAGGTTTACCAAATATCTGAACTGAAAATATCACATATCACATCTCTTGCTTAAACAGCTTCTAAGAAGTTTGGTGTCCTGTGGCGTCTGCGTCCCTTTTTGTATCCCTCCCAATTGCTCTTTTTTTTTTTTTACATCATAAAGGCCTGGCCAAGGATACAACAAAAAGAGGTAACACAAAGCCCGCTTAGATGCCAGTCCCTATAAAGAAAACAGTAAGAGAATAAAAAAAGGGGGGTTCGGGAGGTGTCTTGTTACTCTTCTCTTGAAAAGATTTAAGTCGTAGGAAGGTGGAAAAATAGAAACAGGAAGAGAGTTCCAGAGTTTACCAGTGAAAGGGAAGAAAGAGTAAAGATACTGATTAACTCTTGCATTAGGAAGATGGACAGAATAGGGATTAGAATGAGTAGAAAGTCTTATGCAGCAAGGCCGCGGGAGGGGGGGAGGCATGCAGTTAGCAAGTTCAGAAGATCAGTGAGCATGAATATATCGGTAGAAAATAAGATCGGAAGATCGGAAGATCGTATCGGAAGAAGCAAGAGAAGCAGCATTGCGGCGGTGATTTAAAGATTGAAGACAGTCAGTCAGAGGAGGGGAGCTGATGAAACGAAAAGCTTTTGACTCAACCCTGTTTAGGAGAGCTGTATGAGTGGATCCTCCCCAAACATGATTGTGAGACATATGATATATGCCCATACATGGGCTGTTAAAGCCCTTGTAGAGAGCAAGCAACTGGGAAGGAGAAAAACAAGGACGCAGAGGCCACAGGACACCTAACTTCTTAGAAGCTGTTTTAGCAAGAGATGAGATGTGAGGTTTCAAGTTCAGATTTTTAGTAAAGGATATTCCAAGAATGTTCATTGTAGAAGAAGGAGATAGTTGAGTGTAATTGAAAAAGAGGGGATAGTTATCTGATAGGTTTTGTCGAGTACGTAGATAGGTGAAGAAATTGGGTTTTTGAGGCATTGAACAAAACAAGGTTTGCTTTGCTGCCCCAATCAGAAATTATAGAAAGATCAGAATTTAGGCGCTCGGTGGCATCTCTCTGTGAATCACTTAGTTCCTGTTGAGTTGGACGTCTAATAAACGACGTTGAAAAATGCAGGGTAAAATCATCAGCCTGCTCTGTACAGGGGCCTTATCCGCCTATGTATGGAGTATGTCTCACTTGTTTGTGTGGGATCCACTCATACAGCTCTCCTAAATAGGGTTGAATCAAATGCTTTTCGTCTCATCAACTCCCCTCCTCTGACTGATTATCTTCAATCTTTAAATCCCCGCAGCAATGTTGCTTTTTCTTGCTATCTTCTACCGTTATTTCCATGCTCACTGCTCTTCTGAACTTGCTTACTGCATGCCTTACCCCTTCCCACGGCCTCGCTGCACAACACTTTCTACTCATTCTCCTCCATATTCTGCCCATCTACCTGATGCAAGTGTTAATCAGTATCTTTACTCTTTCATCCCTTTCAATGGTAAACTCTGGAACTCTCTTCCTATTTCTATTTTTCCACCTTCCTACGACTTAATTTTTGTTTTCATGAGAGCAGTGACAACACACCTTCCGAACTAAATTGGACCACCTCCCTTTCTTTATTCTCTTACATTCTTGTTTATAGGGACTGGCAACTAAGCGGGCTTTCCTTTACCTTTTTTTTGCCTTTGGCCAGTCCTTTGTGATGTATAAAAAAAAAATATTAATAAGCCCCAACAATTTCATCAACTCTGTAAGTTCCTTGGGTTGAACCATTGTACTTCTAAAAAAATAAAAAATAAAATATATATATATATATATATATATATATATATATATATATATATATATATATATATATGTATATAATGGCTTACAACACACCATCTGTGTGGATTAGGGGTTTAAAAGCGTGTTTTGCCATTCTGTGTTCAAGCGTTCGATCCCCACTCGTTCCCAGGGATTTTTCCCTGACAAATGTGGGGGATAACTCTCCCCCTTGAGTAAGAAGATGGGGTGTGTCAGGTCCCAGTATTACCCACAGATTGGTCAGTACGAGCTCCAAGCTCTTTCTGGGATGGTAAAATTGGCGATAGCGAGTCCAGGTCGCGTGGTCAAGACCGTGGGTGAGTTACACATACATAGTGTTTGTCTGATAATAGAGAGTAAATCAAAACAGATGAGCAACAGTTCATGCAAAATTTGAGTCTGCATGTGTGTGTGCGCGTGTGTGGAAATCGTTAGGCAACCCTATCTGCATGGAAATCCCATTACTAAGGGGATGATTATCGCACTTCTACCTGTAATGGGCATTGTGTTGACTACCATACCACGCTGACGTCATCTAGTGTGTGTGTGCGTGTGCGTGTGCGTGTGCGTGCGTGCGTGCGTGCGTGCGTGCGTGCGTGCGTGCGCGTGTGCGTGCATACGTGCGTGCGTGCGTGTGTGTGTGTGTGTGTGCACGCAAACCGCCTGACCACAAAATCTGGTGAGAAATTTATCTTTTAGCTCAGTATTTCAAAACACGTGATTCTAGTAATTTTATGTCGGTTTTCAGAAAGATTTTCGGGCAGCCATATATTTCTAAGAGTTATTCAGGCCAGAGAAATATGCCTTGCCTAAGGTGGTTGTATATTTTGGAGGACTAGACTTCTCTTTGTAAACTTTTCATATTATACATGCCTGATTTAACTAGTTTTTCTGACCTTTAATTTCATAAATATCAAAAGACAGTTACGCACTGTTTTCCATCTTACGTGCATAGCAGATTAAAACATATATGTGTTTAAAGTTTTTGTTCTCGCCTCAGTTCCTTTAAAGTCCTCTAAGGTGGTTTGTGAATGCGTTTCATGGCTCCCACCACATTTAAAAGTTCCACGGTCACCACAACCTTACTCCCCAACTGCCCCTGCCATCATTTCTGCACGCCGCTTATCATTCCTGCTAATTATTATTGTTCTCATGCAAATTAGACTTTCTTACCAAAGACTACATGCCAAGGACCTCCCTGTCCATTTATATCACACACTCTCCACTCGCACACCAATAGTAACTCACCATCACCATTACCACTTCACTTTATCAGCATCAATCCCGAAACTTCACTATTGTCATTGCACTCCTACTCCACATTCCACCTCGTAAAAACTAAAACTCGCTCAACATTTCGTCTACACTTCAAACACGCACAAACACTTAATCACCACCAACATATACTAGACACACCACCACCACCATCCTCATAATGTTCCCTTCTCACTACCAATCAAACTCCATAAAATACCAACACAATGCCATTCACACTTCACCATCACCATCTTCATGCTCATCTACCCTCTCCTAACCCTGCATACGCTCCCACCTCACACTACACAAATATCTTCACCAGCATTCCCCATTGGCTTATCACAACTTGCACACACTAAACACACCACCATCATAACCACTATTACCAGATTCCACCATCACCACATCTACAACTCCACCTTCATCACCCCGACACTCGTGCACCACAAACCACCATCACCATTTTTTTCACACTACCATCGCCACCACTCGAACTCTCCACCGCCAGACTACACCATTACTGTCGACAAACTTCCAATGGTAAATCTCATTCGGAGGTGAGTTTGAGGACCAGGTCAGGGAAAAGTTACACCGACCGGTCTCTACTTTTAGGCGAGTTAAGTCGACTGTCCCATTCGCTGCAGGTCGCAACTAGGGACACAAATTAATTCCTACATCCCCCTTGAGACAGTAAGTGGGAGCTTCGTTTCCATTTGCCATGTAATTAGGATTTATAAGTGTACGGATGTAAGGAATATTCTGTGAACTGGAATATTCCCTAACACATGCATTATTTCGTTGGAGGTCTTCAATAGTTGCAGTCATATGAGTGCACGTGTCAGGAACGAACAATATATGAACTAATAGTAAATTGAAAGGTTAAATGAAAACGATGAGCCCTTTCCATTATAAAAATTTTGCCACTCTTCACAATCTATAAATAAAGTCCTTTGGTTGTCTGACACTAGAGGATATGTTCGTACACCAAATGGCAATTTTAGTCATTTTGATCACGTTCCCATGAGCTGACCTACAGAGGGAAGGTATCGTGTTACTCCGCACTCGTTCATTAGCTGTAATTAGGGAGCAGTAATGTAAAAGAGCTAAAGAGGCATTGCCTTTTTTTTTTCTTTAGTGGAGCAAAACTTTATTCTCTCCGTGAAATATAATACTCCCGCTGACATTTACTGGATTACCGTGAAGGAATAAACTATACTGAAATATTCTAAGCACCTTAAAATACTTTAATACTCGACTCTAACAATAAATCTTAGAAGAGCATGTCGGCTTTCATCCAAATGCATCATACGCTAAGTACACCTGGGAGCTGCTTACTGCCAGCTGGGTCTGTGTACCTCTCGTCTGGCCTTCCTCCCTCACCCCTTCTTTCTCTCTGCTACTTTCCTCTCCCTTTCCCTTCATTTTCCTTTCCTGTCAACGTTATTTCCCCCTACAAGCTGTAGCAGCGGGTCCTTTCACTTTCAATACTTTATCTTTTTGTTGGCTCCTTTTCTATATACCCCACTATTTATATAACCGTACAGTCCTGTAGTATTTTACTTCTTTGATTCATCTTACTTGAGTTCTTTCCTTCCTGAAAATCCACCTTTACCCTTCTACCTTCTCTGTCTACAGAATATATATTATGTAATTTTTCTCCTGTTTACTTTTTACCCTTCATGTCTTGCTTTATTTGGAGACATTATTTTTCTACCTTTGTTCTCCATGACCGTAGATTTCTTGCCATTTCTTTTTATCTTCGGCCGTATACCTAATTACTCTAACTTGTTTTTACTAGGATCTCCACTTCTACATATATTGTTAGTTTCAAAAAATCATTAATACCTTGCTTAATACTGAGGATGCTTACATTTTTTACTTTTCAAAGGCCCAAATTCGATGATGTATGACCACTATCTTTCCTCCATTCTTCTATACCACTCTTTCTCCACCGGCACCTCCATAAGCTATCTGCAACCAATCTAACTTTACCTCCAGTTTCCAACTCCTCGCATACATCAACAAACTTCACCAATAAATTTTTCTCTTAATGAACAGCGTGACTACCTCCCAGCGAAGACTCACACCAATGGCAGCGTTGAGAATACCCACAAAGAATCATGACTAAGTGGTCCTCTTAGCAAAATGAGGCGTCCAGACTAAATGACGACATATTCTTTGTATTTTTTGGCGCAATGCCCAATTACTACTTAAATGGCCTGGCGTGTGGCCTTGCAAAGGATGTTGCGGGCCCGGGCCAATTACCTGAGCTGAGCAGGAGCAGGATATCAAATGAGGGAAGGTGACAATTAGTGAGGACCTGAGAAGCGATGTGTATCTCTTCTTGAACTATTGTTACTATTACTGTTATCATTATCTTTATCACTATTATATCAATTGTCATTATTTTCATTATCATTATTATAATTATTTGTATTACTTTCATCATCATCATCAGCAGCAGCAGCAGCAGCAACAGCAGCAGCAGCAGCAGCAGCAATAGTAGTAGTAGTAGTAGTAGTAATAGTAGTAGTATAGAAGTATTAGTAATAGTAGTAGTAGTAGTAGTAGTAGTAGTAGTTCGGGCAGAGCTCCCCCATGGAACCTGGAGATAAATAATGATAATAATGTATGATGAAAATAGAAAGCAAAAATAAATACAAAACTATGGAACATTATTTTGCATGACGTCTAAAGAAAATGCTTCCAATAGATGAAATCAACATTAAAACTGTTTACCAAAAAGGGGGAACTTTAGACTAATTGTATCGGTGACTTGAAATATTGGTGAAAGCAAGAGGGAAAAAATGTATTGTTAAACAGTAAACCAAGGACAACCAGCTGAGCCTGAGACATCTTTGATCACTTACGATTGTGTCTGGATAAGTAAAACCTTGTGTTTGTTGCAACAGAGCTTCAAAAATCTGACATACCTTTAGATATCTTTTTTGCCTCTGCCAGCAGCCTTCAGATCAACTTCTCTGTGAATAAAAATAGAAGTCAGTATATTACATAAAAATATAAGCACGCATACTATATTCTAGCACAATTTGGCTGAACTGTGACATTCTAAGCAGAATAAAGAACATAATAGTAACAAAACTGTGACATTCTAAGCAATAAGTCAAGTCAGTACAAAGATAATGACAAACACCATGAAATCGGGTAAAATCACTTTTGTTAACATTGTAAACATATTCAAAGTAGTTTTTATTTACTTGTATTACATATTTCTCTTACTATCATACTTTGAAAAAAATATGTTGTTTTATGCCATCACTTCATCTTTATTTTCTTCTTAATCTTCCTTTTAATAACTGACATTTCATTATTGATGGAAAGTAACGGATAGACAATTATCTTAATGCGAGGATGCACGATGAGCCATGTATATTCAGTACTTAGTTACTGAAGGTAATTTAGTAGAGATTCAAAAGTAGTTAAAACATACTCAATTGGTTTTAACACTCCTAATCTTTTAGGCTCATGGAACATTCAATATCTTGAATATAGTTGTATGAGTCCCATTTTTGTCTGCTGACGCTTTTCTTCAGAATAAGAAGGCTGACACAAAGATATATTTAACGACAAATAAGACAAAGACAGTGGTGCAAATATTTCAGAAAGTAGCAGCGGATTTGCCTTATTCTGTGTCATAAATACTTGAATTTAACACATTTATATATTATTAGTATTCGCGTCGCCACATGGATACTGATGGAGGGTGATGGACGTAATGGGTGATGCAGGAGATAATAAGTAGTGACATGGGTTTTGCTGAGAGGAAACACATACACACGCACACACACACACACACATACACACACACACACACACACATACACACACACACACACACACACACACACATACACACACACACACACACACACACATACTCGTACATACACACACACGCACACAAACACACAGGTAGATAGATAGATAAATGCTTTATTAACCACTGTATTTATAAGGGAACTCGATAAAACACCAATGAACTCAATAATACTCAATATAACTCAATTAAAACAAAAATGTACAATGTATTTCAGATGAATAAAAAAACAAAGTATCTAATGACATTGACTTAGGAACCATTTCAAGATAATCACTGTAGTTCAACGCAAATCATAAATTTCACCAAGACTAAAATAACACAATTCATGCTAGAATAACTCTCAATAAAAGTTACAAACTCAATATATCTCAATAGATCGAGTTATAACTCAAATAAAAACATAAGAAAATATAATAAATAATAACAATTTCAAATGTACCAATAAATACAATTTATAATGACATTTACTTAGAAACCACTTCAAATATAATTACTGTAGTTCAACACAAATAATAGATTTCACTAGACTAAAATATAACAGATCAAGATAAAATAAATCCACACACACACACGATGATCCAGTGGATAGAGCATTGGTTCGCCGTTCTGTGGTTAGCCAGTTTGAATACCCACTCGCTCCTGGGGATTTTTCACAGACAAATTGGGGCGGTTACTGTCCCCATTGAGCAAAGGAATGTGGGTGTGTTGTGTGTGAGGTCTCAGCATTACTCAAGGATCGGTTATTATGAGCTCCAAGCTCGCTCCGGGAGGGTGAAACTGGTGATC
>JACEEZ010026012.1:253535-256035 GCA_016584305.1 Chionoecetes opilio
GCCTTAACTCCCGCCCACTCCTTCTTCATGTATCCCAATTAATTAAGTCACGGAGGCCCCGAGAGACAGAGAGAGTGAGAGAGAGACAAAGAGACAGAGACAGAGAGAGAGAAAGAAAGAGAGAATGTGTATCTCTTTTTCTTTCTTACTTTCCCTCCCTCTGTTGGATCAGTGCCGAATCCCGCCCTGCCACTTGATGCTTCGAGGGGGACACTCAAGCACCAGGCACGATGAGTAACAGGACGGCAGTGGGTCAGCAGATGTTCGGGTATGTATATTCAGCAATGTATCAATGTGTGTATCTACATGTAGGCTCTCTCTCTCTCTCTCTCTCTCTCTCTCTCTCTCTCTCTCTCTCTCTCTCTCTCTCTCTCTTCTCTCTCTCTCTCTCCTCTCTCTCTCTCTCTCTCTCTCTCTCTCTTCTCTCTCTTCTCTGCTGCCCTCTCTCTCTCTCTTCTCTCTCTCTTCTTTATTTTCTGCGCGCCTTGGTTGTAACGGTCGTCGACGAGTTGGCAGATATGAAATGAACGGTTCACGAGTATGATGAATTATCAGAGATGGAAATGTCAAAGTTGCTAATGGAAATGTGACTCCCTGGTGCTGGTTGGAACAGAACACGCCCGACGGGGGGAAATACGTCTGCGTTTTGGTTATCAAGAGAAACGTGAAATGTTGATCACAGACGGCAATACTGATGAAAGCAGATTAATAGTAGTAATAGGATCACCATCAGCAACAGCAGTAGCACGAGTAGTGTTAGTTAGTATCAGCGATGATGATGATGATGATGATGATGATGATGATGATGATGATGATGATGATGATGATGATGATGATAATGATGATGATGATGATAATGATGATGATGATGATGATGATGATGATAATGATGATGATGAAGCTGATGATATGATGATGATGATGATGATGATGATGATGATGAAGCTGATGATGATGATGATGATAGTGATGATTACAATAACAATAAAGACAGCAAGACATGATTGATACAAGAGGGAAACCAGCTAGGGCAAGGGTTGATTTGTAATATTACCAGAGTAGTTTCACCGTTAAGGCTTCTTCAGTGGAAACTGAAGAAGCCTTAATCTTATTTGGAAACTCCAAGCAAGAGCGTGGTAAGCTTGTAATACCTTAAGAAAACAATACAACAATTAGAAATAAGTGGAGAGACGGCTAATGGCCAATAAAATGGTACTTTACTAGACTCCTGGCACATACCATATCAGTATATCATACTTATTTTTCTTAGGTTATCTAATAAAACCTGGTCTACACAATATGAAATTTCTCAAGTGTAAGAACGGCTTCTCCACCAACACGATGCATTGCCTACGCTTGGTGCACCACTCCTCACAGTGCACGGTAGTGGTGGCGTTTGCTGCGCAGACGTCGTGGAAACAATTAACCGAAATTGGTCTATTAGTGCATGACTTTAAAGCATCCGGCAGGAAGGCGGAGGTTGTGCTCGATAATTGTATTTTGATTACGTGATAGTTAAAATGAGAATAATGATAATGGGGAAAGATACACAGGCTAAGGACCGAGTACTTTATTCCTTACTTTTTTTCCTTCAAGTGGCTTCGTCAGAGGAATGACGAAACCACTTGGGGCGAAACTAGTAAGGAATAAAGTACTCGCTCCATAGCCCGTGTATCTCTCACCACCTACCGACACTTGTCACAATGTCTACACCATAATGATAATGTTAATAATAATAGTGAAAATATTGATGCTAACCACAATAATAATAATGGAAATATTAATAATGATGAGAGTAATATCAATGATAATAATAATGATGATACTAATAATAATAATAACAATAATTATAATAACAAAAATAATATTGATTATTTTTATTATTATTTTAATGATAATAATTATAATAATAATAATAGTAGCAACAATGATAATTATATTCATGAAAATAATAAAAATGATAACATTATCCTTATCATTCTTATCATTAGTATTATCAGCATTGCTATTATTCTTAAGAATGATAATAATGATAATAATAACAATGATACAAGGAAGTGAAAAAAAGAAAGAAGAGAAAAAAAATTATGGTGATAATGAAGATGATGAGGAAAAAGAAAAAAAAATGGCAATAATAATAATGCCTTGTTACAACTGCGAGAGTTTTTTGTCATTAATATACGTCATGAGCAGCAGCCTCAACCCCTTCCTCCATCAGCACACTCGCCTTCACACGTCACACCCTCTCCTCGGCAAGCAAACTCCTGCCGCGTCCGCCCTCACGAGACAAGAGAATTAATCGCTTAACGGTTCAATCATTTCAGGTGTGAATGGGTGTTGCCATGCAGGAGAGGAGGAGGAGAAGGAGGAGGAAGTTCTGTGTTTAGTTTGTGTTTGACAACCTACGTATGTATGCATTAAGGCATATATTTCTCTGTAGGCGACCTGTCCAGCTGTCTCTTTCGTTGACTTTGATCAGAATCCACTTTCACAAACCAAA
>JACEEZ010026012.1:271035-276035 GCA_016584305.1 Chionoecetes opilio
GCGAAGGCGTTGTGCACGCGGGAGGAGCTGAGGCAGCACGCCCTGCAGGCGGTGGCGCACGCCAATGTTCCCAGCAGCGTCGCCCTGCAGGCGGTGGCGCACGCCAATGTTCCCAGCAGCGTCGCGGTCGCTATCTACTACACCGACGGCTCCGTTGACCCTGAGAGAGGCCTGACAGGTGCTGCGGTGGTTACGGGCGGTGAGGTGCTGTCCTGGAGGACACCCGACCATTGCTCCACGCTGCAGACGGAGCTGGTGGCGATAGAGCGCGCCCTACAGCACGCCCTGGGCCGACAGGAGGAGGTCGTGGTGATCCACACCGACTCCATGTCTGCCCTGCAGGTCCTACGGCAGCCCCGCACACCGATGGACAACGTGCAGCTCACCACCGCCATCCTGGGCCACATCCAGGTCCTCGCCGCGCAGGGGCGCCGCGTAAGGTTCAACTGGGTGCCCAGCCACATAGGCGTCCGTGGCAACGAGGCGGCCGATGAGGCGGCCCGGGAGGCCACTTGACATCCAGCGGTGGCCTTGACTGTCTTACCCAGTATCCAAGGGGCCAAGGTACTGGCCAGACGCGCTGCCGTCTGTGCCGCAGAACAACAGTATCGCCAGCTGGTGCAGACATCGAGGCAGGCAGCCTGGCACAAACAAGCCACGAACAACAACGAGCCGTTACGCCCCGCCCAGCAGCTGTCCCGAGCCGAGGAGGTCGTTCTACACCGACTTCGGCTTGGCTACGTAACCCTGGAGGAGCTGAGGGACGGGTTTGAGGAGCAGCCGTGTAAGCACTGTCCTCAGATGACCCCCCATCCCCTGACCCACTACCTGCTTTCCTGTCTCGTTACAGAGCGGCTCAGACAGTGCGTCGGCCCGGAAAGCGCGGCCGCCCTCGTATGGCAGTTTCAGAAAAATCTGCACCTGCTGCTGGAGGTGGCGCGTGCCGCCCCACCCCCCCGATGAACACTAAGGAGCGGGAGTGACCTCACGCCCCGCCCACCTGTGACCCGACTGTGGCTGCGGCTACAGCGGCGGGCTGATGCCCGCTCATTTATTATTGGTTTTATGTGTATGTATGTGTATGTGTATGTATGTGCATATGTATATGTATATGTATATATATTATGTAATAGATGTAAATAAATAAATTAATAAAAAAAAAATATATATATACATATATATATATATATATATATTATATATATTTATATATATATTATATATTATATATATATATATATATATATTATATATAATATATATATATATATAATATATATATAATATATATATATATATATTGTCACAGGAAGGGTCTTACGGCTGGCAGACCTCAACCTCGACCTCGACCTCGTACGAGCTACCCCTCGTGTAGCTACTGGTTGTTCCTCATTAATGTTATCAGTTATTACTTATGTTATTTTGTTATTGTTATTAGCTAAACTAATGGGAATATCTAAAATGGGATAAAACGAATTATCTCGCTTGGTGAGGATTGGCAACAAACCCTCACCTGATCTCGGGACTGGATGAGTGGTGGTTCGCTCTCTTTCTTGCTAGCCTCTCATCAGAGCGGGTCTCGGCCGCTTGGTAACCTCGTCTTCGTGTAAGCCCAGTGTGGCTCTCAGGTTGGTGTTTCCTGTGTTAGGGATTAGGAGGAGTCGTGTCGTCCTTAGGCCGTCTCCACTCGGCAGGAGTTATTTGTTTGTGGACGTGTGATCGGTGTTTATTTAACTGGCAGGAGTAATTATTGGTGGACGTGTAAACTGTGTTAAATTACCATACAATAATTAAAGTCACGGCCGAGGAACTTTGTTTCATCTGTCCACCTTTCTATGCACGGTAGTTATTGTATCTTTTGTTACAACTTAGAGCCATAGTACCCTACGACCAGTTGGCTCACAGGCTCATAGTTGTAACAAGTGGGGGCCCGTCCGGGATATCTTACGGTGTTAACTAGTTGCGGTTTACGCACAGTAGTGTAATCCTTATCTTGTTTTGTAATTCATATGTCCAGTCTGCCGTCACCACACGTCCAGGATTTTAGACAAACATTTCTGCTTGGCTATTTATAATGTGCATTTTACTCAAGTGGAACTACCCACTATGTACCCTGCTCGGTCTGTGTGTCACCACGGCCCGGCGCCATAGCAGCTGTTAGTTCTCTGTGCCTCTTAAATAGTGTGGTGAGTGTGTTGTGATATTCTACCTCTCTTAGCTAGCTAGTTTATCTTCTGCTGCGTTTCTCCATTGCCATTATGTTTGTCCTAGAGGATTTCGTCCAGAAGCCTGAGGTGACAGCTTTGTCAAGCTTAACTAAGGCTCAGTGGTTACAGTTGGCATCACACTATGGCTTAACTGTTATATCTGGGCAACGGAAAGACGAGGTGAGACGCCTTGTGCTCGACCATTTGGTTACGGAGGTGTTCAGCGCCAGGAGGTGTTCAGCGCCGAGCAACTGGTTGTTCTGAGTCACCCTCAGGACTTGCTTGCGCTCAAACAGTTAGAGTTGGAGGACCGTAGGCTCCAAGTGGAGTTATTGAAGGCCCAGAATGAATACCTCAGACTCAGCCAAGGCTCTGTACAGTCTGCTGGTGAGCACGAGCCCAGGTTTAAGATAGGAACGGCCATGCTGGCGGCCATGCATTTTGTACCCAAGTTTAGTGAGGAAGAACCTGAGGAGTTTTTCAATCACTGAGAGAATAGCTGCCCTTTATGGTTGGCCTAAAGATAAGTGGGTGTTATTAGCCCAAAGCTCTTTTGTGAGAAGGGGCCAGAAGGTTTTTACTAGTCTTGACGACACCTTGTCTTTTGATTATGATCGGGTTAGAAAGGCGGTCCTAAACGCTTACAGGAAGGCCTCGACAACAACCAGCCTGAACCCGGGTGCCCCAGCGACAGATCAACTTATAGAGTACAGCATCAGCCTCTATACACCTGAAACGGAGTGGGGGGTGTATAGTTGGTGACCGTTATCTCATTGCGGAGGAGACCACTCTTTGGGACGGGGTCAGAAGGCTTTATACGCACACGGCTAATTTTGCTCGCAGCGACCTTTGTACCCTGAAGAGGGAGACGCGCAGATAAGCTTCAAAGTGCCGGGTTTTCCCGGGCAAGGAGGATCCTACAGGGCCCGAATTCGGACCCATACGGACACCAGGTAACTCGTGGGTTACTCCGATTTGCACATGTGCTGTGCTACGCATTTTTGGCCACTAGGGAGATAGCACCTAACGGCAGGTGAACTACTCTGCTGGCTAGTCTTAGACCACAGTGTAGGTCCTCCCATACACGGTCATGGACTTTCTACAAAACACCGAAATGTTCGGTAGGAAGACACTAGAAATTCATAATCAACCTGTACCTTACTCGGTTGTTCAGCTAGCATGGCTTAGCTGAGACCTTTTAGGTTCCCGGTGCTGTCAATCCCAAGCGGACCACCACCAATGGTCTGCTCTCTCAAACACCTCGAGGCTGTGGCTCTCTGCCACAAAGACCACAACCTCACCAAACCCTCCGCCAAACTGGCACATCTCTCCCACAGATGTCCTTAAGATCAGTTGCCTCGGCCAAAGGCCCGGTCTGCCGCTTCTGGGGACTAAGCGACCAGGGCTAACAGACACAATGGGGGTCACCACTTGAGTGTTGCCCTAAGCCCTGGGCTTTCACGCACTCAGATTGCTCAGGTCTGAGGCGACCCAGGGAAGGGCTAATGGTGGCACATAGTTCCCCCAGCACTCAACAACTGCCAACCCAGCCCGACGGATCGGTGCCTGGGAAAACATTCCACTGGCAGTTTACCACAGCCTGGAGATGTCTAATAATTGGACTTCTCCGGAATGCGCACGACCACTGTGGCCAATTCCAACACACAAGTATACCCACTTGTGTGAAGGGGAAGGTTTATCTTAGCCGTGGCTGTTTTTGAGCGTTAATCTCGTAAGAAAGGACCAACAAACAGACCACGTTGCCCGGCGGGAACCACGTGGAGGTGTAAACCTTTAAACTATGTCCAATATGGCGTTATACACGTCTTACTCGCCCCCTGGCTGTCGCTGCGTCATAAATGGATTTAAAACTCTCTCAGAGGAGACCTTTGTGAAGGTCTGCAGTCACCAACCTCGGATTGGGACTGAGTTGCCAACAACCCGGTCATACCCGCCTTAAGAGAGTCATAGTTACTCCCGTTTGATGTGCTCGGTGCTCTCGGGGATCCTGTAGAACTGTGGGATACCTTCAAACGTGAAACTCTACAGGTTGCCAAGCAGTGCATTGGGGAGCGCCCGAGGTCAAGGCGTGGTTTTGTCTCGACGGAGACGCTGGAGAAAATCGAGGAGAGTCGCGCTGGCAGGCTGGCTGGGAACCAGGACCAGCACAGGGCTCTGTCACGCCGGACTAGAACCCTCCTGGGGAGAGACAAGGAGAGGTATGTCAGGAGTCTCGCTGAGGATGTCGAGGGGCATTTGAACGCTAATGACCTCCGACCCGCCTACCGAGCCCTGAAGAAGCTCCGTTCCAAGTCTCCTTCTCGGGCGAGTGCTATTCGAACAGCAGATGGGCGCGTCGTATCGGACATGGATGGGCAGATGGCTCGTTGGGCTGAGTACTTTGGGCAGTTGTTCACGGTGGACCCTCCAACTGAGCAGCTTCACACCACTGGGTTACAGGCAGTGGATCCCGATCCTCCCATTGACGAAACCGCACCCTCTCCTGACGAAGTCAGAGAGGCTGTAGTAAAGTTGAAGGGTGGAAAGGCAGCTGGTGTTTGTAATATCAGTGCGGAGCTCCTCAAAGCTGGGGGTGAGGCCATGATCCGCGGGTTGCATGCTGTCCTGACTGCCGTGTGGCAATCAGGTACCATTCCTCCTGACTGGAAAAGGGGGCTGGTCGTCCCTATCTGGAAAGGGAAAGGGGACCGTCAGGACTGCAACAATTACCGCGGTATTACACTGCTCAGCGTACCAGGTAAGGTGCTTTCCCATCTATTGCTGACACGAATT
>JACEEZ010026012.1:281035-288535 GCA_016584305.1 Chionoecetes opilio
CTGTGTCTGTGTCTGTGTCTGTGTGTGTGTGTGTGTGTGTGTGTGTGTGTGTGTGTGTGTGTGTGTGTGTGTGTGTGTGTGTGTGTGTGTGTGTGTGTGGGTGGACTCCACCCCATGTTGAAGCTATACGGTGTATTTGTAAAGTTTGTTTCTCTTTCTTTTAAAGACATGTGTTCTACTACGTTCAGTCCTCCTAATCTCATTTCCTTTCTTTCCAAATAACGATTGATTTTGTTTTCCACATTGAAATAAATGCATTTTTGTAACATTAACTATTTTATGAATTTTGTGTGCTTCTCTTTGCTTTTCTTTCCAATTTGCACGACCATGACAGAGAATCAGCGTTCCACCGATGAACCTGTACACATATTTCGCTCTACCAAAACAATAGTGACTCAGACTAATCCTTGCCACGTTCTTGGTGAATTGCTGAAAATCCGATACTCCCAGTCGATGAAAAAAGACACATAAAGCAAACTTCACAAGCCCAGCAAAGGGATATGAGCAAGGCTTTTCCCTTGACTGTCAAAGCCTTACTATTAGAATTTTGACACATGACAAAATAGACTAACACGTCCTTGACAAAAAAAATACAGACAAAGCGACTTTCAGTACAGTAAACAGGAGTAAAGAGGCAGCGACATTCACTTATTTTAGGCTTCGCTGAAATGAACATTCTGCCTCTAGTTAATGATGCAAATGAAACTCTTCACGCTGCACGACAGTTTCATTCTCGCTTTACAACGCTTCCACTCTCTTTCCGCAAGGTGAGCGAGCGAGGAATTTCTATAACAAATGCCCAGCTTGTGAAAATACCTGTATCACACACACACACACACACACAAGCACACAGACACAGACACAGACACGCACGCACGCACACACACACGCACACGCACACGCACACGCACACACATTGGGGAGGAGGTAGCGGAGTGGTTAGCGTCTCCGACTGGCGTTCTCGGTGACCCGAGTTCGATCCCCGAAGAAAACCAAAACCTTTCTGCACCGTCGAGTGGCCTAAGAACACCCACATGCCCTACCCATCAACTCTACCTTCGATTGCGAGTGCATCGGAGGACACAGGGGGGCGGCATCAGCCTATAATCACAGGCGTCACTATAAGAATCCTGCCTGCGCCACCACGGGCTAGGATCAACCATCAGAGCCCTAAAGTGAACCTCCAGAGCCTATCATCCGAGCCCTGGGTCACCACTGCCTACAGGCGCTATAGGCACATATGTAAAAAAAAAAAAAAAAAAAAACATATATATATAAATACTAGCCGCAAAGCCGCCCTCCGGGCGGTCTTTTTGGCTAGCTCCTGCGGAGGGCTATTGGTGGGCCTTCGGCCCACCAAACACAGCTTTCTGGAGAGTGTGTTTGGTGGGCCGAAGGCCCACCAAACACAGACTCTCCAGATAGCCCCTTCTAACTTTCCTGAAATCATGGATGTAGAAATGTATGTATTAACGCCTTACCCATCACCCCCCACCCATTCACTCACCCATTACCTATCACCCCCCACCCATTCACTCACCCATTACCCATCACCACACACCCATTCACTCACCCATTACCCATCACCTCCCACCTATTCCCTCACCCATCACCCATCACCCCCCACCCATTCACTCACCCATCACCCCACACCCATTACCCATCACCCCACCCATTCACTCACCCATTACCCATCACCCTACATCAAGGTTTCCTCAATTCTCGCAACCCACATTTTTTTTCTTCACAATTCTCGTTAATAGGCTGCTAAAAAAAAAAAAAATATCGGATCATCTCATAAGTGAGCTCAAAAGTTGCCCCTGGTCGAGCTGGTTCCAAAACTGTGCCATATGATGGGATTGGGGCACGGGGGGCGGCACCTATCGCGGACACACACACACACACACTTTCGCTTATATTTATTATATATATATATATATAATAATATAATATATATATATATATATATATATTATATATATATATATATATATATATATATATATAATATATATATGATACATAGAGACAGACAGACGGATTGTCGGCAATAGAGATATACATATACATTCACAGAACATACATACACACATACATACATACATACACTGTCATGTAAACTTTCAGGCATACCTTTTTTTGTTCTTCGCTATTATGCCTTTTTCAAGCATCGAATTCCACTTTGAACATTCCAATAAGTTTCGAGAAAGTACTGTTGCCCTCCTCTCTTCTCGATCTTTATTGAAGTGAAAGATAATTATACTAATGGAATTCTAACTATCTGATTTGTAGATTCAGAATGTTTATTTTTTTATATTTTAGTAGATTCTTTTCTGGAGGATATACATTATAGATGCACCATTTTTTTCCGAAATGTCTTTTTTTTTATACTAGTACATATATCTCATTGTAGTATTTGCCGGTCGTTCCATTGTATTTTCAATTTTTTACGGAGGGTTCAGAATCAAAGGCGTGATATATCCCCATCATATTTCCTCGGGGTTAATACAGTTTCAGTATAATATCATAGCTCTCAGTGGCCATTTGTTTTCCAGTTTATTTGATGCAACATTTCGCTTTACTCGCTCCCATTCTATCTCAATACATAGTTTAGCACCTCTCTCTCTCTCTCTCTCTCTCTCTCTCTCTCTCTCTCTCTCTCTCTCTCTCTCTCTCTCCTCCTCTCTCTCTCTCTCTCTCCTCTCTCTCTCTCTCCTCTCTCTCTCTCTCTCTCTCTCCTCTCTCTCTCTCTCTCTCTCTCTCTCTCTCTCTCTCTCTCTTATTATATATATATATATATAATATATCTATTATATATATATATTTATATCCTTGACATCCTTCGTATACTTGCCTATTTTCAAATAATGCATCTTCAATAAGTTTCTCTCTCCTAACCTCTACTACATCCTCTCCACGTTCTCAACCCCACACACACACCACACGGTACTCCGTAGTCTAGTGGTTACCGCTCGTGCTCACAACCGATCCCGGGTCAATCTCATCGGACTAAAAAAAGTCTTAATAATATTAAATATATATTTTATCCTTGACATTCCTTCGTATACTTGCTATTTCAAATAATGCAATCTTTCAATAATGTTTCCTCTCCTAAACCTATACCTAAATCCCTCCACGTTTCCAAACCCACACACACACACACACACAGGTACTCCGTAGTGTAGTGGTTAGCACGCTCGGCTCACAACCGAGAAGTCCCGGGTTCAATCTCCGATCGGAGCGAAGACAGACGGGCGGTCTTCTTAAAACTCGAGTCACTGTCCACCCACCAGAGAATGGGTACCGGGTGTTAGCCGGGGGTTTGTGACCCGTCTCCCCGGGTGGCGGCTTCGGCCAACACTAAACACTAAGGATGAATTATAAAATGAAGATATGGAGACGGGGCAATACGAGTGTAGCTCAGGTCCTGTAAAATACAACTAGATGAATACACACACACACACACACACACACACCGTCCTTATGGTCCAGTGGATAGCGCGCTAGCTTTACATTATGTGGTAGCCGGTTGGTAGCCGGTTCGAATCCACACTGCTCACGGGGATTTTTCACAGACTAATTCGGGCGGTTACTGTCCCCCTTGAGGAAGGGATGGGTGTGTGTGGTGTGTGACGTCCCAGCATTATCCTAAGATCGGTAATAATGAGCTCCAAGCTAGCACTGGGAGGGTGAAACTGGCGATCGCGAGCCAGCTCGCGTGGACAAGACCATGGGTGAATACCACACACATTCACACACACCGTAGTGTAGTGGTTAGCACGCTCGGCTCACAACCGAGAAATCCCGGGTTCAATACCCGGAGGCATATTCCCGTTTTCTGGTACAGTATGTCGCGTTTACTCTTGAACACGTCTGGTTAGGTTACGTTAGGTTACGGACAAGTTAGGGTAGGTTTCCTGGACTTACAACGGTAACTTTGTGTGGAATCACAATGAGGATATTTTCGAGATAATCCTATGGTTAGTTAGTTTTCGGAGCTACAGCCAAGCATCTTCACTCGGAAACCACATACTCCCATAAAGTTGGGGAATATATACCCGGGAGTTACGGAGAAAGATGGGCGGTCTCCTTAAGATCCGAGCTCCTGTTCACCCAGCAGTGAATGGGTTCCGGGTGTTGGCCGGGGGTTTGTGTCCCGCCTCCCAGGGTGGTGGCTTCGGCCAACAAGCACTAAGTAAGCAAAATAAAAATGTTGATATGGAAGCGGGTCCATAATGTCTCATCTTCCTGTATATATTCTAATTTTCTTGCTTGCTTGCTTTCCTGCTCTCAAAGCTTGCTGTTGAGTATATGTGCGCAACGATATCACTTTATCTAGTACCCACGGTCTTGGATCTTTCCAATTTTCTACCATCTGGCTTTGACTTAAATGTCACTCTCTTGCTATATTTATATGTGCTATATATATATATCTCACCTAACTCCTCGGACTATGTAAAATTCTTCGCCTATTTAACATAAAAATTGCAGCACATCTCATCTCATTTTCCTTTTGCAGAAATTTCCATTCCTGGGGATTTCAATGTTCACCACCAGCATTGGCTATCATCTTCTTTCACTGACCAACCTGGTGAACAAGTCTACAACTTTTCTATTCTCCAAGACCTAGAGCAGCTGGTGCAGCACCCTATCCGTATTCCTGACCGCCTTGGAGACACGCCCAACATTCCTGATCTTTTTCTGACTACTAACCCTTCTGCTTACTCTGTGAAACTATTCTCTCCGTTGGGTTCCTCTGATCACAATCTTATATCTGTAACTTGTCCTATCGCCCCGGTGTCACCTCGGGACCCACCTAAGCGGAGGTGCTTCTGGCATTTCAACTCAGCTGATTGGGAGGATCTAAGGCAGTACTACTCTGATTTTGCATGAATTTATTATTGCTTCCATGTCAGAGACCCATGCCAGAGATCTCTTTGTGCAGAGCGCATATACTGAGGTCATTGTCTCTGGCTTAGAGACGTACATTCCACACACTTTCTCTAATCCTAAAGACTGACAATTTTGGTTTAACTCTGCTTGTTCTCATGCTGTCCAAGATAGAAGATAGAGTTAGCCGGCTCACAGACTGTACCGTAGCCATCCACCTCCTAAAACTCATGCCCTTTATATTTTTGCCCGTAATCATGCTAAATCTTTACTTCAACTAACCCAAAACTCTTCCATTTATAGAAAATGTCAAAGTATTTCTTAATCAAACTCCTCTCGTGACTTCTGGCATCTAGCTAATCAAGTATAGGCGCCCAGCCTCTGGCCCTTTTGTTTTTGGCTCAGTTCTTGCGGCTGGAACGTGACAGCGAGCCACGTTCCAGCCAATTAACTTATTACGCTAATTACTCATTAAGGGCTTGTTCTAGGCAAAAAGTTTGTTTCACTGACCACCATTGATTTTGAAAGCACTACTTGCATGTCAAATTTCAGCTCAATCCGACAATATTTAGGAGTAGTTATTCACTTTTTTGGCTTAAACTTGGGTCCACTCCCCTTACGCGAATGGGTCTTATGGTAAGTAGCAGCTCGCTTCGCTCGCTGCCAATCAAGTATAGGCGTCCAGCCTCTGGCCCCTTTGCTTTTGGCTCAGTTCTTGCGGCTGGAACGTGGCAGCGAGCTCAAAGTGCTTTTAAAATAAAGGGGAAAAGAAAAAGAGGGGTCACTTTCAAAAGGTAGCAAAGAACGTCACATCAGTGTTCAGGTATTCAATTGCATTTGATCAAATCATGAGACAGATTGGTCCGAAAATAAAAAGCTTGTTCCACAGACCCCCATTTATTTTGACAGCAACTTGCATGTCAAATTTCAGCTCAATCCGACAATATTTAGGAGTAGTTATTCACTTTTTGGCTTACGAATGGCTCCACTCCACTTACGCGAATGGGTCTTATGGTAAGTAGCAGCTCGCTTCGCTCGCTGCCAATCAAGTATAGGCGTCCAACATCTGGCCCCTTTGCTTTTGGCTCAGTTCTTGCGGCTGGAACGTGGCAGCGAGGCACGTTCCAGCAATAAACTCATTACGCTAATTACTCATTAAGGGCTTGTTCTACGCAAATAGTTTGTTGCACAGACCCCCATTGATTTTGACAGCACTACTTGCATGTCAAATTTCAGCTCAATCCGACAATATTTAGGAGTAGTTACTCACTTTTTGGCTTAAACTTGGTTCCACTCCCCTTACACGAATGGGTCTTATGGTAAGTAGCAGCTCGCTTCGCTCGCTGCCAATAACATCTTTAACACTTTTTCTTCTGCATCTTTCCCTCCTATGCTTCATCCGGAAGGCTCCACAGCTGTCTCATCTATTTCTAAAGCTGAATTCTTCGCTCAAACCTTTGCCGAAAATTCCACTCTGGTTGATGAAGGGCTTGAACCTCCTTCTCCTCCACCCTCTGACTATATTATGCCTGTTATCAAGATCCTTCGTAATGATGTTTTCCTTGCCGTTTCTGGCCTAGATCATCGGAAGGCTTACGGTCTTGACGGAGTCCCTCCTATTGTACTCAAAAACTGTGCTTTTGTGCTCGCACCCTGCCTGATCAAACTTTTCCGTCCTTGTCTATCTACTTCCATCTTTCCTTCTTGCTGGAAGTTTGCTCACATCCAACCTGTTCCTAAGAAAGGTGACCGTTCTAATCCTTCAACTACCGTCCTATAGCTTTGACTTACTACCTTTCTAAAGCTTTTGAATCTATACTCAATAAGAAGAGTATTAAGCATCTATCTGCTCACAATATTCTATCTGATCATCAGTACGGTTTTCGTAAAGGGCGATCTGCTGGCGATCTTCTATAGCTTTCCAAACGGAATCTTTGTCATCCTCCTTTAGGGGTTTCGGTGAAACTTTTGCTGTTACCCTTGACATATCAAAAGCATTTGATAGACTCTGGCTCTTGATATTTAATTTCCAAACTACCCTCATTAGGTTCCTATCGTTCTGTCGGTACCTTCATCTTAAGTTTCCTTTCAAATTGTTCTTATATTTTTTTTACATGTTGGCCTATTTCACCTGTAGACAGTGACCTCCAGGTCTGGGATGATAGGCCCTGGAGGTTCACTTGAGGGCTGTGATGGTTTGCCCTCGCCCATGGTGGCACAGGCAGGATTTTTATAATGACGCCTGTGATTAGAGACTCATGCCTGTGTCCTCCGATGCACTCGCAATCGAAGGTAGAGTTAATGGCAGCATATGTGTGTTCTTAGGCAGACGACTGTGCAGAAAGATTTTAAGTAGATTTATGGTTCTCACTCGGGATCGAACTCGGGTCCCGAGTACGCCACTCGGAGACACTAACCGCTATGCTACCGCCTCCCCAAATTATATTGCAGCTACTCTAGACGGACATTGTTTTTCTCCTAAGTCTATCAGTGGTGTTCATCAGGGTTATGTCCTATCTCCCACTCTCTTTCTATTATTCATTAATGATCTTCTAAGTCTAACTCAAAGCCCTATCAACTCCTACGCTGATGATTCTACCCTGCATTTTT
>JACEEZ010026012.1:293535-298535 GCA_016584305.1 Chionoecetes opilio
AATAGTTGCCAGTCCCTATAAAGAAGACAGTAAGAGAATAAAATAAAAAACAGGGGTGAGCCAATTTAGTTCGGGAGGTGTCTTGTTACTCCTCTTTTGAAAAGATTTAAGTCATAGGAAAGTGGATAAATATAAACAGGAAGAGAGTTCCAGAGTTTACCAGTGAAAGGGATGAAAGAGTAAAGATACTGATTAACTCTTGCATTAGGAAGATGGACAGAATAGGGATGAGAATGAGTAGAAAGTCTTGTGCAGTGAGGCCGCAGGAGGGGGGGAGGCATGCAGTTAGCAAGTTCAGAAGAGCAGTGAGCATGAAAATAACGGTAGAAGAGAGCAAGAGAAGCAACATTGCGGCGGTGATTTAAAGATTGAAGACAGTTAGTCAGAGGAGAGGAGTTGATGAGACGAAAAGCTTTTGACTCAACCCTGTTTAGGAGAGCTGTATGAGTGGATCCTCCCCAAACATGTGAGACATACTCCATACATGGGCGGATAAGGCCCCTGTAGAGAGCAAGCAATTGGGAGGGAGAAAAAAAAGGACGCAGACGCCACAGGACACCTAACTTCTTAGAAGCTGTTTTAGCAAGAGATGAGATGTGAGATTTCCAGTTCAGATTTTTAGTAAAGGATAGTCCTAGAATGTTTATTGTAGAAGACGGAGACAGTTCTGAGTGTCATTGAAGAAGAGGGGATAGTTATCTGGTAGGTTTTGTCGAGTAGATAGGTGAAGAAATTGGGTTTTTGAGGCATTGAACAAAACAAGGTTTGCTTTGCCCCAATCAGAAATTATAGAAAGATCAGAAGTTAGGCGCTCGGTGGCATCTCTCCGTGAATCACTTAGTTCCTGTTGAGTTGGACGTCTAATAAACGACGTTGAAAAGTGCAGGGTAGAATCATCAGCGTAGGAGTGGATAGGGCTTTGAGTTAGACTTAGAAGATCATTAATGAATAATAGAAAGAGAGTGGGTGATAGAACAGAACCCTGGGGAACACCACTATTGATAGATTTGGGAGAAGAACAATGTCCGTCTACAGTAGCTGCAATAGAACGGTTTGAAAGGAAACTTAAGATGAAGGTACAGAGAGAAGGATATAAACCGAATGAGGGTAGTTTGGAAATTAAAGATTTGTGCCAGACTCTATCAAAAGCTTTTGATATGTCAAGGGCAACAGCAAAAGTTTCACTGAAACCCCTAAAGGAGGATGACCAAGATTCAGTTAGGAAAGCTAGAAGATCGCCAGTAGATCGCCCTTTACGGAAACCGTACTGACGATCAGATAGAAGATTGTGAGCAGATAGATGCTTAAGAATCTTCTTATTAAGTATAGATTCAAAAACTTTAGAAAGGCAGGAAGTCAAAGCTATAGGACGGTAGTTTGAAGGATTTGAACGGTCACCCTTCTTAGGAACAGGTTGGATGTGAGCAAACTTCCAGCAAGAAGGAAAGGTGGAAGTAGATAGACAAAGACGGAAAAGTTTGACCAGGCAAGGTGCAAGCACAGAAGCACAGTTTTTGAGAACAATAGGAGGGACTCCGTCAGGACCGCAAGCCTTCCGAGGAACTAGGCCAGAAAGGGCAAAGAAAACATCATTACGAAGGATCTTAATGACAGGCATAATATAGTCAGAGGGTGGAGGAGAAGGAGGAACAAGCCCTTCATCAACCAGAGTGGAATTTTTAGCAAAGGTTTGAGCGAAGAGTTCAGCCTTAGAAGTAGATGAGACAGCTGTGGAGCCATCTGGGTGAAGCATGGGAGGGAAAGATGAAGAAGAAAATTTGTTAGAGATGTTATTAGCTAGATGCTAGAAGTCATGAGAGGAATTTGATTCAGAAAGATTTTGACATTTTCTATGAATGAAAGAGTTTTTGGTAAGTTGAAGTAAAGATTTGGCATGATTACGGGCAGAAATATAAAGGGCATGAGTTTCAGGAGATGGATGCTTACGGTACCGTTTGTGAGCCACCTCTCTATCTCGAACAGCATGAGAACAAGCAGAGTTAAACAAAGGTTGAAGGGCTTTAGGATTAGAGAAAGTGTGTGGAATGTACGCCTCCATGCCAGAGACTATGACCTCAGTTGTGCGCTCTGCACAAAGAGATGGGTCTTTGACATGGAAGCAGTAATCATTCCATGGAAAATCAGAGTAGTACTGCCTTAGGTCTTCCCACTTAGCTGAGTTGAAGTGCCAGAAGCACCTCCGCTTAGGTGGGTCCCGAGACGGTACCGGAGCGATAGGACAGGTTACAGAAATAAGATTGTGATCGGAGGAGCCCAACGGAGAGAATAGTTTAACAGAGTAAGCAGAAGGGTTATTAGTTAGGAAAAGATCAAGAATGTTGGTCGTGTCTCCAAGGCGGTCAGGAATACGGGTAGGGTGCTGCACCAGCTCCTCTAGGTCTTGGAGGATAGAACAGTTGTAGGCTTGTTCACCAGGTTGGTCAGTGAAAGAAGATGATAGCCAAAGCTGGTAGTGAACATTGAAGTCCCCAAGAATGGAAATTTCTGCTAAAGGAAAATTAGATGAGATGTGCTCCACTATTGATGTTAAATAGTCGAAGAATTTTACATAGTCGGAGGAGTTAGGTGAGAGATATACAGCACAGATAAATTTAGGAAGAGAGTGACATTGAAGTCCAAGGCAGATGGTAGAAAATTCGGAAGATTCAAGGCCGTGGGCACGAGAGTAAGTTATGTCATTGCGCACATATACGCAACAGCCAGCTTTGGATTGAAAATGAGAATAGAGACAGTAAGAGGAGACAGGAAAAGGTCTGCTGTCAGTGCTCACAGACAACTGAGTTTCGGTGAGGAAAAGAAGATGAGGTTTAGAGGAGGAGAGATGATGTTCAACAGAGAGAAAGTTAGATCTAAGGCCGCGAATGTTGCAGAAGTTTAAGGAATGAAGGCCAGAAGAAGTATCAAGACACCTCGAGTCGTCATCTTGAAGACTGTCCGACCTGGGGATATTTCTGGTCCCCTCCCCAGTTAGGGACTCCGATGTGTACGCTTCTAGTGTCAATATAATTAGCACATTTGTTTATGGTAGATAATAGACAGAAAGAGTTAGGTTTACATCTGACATCTTTCAACCATGATGCTTGCCGCGGAATAACAAAACTATAAAACATTAACACTTAAATATTTTCATGTAAATCCAGTTTTTATTTAAGGCATTTGTATTAATGTGACAAATCCTGGTTCAATTTAATTTGACGCCCCCAAGCTGTCATCTGGGCAACAATAATTTAACTTCCAAAGCTCTATCTCCACTATCTTCAACTATCATAACATTACTACTGCTATTACTTCTTTCACCACTATCGTCATCACCAGTGTTCTTAACCACCATTCATCCTTACCATCAGTTACAGTGAATAAAGTCGTAACATTTTAAACCATTAAATATTGCACCCTGCACCCCCTGATATCAGCTACCAGAGGATTATATCTCCAGCATCAACATCAACACCGTTGATATTGCTGCCACAACATGAATGTTCCAACACAAATAACATCAAAGTTTTCTACCGCTGCAACTACCTCCCCCGTCCACCACCACATCACTACTAAAGAAAATATTTTTTATTCATTTATTTATATCTAAGAAAGAATGATAAGAACAAAACAAAAACAAAACTTTTGAGAATTTTATGATTTTTCTAATAAGGAAATAGTGAAATACGACAATGATGAGTACTACCCTCCCCTTCCCTGCAATGCCGCCATTACGTCATTATTAAAGGTAAAGATGGGGGCATACCCTAAGCTGCGCGTTGCCTCAGTGATCATCTCCGTCGCATTAGCCCTTGAGCCTGTGGTGGGTAACAACCTGCTACCCCGGGACACAGGGCGAGTGTGACATCTGGGTTACCACAGTTCCCTTCCCTAGGTTTCCCCAGGTACCCATTTATCAATCAATCCTGGAAGGAAGGATGAACAGCTGGTTAAGCTGCACGCAGACTACCCTGGACGGGATTCGAACCAGGGCCTGCGGATTCGTAGCTAGGCGCTCTAGCTACTAGACTACTTATCTTTACTCTGTTGTTGTATAGGTTCATGGCGGCTACATATCTCTGAAGTCATTCAGTTGGTATGGTATTATCTTGTGCTGGGTCTGGCTTATATCCATTACAGCCTCTGATTCACTGTGCTCCGCCGCCTTGTGAATATGGCGATCTATTGTTTCCAAGACGTGCTCCATATCTTCCACGTCAAGGTCCTCTAAGTTCACCATGTCCTGGTTCGCCTCGCCTTGATCCTCCTCAACCATGTCTATGATTTCTATGATTTGATGTCTATATAATAATCTATATTATAAGTCTATGATTTCATCAATAGTGCGGTCTATTTCTTCCAGCTCCTCTTCCAGGCTGGCCATTTCGCGATCCATCTCGTTCAGAACGTTCTCTATGTTCTGCAGGTCATTTTCAATGACGTTATCTGCTGGCACAGCGCCGTGGCCGTGTTTTTCCACGTTATAATTTATACCGTCCACGCTGCGGTTCACCAGGGTCAGCAGTTCCTGGCTGTCCAGGGCGCCCACACCGAGCTGCCCGGTGCTGCCGCTGAGCCATGCCACCACCAAGCGTAGCACAGCTTTTGTACCAGCCGTGAATTTTTGTATTTTGCAAATAATTAAAAGAACTACTAAAGTTATCTTTTTTCATCATAAATCCCTGCTCATGTAACACACACACACACACACACACACACACACACACACACACACACACACACACACACACACACTCACACTCACACACACACACACACACACACACACCACACACACACACACACACTCACACACACACACACACACACACACACACACACACACACACACACACACACACACACATACACACACACACACACACACACACACACAACACACACACACACACTCCGTAGGGTACTCCGTAGAGTAATAATATATATATATATATATATATATATATATATATATATATATATATATATATATATATATATAT
>JACEEZ010026012.1:303535-308535 GCA_016584305.1 Chionoecetes opilio
ACATTTATGAAGTGATAGATACCTGCATATCCCCTCAGTATATGGCAGAGCCTCATTCTCCCTACCACTGCGCCCCATCCGGGTGCTGTATGCAGTCAAATCATTGTAAAAGACATGGAGAGTGAGCATCATGTAAGTAATTTTATGATACTAGGCGACAGACGAGAAAACCATCGACATGATACAGCATTCATCAATCTAGTACTGTGATTCCTCAGCCACCACCATCACCACCACACTGAAAGCTGCCATGACTGTAATATGTATCAAACACAAGTAATGGTGGAAGGAACATTTTCCATATCTGTATAAGCATATCTGTCAAAAATTTTGTTTTAACAGTTGCCAAAATCATAATAACACTAAATGAAAAATAAAACATGATCCTTAATAATGAAAACTACTGGTAATCAGAAATGAAATTATGGCTTTTATGACTTCAAAAAACACCAAAAAACAATGGCAAGAGCAATAATGGGTATCACAATAAACAAAGATAATGATAATAATGATATTTATAACAATAAAAATATAATATTAGAAATAATGATGATTCTAACGATAAAAACAATAGTAACAATAACAATAATAATAATATCCATAATAATGATAAGAATAAGAATTATAATAATAATTATGGAAATAAACATTATAATAGTGATTATAATAACAATGATATTATTATTATTAATGACATCATTATTACTATCATTAATATTATAATAATTTAAAATGATAATAATTACAATAATAATGAAGATAGTGATAATTGTATTAATATAAATAAAAATGACAATAACATTAATGAAAACAATATCAATGGTGATATTGAAAATAATAATGATAATAATAATTATGGTAATAATTATATCAATAATAATAATAATGCATTATTACTATATCATCATTATCAGTATCATTATTTTATTTTTATTTTATCATTATTATTACTGTTAATATTACTATCATCAATATTATTAGCATTATTATCATTTTTATCACTATTATTATTATTATTATCATTATCATTATTACTAATGATAATGATAATAATAATTATAATGTAAATCATCATACTGATGTAGATAACAATAATGATACCAATAATATCAATGATAAACATATGTAATATTTCAAGGAGTAATAATAATTTTAGTATTAATGAATATATAATGATAACAACAATAAAATAGTTTTCCAGTCAGGAGGAATGGTACCTAAGTGCCGTATGGCAATCAGGTACCATTCCTCTTGACTGAAAAAGGGGGATGGTCGTCCCTATTTAGAGAGAGAAAGGACACCGTCAGGACTGCAACAATTACCGCGGTATTACACTGCTCAATGTGCCAGACAAGGTGCTTGCCCATCTATTGCTGACACGGATCCGCAGTCATCTGCTGAAACATAATTACCTCAGCAGTCTGGGTTCACACCTGGTAAGTCAACAACGGACCGTATCCTTGCGCTTCGTGCTCTGGTGGAACGCCGACGTGAGTTTCTACAGGGGATGCTTGCAGCCTATGTTGATCTAAAGAAGACGTTTGACTCAATGCGAGTCACTCTGGCAACTTCTGCAACTTCGCGGGATTCCTGCAATAACTATTAGTTTGATGACTGTTCTGTAAGCTGGGACTGAGAGTGCCGTGAATTGTGGGGGAGGTGTATCCAGCTTTTTTCCTGTGAATACAGGAGTGAGGCAAGGGCGTGTCCTTGCCCCATCAGTTTTCGACACTTGTATGGACTGGGTATTGGGCAAAGTTGTAGATCAACGTTATTGTGGAGCATCCCTCGACAGCACCAAGATCACTGATCTTGTTTTTGCCGATAATGAAATAATCTTTGTTGATTCGCTGGAGGTCTGGTGATGGCTCCTGAGGCGCAGCACGAGGAGGCAAAGCCTTTGGGACTTGAAAACTCCTGGCTCATGACCAAAGTCCAGGTGCTTGGAGGTTTCTAGATGAAACAGTACAGTCTGTTCATGCGTGCGGCAAGGACATTGAGAACTTGGAAAGTTTTACATACCTTAGTAGCGCGTTCCATAATGACCACGTCAAGAAGTCTTACGGCGGATTCGCATAGCCCACGGTGTTATGGACTCGCTCAGCATGAGTATTTGACGTTGTCGGTACTAGTACAGAAGGACAAAGATCCAGGTGCTCAAGTCGCTTGTGATCCCTGTCTTACTCTATGGTTGTGAGAAATGAGACACTAAATAGCGATTTGAAGAGGCGAATCGATGCCTTTGGTAATAAATATCTTCGCAGAATCATGGGGTATCGCTGGGATGATTACGTGTCAAATCAGCGATTGAACCGTGAGACTGAATCGAGGACTAATACCTGCATAGTCCGTCAGCACCAACTTCGGCTATATGGGCATGTGGCACGCTACCCTGCAACCGATCCTTTCCAACGGATTGTATCTGTAAGAGACAATCCGGCGTGGAGAAGGCTTGTGGCTGGGTCAAGTTGATGTTTCCAGTCGAGAGTTGCTTGGTATGGGAAGGTAGCCTGCATGGGGACTCGTGCGTGGTGACCCCCGGGAGTGGCGTCGTAGGGTGGGCAAGGCGACGCGCCCCCTGGCGTATGCCCCCAATGATTGATTGATTGATAATGAAAATAACAATGATAAATGTTACGCCCCGTCTGGGGAGAGGGGGCGCAAGGGGGGGTGAAGCTCCTGTTAGCGGACCCCCCACCCGCTACGGTTCTTCCAATCGGTCGCTGACGTGGCATGACAACTAATCCCCAGTACCTCTACCTGTAGGGTGCCAGGTTGGGCATATCTCCATGTACTATGTACTTACGTTTCACATTAAACGGGGCACTGCCCCCTGGCGTCGGAGATACGGGGAGCTTGCATCCCCAGGCCGGTAAAAGCCCCGGCATTTGCCGGCGGGCAACCCTCCCTGTCCCCTCCGAGGTCCCTGGTTTGTTACAGGTCCCCCGGGGGCATCCTTGATAGCCCGCCCTGCCATGCACTGTAATTAATACATGACCATCTGCCGCGTAGCCTCCTGGTAGACCTGTGGTACCCAAGGGGTCCTAAAGCCCTGTTGTGTGTGTCTCGCAATGCCCCGGGATCCCAGGGGGGCCCAGAAGAGAAGCCACAGGGCCGGGTGTGTTGCAGGACGTCGTGGCACCGTACAGTTGCACGTACCCGCCCCGTGGGGCAGAGCGGGGAGATCCTTATAACCCCGCCGCGTGTCTCGATATGCCCTGGGGTCCCAGGGGGGACCCAGGAGGAACCACAGGCGAGAAGCCACAGGGGCAGGTGTCTTGCAGGACGTCGTGTTGCACCTGTCTTGGGGGCAAAGCGGAGCAGCGGGCGTCGGGGCGTCGATTAGGGGTGCGGCGTGTATGGGCGCGGCAGAGTGGGACTCAGTCACCTACCCGAGCACGCGCGCCGCCCCAAGAGTCCGTGAAGGAATACACGTACACGTATACTCGCGCGCCGCACTAAGACAAGACACTAGTCTCGTGGTCACGTAAGAGATCACCGCGACGCAGGCCTGCGTGTGCACGCACTCGTGTCTAGATAGATTCTGTCCCCTGTCCCACGTTCAGAAGCTCAGCCAGCCCTCGCAAGTGCAGCTGGTCTGCAGGTGTTGGGTACAGTTCAGAGGCTATCTTCAGTGTGACAGTTATCAGTGAGGTGTGATGTGATGACCCGTTCCTTGGTTGCTGGCAATTCTGCTGTCTCAGCAAGTCTTTCCTTTCACTTCATTTCTTGTTGTTCCTTCTTCTTTTCTTCTCTCTTCTTATTCCTCGCTTTCTCTCTTCCTTTACTCCGTCTCCCCATTTCCCTTCGTCGGACGCTCATCTGTTGAATACCTAACGTCAGCGATTCTGCAGATGGCTGCTGTCTCTCTCCTCGCGGCTTGATAAGGACCTGTGGTGTCAGTGAGTCTTCCTCGCCTCCCCTCCTTGGGCTAGTATCATCAGCGATTCTTCCTCTTCCCTTATTTATTCTATCTCCTTCCTTATACCTATACTAGTTCCTCTGTCCCCCTAGCCCTCACAATAACTATGATAAGAATACGATATGAGGCGCTTGTTTCAGAAAGTCTATAAGCGCCATCAATAAAAAACTAAGAAAATGGCTTCAAAATTGTTTCAATGTTCAAAATGTCATATCTTTTGAACATTGAAACATTTTGAAGCCATTTTCTCAGTTTTTTATTGATGGCGCTTATCGACTTTCTGAAATAAGCCCCTCATATATACTAAATATAATTATGATACTAATAATACCAATAATAAAAATATTAATAATAATCTAAATAATATTAAAAATAAAAAAATTATATATATAATATTAATAATGATAATAATAATAATATTATTATCACTAATAATAATCATGATAATCAAAATAGTAATCATAATAATGATGATGATAATACTGACAATAATGATATTGGCGAATATAAGAATGATACAGATAGTGCCAAGCAACGTCAACTTCAACAACAAAAGTAATTGTATCCATTAAATTACGTACATCGCAAAGCAAATGCAAAAGAATTCGAGGTCCTAAAATTTCGCTATAAAGAGTGTCACTTTCCTGACAAGCTACTTTGCAACAAAGGTAAAATTACCCAATACCTAAGGAAGGTACGGAACGAGTGGCAGGGCGGGGCTGGGCCATGGGAAGCAGGGGATAACATGACCGTGACAGGTGATAAATAAGTCTGGAGCAGCTTGAGCAAGCTTAAGAGCATGCTAGTGACAAGTGGTGCTAAAAGAGGAAGTAGTGTACACACAAACACGAGCTGGCAAGGGCGAAATAGTAATGTGTATATACGTGTAAATATATATATATATATATATATATATATAAATATATATATATATATATATATATATATATATATATATATATATATATACATATATGTATAGTATATATATACATTATAATATACATATATATATATATATATATATATATATATATATATTATATTATATATATATATGTATATTACATATGTATAT
>JACEEZ010026012.1:316035-318535 GCA_016584305.1 Chionoecetes opilio
TGGGCTCAGACGTCATGAGGCCGAAGCGATCGAGTCTGACGGCCAAGAACTTCGAGAAGCTGGTGTTCCTCAAGGGTAACATGAACCTCCTCAAGGGTCGGTGGGAGCTGGAGGACAGTGACGAGGAGGACTAATATTAGTATTGTGTATTTGCATTTTTCAACTATTTTGTGTTGTTTTGACAGTATTATCTTATTTTTTATATAAACTTGTGTTCAATAAATGCTTCAAATACTGTAAACATTCAATCTTTTAATCATTTATACACTTTACATTAATTTAACATAGAATTTTTCAGTTTGCAGACTAAAAAATGAGGTTTGCGCTTTAACTTTTATGTTTGCGCTTTAAATTTTTTTATTTGCGGTCTAGTCTTTTTTTTGCGCTAGAAATTTGCGCTTTTGCGCTTGCGCTCCGCCTTTTTTCGAGAATTTTGCGCTTTTGCGCTTTACGGACTCGATCGCGAAAATTTGCACTTTGCGCTTTGCGGATTAAGGAAAAAAAATTGCGCGCCCAGCTCTGCAAGCCAATAGTCCTTGCAGGAATCCCTCGAAGTCGCAGAAGATCCCAAAGTGACTCACGATGCACTGAGTCAAACGCCTTCTTGAGATCAACATAGGCTGCAAGCATCCCCTGTCGAAACTCACGTCGGCGTTCCACCAGGACACGAAGCGCTAGGATACGGTCCGTTGTTGACTTACCAGGCGTGAACCCAGACTGTTGAGGTCTCTGATGCTTCACCAGATGCCTGCGAATTCGTGTCAGCAATAGATGGGCAAGCACCTTGCCTGGTACGCTGAGCAGTGTAATACCACGGTAATTGTTGCAGTCCTGACGGTCCCCTTTCCCTTTCCAGATAGGGACGACCAGTCCCCTTTTCCAGTCAGGAGGAATGGTACCTGATTGCCACACGGCAGTCAGAACAGCATGCAACCCGCGGATCATGGCCTCACCCCCAGCTTTGAGGAGCTCCGCACTGATATTACAAACACCAGCTGCCTTTCCACCCCTCAACTTTGCTACAGCCTCTCTGACTTCGTCAAGAGAGGGTGCGATTTCGTCAATGGGAGGATCGGCATCCACTGCCTGTAACCCAGTGGTGTGAAGCTGCTCAGTTGGAGGGTCCACCGTGAACAGCTGCCCAAAGTACTCAGCCCAACGAGCCATCTGCCCATCCATGTCCGACACGAGGCGCCCATCTGCTGTTCGAATAGCACTCGCCCGAGAAGGAGACTTGGAACGGAGCTTCTTCAGGGCTCGGTAGGCGGGTCGGATGTCATTAGCGTTCAAATAACCCTCGACATCCTCAGCGAGACTCCTGACATACCTCTCCTTGTCTCTCCTCAGGAGGGTTCTAGTCCGGCGTGACAGAGCCCTGTGCTGGTCCCGGTTCCCAGCCAGCCTGGCAGCACGACTCTCCTCGATTTTCTCCAGCGTCTCCGTCGAGACAAAACCACGCCTTGACCTCGGGCGCTCCCCAATACACTCCTTGGCAGCCTGTAGAGTTTCACGTTTGAAGGTATCCCACAGTTCTACAGGGTACCCGAGACACCGAGCACATCAAACCGATTTGAGACTGCCACCGCATACTCATGAGCACATGTCAAGTCCTTCAGTTTCTCAAGATGAAACACAGTATGGTTACCTCTTGAGATTCTTCTGGACTTGACATGAAGCTTAAGTGTAGCAACAACAAGTCTGTGATCTGTTCCAAAGAACTCAGCACTCCGGTAAACCCTGCAGTTCTGGAGGATCCTCCAACGAGTACTAACGAGGATGTGGTCGATTTCCTTAGCTACCCCTCCAGCATTACTATACCATGTCCAGCGGTGCAGCTCTGACCTCTGATACCAAGAACCTGCAATTCTCAACCTTCTGGATCTTGCAAAGTTCAGAAGCAGAGAACTGTTGGTGTTTCTGGTACCGGAGCCATGGGGACCAACACATAACTCGTAGCCATCTCTCACAGTGCCATTAGTAGCATTGAAGTCGCCCAAGACAATGAGTGTGTCCCGAGGAGGACACTGGTCTAATACAGAGTCGAGCTTAGCGTAGAACATCTCCTTCTCTTCAGTTTCACGCATCTCGGTAGGAGCGTACACTGCAACAAGAGACATGAAACCCAAAGTGTGTTGCATCCTCACCCGCATTATACGCTCATCAACCGGAGTAACCTCAACAACTGACGGCTGCAGTTTGCTAGAGATGCCTATATCTACTCCCCGTACACGGTGACCATTGCTCATGCCAGACCAGTAGTAGGTGTAATCCCCACTGTTAGTCTCGCCACTGCCAGGCCTCCTCGTCTCAGAGAGTCCCACTATATCCACCCTCAGCCTACTGAGCTCGCCCAATAGGAGAGGTAGTCGATGATCGTCTGAGAGGCTCACAACGTTCCACGAGCCCACACGAAGAACCCTCCGCAGGTTGATCCCAGGAGTGATTCGACGGACAGGCGCCGCTTCTGCACCGCCCCGGCCACCCCCATAAGAAAAAGTTG
>JACEEZ010026012.1:321035-323535 GCA_016584305.1 Chionoecetes opilio
TTTGGCCATTTTTATGCCCCAGGTGTTCTTCCGGAAGAGAGTTCTGTCCTGCCTCAGTGTTTGACCCACTTTTTCAAGCAGGGTTGTGCTGTGACCGCGCCTGCAGAACTTGGTGAAGTGGGAGATGGTGAGAGCAGTTAGCCGGGTGCGTATGGGAGGCGTGTTTGTTTCGAGGTGGAGGATGTTAGTCCTTGTCCACCTGGGCGCTCCAACCATGATCCTGAGCGTTTCAATTTGGACCTTTTCAAGGGCTCTGGCCTGTGTTGCTGAAGTGAGTGCGAGGCAAGGGGCCCCATAATCAATGAGGGAACGGATCGCCTGCACGTAGAAAGTGCGGAGGACATCATAATTGGCTCCTTCGTGAAGGCCTGTCATGATTCTAAGGATCCGGATCCTGGATTTTGCCCGTTACTTAGTAGCGGCCACGTGTTTCTTGAAGGTCAGCTGGGAGTCTAGCCAGATGCCGAGACAGGGGAAGCTGTTAACCCAGTTTATGTTGGTATCCTGGAGCTTTAGGGGGTGACGTGGTGTCTGAGAGCCAAAGTGAACGGTCTTGGTTTTGGTAGTGTTTATTTTCAACCCAAATTCGACGCAACTGTTGCCGACGGCGGTAATAGCCGTCTGTGCGTTCTGAGCGTGCCATGGTCCGGTGGTTATCAGGGCCACGTCATCCGCATAGCCCAGGATCTTGGTGCATGGACCGAGGGGAAGCGAAACCAGGTTCTCCACCAGGATGTTAAGGAGAAACGGGCTTAAAATGCTCCCCTGGGGCGTGCCGTTTTCAAAGGTGGCGAGGTCGGACAGGTTGCCCTGAAAGGTAACTCTGGCTTGCCTCTCGCTCAAGAAGTCCTGGGTCCACCTCAACAGTCTGCCTTGAACGCCTTTCTCAGCTAGAGATGCGAGGATGACCGGGCCACTTGCCATCTCAAACGCTTTCTCCAGGTCCATGAAAGTCACCACGGCTTTCCTGTCAGAGATGGTTGAGAGCATCTCTGTGATGCAGTCCGATGTGCCTTTGTTGGCAGTGTAGGCATATATGTGGTGGTGTAAGCTGCCTACCTGCCATTGAAGTCGTGTGAGGATCATTCTTTCAGCTGTCTTGCCAAGGCAGCTGAGGAGAGAGATGGGGCGTGATTGGGTAGGGTCTCTGGGCTTGGGAATGGGAACAATGACTGCCTGCTTCCACGCCGGGGGGAGTCTGCCTGTGGCGAAGGAAATGTTGATGAGGTGTAGCAGTTCCTCGTGTGCCTTGGGACCAGCCTTCTCGATCATGCTGTAAGTGATCTTGTCAGCACCTGCCGCCGTGTCCTTGCGTGTCTTGAAGGCATCTCGCAGTTCTTTGATGGTGAAAGGGACGTCCGTAAGAGCTGCCTCGAGGCAGGAACGACTAACGGCGGCTATTCTGGCTGTAAAGAGGCGTCGCTGAGTTTCTTGAACAGCTTGGGCATGTTGTGCTGTGCTGCTTCTGGCGGCGAAGGATTGTACGAGGCGGTTAGCTTCATCCGCGAGGTTAGGGTGAACGGCCTGTCGGACGGAGGTTTTTCCCGATATCATGTGGATCTTTTTCCACATGGCTGAGAGGTTGGAGCTGTGGTTGATGGAGGAGCACCATTCGAGTCATTTTTGCGTTTTGATTTTGCGCGTAGCTTCCCTTGCTATCCTGATGGCTGCTCGTAGGAGTGTTCTGGTTTCCTCTGTGTTGTGTGTACTTAGTTGCGGAGTGAAGCGCTATTTATTGATGAAGTCTGGCCGCCACGCAACCTAGTGGGCGGCGCTGATTGGTAGACAGCTTTTGCTTCTCGTTGCTTTTTGTCTCCTTGAGTGGGAGACGCTTATTGGTTGTTGACTCCTCGCTTTGTTTCTCTGTGAGTAGGCTGTTATTTGCTTTTGTTCTTTTCATGCTTGGTAGAGCTTGTAGGTCGTTTGCCTGTACGTTAAGCTTGGGATTGATCTCTTTTATGTATAGTGCTTCTAGAATTGGAAGTCGCCGTACATCTGCACACATATCGACCAATTCTGTATTTTCTTCTAGAAATGTTCTTGTGATGATGATGCCATGTTTTTCTAATAGGTGACTTTTTGGGGCTCCAAATCGCGATACAGCAAAAATGACAAGCTACGGCGAAGTCATACATGTGATTACAAAAGAGAATAAGACACTCTTAAGACAAAGAGAAAATATCTTTAAAAAGATAATAAACGCTGAACTAGCTATCACTTTTAACGAGATCTGTCTCAGAGAAAATCTCCTGCCCGTATATACTCTCTCTCTCTCTCTCTCTCTCTATATATATATATATATATATATATATATATATAACATATATATATATATATATATATATTATATATATATATATATATAATATAATATATATATATATATATATATATATATATATATATATATATATATATATATATATATATATATATATATATATATATTATATATATATATATATATATATATATATATATAATTATATCATATATATAT
>JACEEZ010026012.1:333535-343535 GCA_016584305.1 Chionoecetes opilio
AAAGGCCATTTATGTGAAAGTCTCTCTAGTCTGTGTTTTTCTTTAATACTGTTTCTTAATGCTAATGTAATGTATGGGCTTCGTTCCTTTTTATTATTTACACAAATTCTTCTTTCTGGAAAATGTTTTTTAAACAAGCTGTCGAATTTAAGAAAAAAGGCATTATATGCTTCATTAGGACAGTTTGACTGTAATACGTCAGCCCAATTCACCTGCGAGAGATCGGTACCAAAGTTATTTAATGCAGTCTGTGTTACAATTCTTTTATTAATATATACTGGGTCACTTTGTCTTGGATAAAATAGCTCAAATTGAGAAACAACTGGATAATGATCACTGATGTCTGTTTGTATTATGTAATTATTAGAATTTGATTCAATATGTGATGCCCAAATATGATCAATTAATGTGGCGGTTGTATCTGTAATTCTGGTAGGTCTTGTGATTAGTGGAAATAAAGAAAAGGAAATTATCAAATTAAAGAAATCAAATACATACCTATCGTTATGCTTTAACAAATCTAAATTAAAATCCCCGAAAACATAAATACTAAAGTATTTTTTATCATTAGCTGTGGCAAGAATGTCATTCAAAGTGTCTAAGAAAATATTTATATTACCTCTAGGAGGCCTATACACACATATAAATAAATATTTTCTATAATTATCAGTACACTCAACACCTAAACATTCTAAGTAAGACTCGACAAGGCAAAATTCATTTGATATGGTAGAATGATGGTCATCAGAAATATATATGGCTACACCTCCGCCGTATCTATTTCTACACATGGTAAACATTTTGTATCCTGGTAATTGGTATAATTTGACAAGGTCAGGGTCAAGTCTGGTTTCAGTGAATCCTAGTATATCAAACTTCACACCTGTATTTGCTAAAACTAAGTCTACAAAAAGCTGTAAATTAGTGGGTACGGACCTAATGTTCATATTTAGTAATGTAATTATGTTAGTGTCATTATGTGGATATAAAGTATCCAAAAATACATAATTTGACTTGGGGATATTGTGACATGTTGAAAGTAAACAGGACTGATTTACGTCTAACTCATTGTTGTACTTGTCTTTTAATAAATAAAAAGGGTCAAACGTGATGTTATTGTATGGGAAACGTGGACAATCAAAACTAAGAAGATTAATGAGATCATCGTCATCTATAGAAGTAAATGGCAATTCAAAGTAATCTAATTGTAGTGGCATTGTAAATACGTAGATAAAGTATACGTATTATGAGTGAATATAACTAACAGCCGCTGTCTTATTTCTTCTTACGTGAAGAAAGTCCGCTGTCTTATTTCTTCTTTTCTTGTGTGTGTGTGTGTGTGTGTGTGTGTGTGTGTGTGCGTGTGTGTGTGTGTGCGCATGCACGCGCACCCGCCTCCTCTTCTCTGAACCATCTGACCCACTGAGTTCAAATTTGGCGTGACGCCCTGTCACTATTCTTCCGTTAAGGTATAAAGGCCAGAATTTTTCCTTACTCTTTACAAAAAAAGCAAAAACTGACCAACGTACAAGAAGTTCATCCCTACAGCGCGATGAGGCTTGTGCTCTTTTTATGGACTGTGGCGAGAGAGGTGTGATAAGATATTGTGGCAGCATTGTAGTGAAGGTTACAGATTTCAGGATCAGACGAGAAGGTTGTAGCAAGGGTACACCGACCGCGACAACCATGGTTTAACGATGCATGTACGCTGTGCAGAGGGAAGTGGCTAGCAGTGTTGAGGGTGACGAAGTTAACCATTAAGCATACAACAGGCGTGGTATTGGGAGGGTTGTGGAATGGATGATACTGTTTGGAGAAACATGAACCTTTAATGAGATAAAGTGGTGCAGCATGGAATGTGCTTGATGTAGATATTGCTGCAGTGTTGACATGAACCTGTTGTGTTGGGTAACTTTTCCATGAAGAATACCTTGTTGTCCTGGTGATGCAATCCTGATAATATTTCAAGCAAAGTTTGTTTGTTTGAAATTACTGAAAGGGATTATATAATGTCATCGTTATCAACATTATCATCGTTATAATCATCACTTATCTCATCGTTATTATCGCCATCGTCATCATCATCATAATCATCATTATCACTATCATCATTAATATTCCCCTTGGGTGCAACGGTCCCGCCTAATTTCCTACTCTCTTTCCCCGTCTGCTATCTATCTAGCTATCTAGCTAAACTTGTCTTGGATGTCGTCCTGTCGTACCTACCTTACCTTATTTTTCATCTTTTGAGTACACATACTATTATTTGTACTCATGATGTTACCGCATTTATTATAAATGTCAAATCATCTTTAATTTGTTCATAAATGCAGCATTCCAAACAAGCAATGAGCAGTAATTATATACCTTTGCCTAATTTGTTTGTTTATTTGTATACTCTCATTGATCTTCATTGGCTATGCGATGGGCTTGATAACATTAGATAGTTTCATGTGTTCTAACAACTCCGTCTGCTTCTTTAATACCCTTAATCAAACGCTAATACACTAATAAATATTCAAATACTCGGAATAACATGCGTCAAAATTCAAATGTAATAAACATAACAAAGGCCGAGTTCAGGTATCGTTCGCAAGACTGGTGTAAAAGAAAGGAAAAATGGCAAAAAGAAAATAACGAAAAATATGTAGAAGGGAAAGTATGTGTCTATATCTGGTTCACTTTAAACTCTTTAAAAAATAAAGGAAAAAAATGCGCTGAATGTTGCCGGATATTGGGCAACAATTCATAAACTTTGTGTAGGCGAGTATTTGTGTTGAGGGAGTGTGGACCTGATCCCTCAAACACACACACACACACCAACGCACGCAAGCACACGCACACGCACATGCACACGCACACGCACGCACACACACACACACGTTATTTCTGTTCATTGGCTTAATGGTTAGCGTCGCGGCCCGCCACTCTGCAGTCACGCGTTCCAACCTCGCTCAAGGCTCGGGATTATTCACTGACAGCAGCAGGCAGTTACTTGGGTGTGTGTGTTATGAGTTCCCAGCCTTACCCATAAGTTGGTCCTATGAGCTCTACGCTCCATATCAGGAGGGTGATAGCTGGCAGTCATGAGTTCAACGCTTGATCAATACCATGGTGAATGACACACACACACACACACACACACACACACACACACACACACACACACACACACACACACACACACACACACACACACACACACACACACACACACACACACACACACACACACACACACACACACGCACACACACACACACACACACACACACACACACACACACAGACAGACAGACAGACAGACAGACAGACAGACAGACAGACAGACAGACAGACAGACAGACACACACACACACACAGTGACACACACACATACACACACGCACACACACGCATACACGCACGCACGCACGCACGCACGCACGCACGCACGCACGCACGCATAAATAAACAAACAAACACACACACACACACTCACACACACACAAACACACGCACACGCATACGCGCACACACAAACATACACACACACACACACACACACACACACACACACACACACACACACACACACACACACACACACACACACACTATATAGCAACAATGATAACATAGCATGCAGAATATCCAACAATTAATTCGAGTCGCTGATAAGAAAATTGTTTAATTACTTGATGAGTGAATTAGATTAATGTGTCTCTGCGTGAAAGGGTTGGGGGAGGGGGGGGAAGGACTACGTGCATATGAAACTCGGAAACTCTCTTGAATATATTGTCAATACTTCCATTATCTTTTCTTTCCTTTTAGTTTTTATTAGTATTTCGGCTTGTCATCTCGACGGCCACACTGAGGTCCATTCACAGCACATTGAATCATGTAATTAACAGAGATGCAATTGATTAAAGATTTATCATAGAAAAATTTGAATCATCTAAACCTTCATACAGCCTTCCAATCTATAAAATAATTTCAGAATTTTTATTTTAAACATCTCCTCGACAACGGTGCACCATGTTGATTATTTCTCTTTTCAAACGGTGATAATCATGATTCGATACCTTTTTCTTTGCCAGCCTTAGCATTGTAAAGTAAGGTGGATTATAGACCACTGGATTACCTGAAAACGACGAGCTATTATCGTTTCATCAAAAGCACACTTACGCATTTTGTGTGTGACAGTGAAAAATATAATGACCAGTGGTTAAAGAAGATAGTAAGAAACTGCATCCCTTATCTGATATATTGCAAATATTAGGATATGTTGCGACCACATCGATATCTTATACATAGTCTTATAATATACTGTATATACTGTACATCTTTCTTTGCATTCTGATATTCTTTGTTGCAACAGTGTGCTGCTGATTCTTTAGTATTCGATGACGTGCTAATTACTCATTTCTCAGTGCACTATATTGAATAACATAAATATACATTAGTGGCAGTGGCATATGCCTCGGGATTTAAGGCGACATCCGCCACCGCTACTATCTACTACTGAAGCTAATGAAAAAATATACATACGAATATGACATATCTTCAGTGTAAGTGCGATTCAGGATGAGTACTCTGTGACGACAATTACATAGCAAAAAGGGAGAGGGGTATTGATTTTATTCTACATTTTTTTTCCGATATGCTATACTCGAATACAAAAAAAAAATCGCTAGTTGCAGCCCCTGAGTTACTTTTTCATTTTTACTTATTTTAGATCAAAGAGGAGTGGCCAAGTTAAGAAAAAAAGGCCACATAAAGCTCGTTGAATGTCAATCCTTATATAATAGACAGTAAGAGATTTATGAGGGGGTTGAACAATATAGCTTAGGAGAAGTCTTAACACTCGAAAGAATATAAGTAGTAGAAAGGTGGAAAAACAGAAACAGGAATATAGTTCCAGAGCTTACCAGTAAAAGGGATGAAGGAGTGAGGATTCTGGGTAACTTTTGCATTAGTATAATGGACAGATTTGCGATGAAAGTAAGTTGAATGCCTTGTGCAGCAAGGCCGCTGGAGGGGGGGAGGCATGCAGTTAGCAAGTTCAGAGGAGCAGTAAGCATGAAAATAACGGTAGAAGATAGCAAGAGAAGCAACATTACAGCGGTGTTTGAGAGATTAAAGACAGTCAGTTAGAGGAAGGAAGCTAACGAGGCGAAAAGTTTTTTACTCTACTCAGTTTAAGAGTCATATGAGTGGAACCCTATAAACATGTGATGCATTCTCCATACATGGGTGGATAAGGCCCCTATATAGAGCAAGCATCTGGGAGGGAGAAAAAATGGACGCGGACTCCACAGGATACCTAATTTGGTAGACGTAGATTTAGCAAGTGATGATATGTGAAATTTTCAGTTAAGATTTTTAGTAAAGGATAGCCCAAAATGTTCAGTGTGCAGGAGAGAGACAGTTAAGTGTCATTGAAGAAGAGATGATAGTTTTCTGGAAGGATATATCGATTAGATAGTTGAAGAAATTGAGTTTTAAAGGCATTGAACAAAACAAGGTTTGCTCTGCCCTGTTCAGAAATTTAAAGAAGATCAGAAGTCAGACGCACTGCAGCGTCTCTATGTGAATAATCTATTGGTATTTACAGGTAAAGAGCGTGACATATCCAGAGGTGGACTTATTCGCGTTCCTCGTTGCTTTTTCTTCTGTCTTTGAGCATGTGACATTGAATATTGAGTTAACATAATCATACTTCTTCATCCCCACTTATCGTCTTACAATGGATGGACGACTGGACAAGCCGTGCACTGTATACCTAGGAATTCGGACGAAGTTGAGCCAGAGGACTCGCAGCTAAACTCCAAACTGATAATGCTACGGATGAGATCCGGATGAAACAAAGATTAGTTTGTAACAATGCATTGTTAACATCTTTCATTAAGGCACATGCAATTATTGATAATGGTAATGAGTCTCCTACTAAAGAGGATTTAATATGAACGGAGGAAGGATGCTTCATATGATTGCTTGGAAGAAAATGAAGATTGCAGTAATATATATGAGCACAGTAAAACTCCGAAATGATAATAGATGCTTTATCTCGTGATGAGTATGGAATGGAGGTAAGATTGGCAATAACTATTGTTGGATTGTTGGAATAATGATGATCTGAATATTGAAGTACATATGATAACTTATGTTTGCAATGTTGGCAAGGAAGACTAGGTGAGCGGCAGTTACAAACCAGGAGTAACAAAAATAAATATGATGGACTACATTTTATTGTCAAGTTAGATACTGAAACCACAGTACAAAATTTACTGCAATTACACGTAAGAATGAAAACTCGCCAATACTCTCTCTAAGCTTATGTGAGCATCATGCGTGGTGAGCTCAATGAGGTCTCTTTATACAGGAGACCAATTAATGATAACGCGGTGACCTTGCTTGCGTGTGGGGACGTGGCCGCTAAAGATTGAATATTGCAGACAAAATGGACCCGTGACGCCGATCCTTGCGCGGCACTGACGAAGGAAGACATTGGATGCGTCCATGAAAAATGAGGCAGCATACACAACACACACAACACACGCAACACACAACACTCACACACACACACACACACACACACACACACACACACACACACACACACACACACACACACTCCGTAGTGTAGGGGAAGTACGCTCGGCTCACAACCGAGAAGTCCCGGGTTCGATCCCCGGGCGGAGCGGAGACAGATGGGCTGTTTCCTTTAAAAACCCGAGCCTCTGTCCACCCAGCAGTGAATGGGTACCGGGTGTTAGCCGGGGGTTTGTGACCCGCCTCCCGGGGTGATGGTTGCGGCCAACACTAAGGACTAAAGATGAATGATAAGAATGTTGATATGGAGACGGGGCCATACGAGCTTCGCTCTGGCCCTGTGAAATACAGCTAGATGAATACAACTAGATGAACACACACACACACACATACACACTTGTAACATATCCCGAAAGCAATATTTGTTTGCGGGTCGTTTGTCACATTCGACCCCCTCTTTTTTTTTTTTTTTTAACCAAAAATGTTCACTCCTCTAACCCTTTTTATTGATTTCCTCTTTCAATCCTCTTCCTCCATCTGATTCTCCTCGTCCAACTCCTCTAATAATCCCCTTTATATTTATTTTTCCTTCCTTCTCTGCATCCCTATACTTCCCTTTGCTTACCATTCCTGAGGAACTATGGAAGTTTTCTGACTGATGTGGTTGCTGAAATGTAATATTACACTGACAAATTATTTACCTGTAAGTTACTTGACAATGATTAGGGCAGGCTATGTTATCTAAGCCAAATGAACTCCTTTATCGAAAGAATCACGACCTTGAATACCCTGAGTCTTTTTTATCACGTATAGCACTGCATAAGAAATGTGTGTGTGTGTGTGTGTGTGTGTGTGTGTGTGTGTGTGGTGTGTGTGTGTGTGGTTGGTGTGGTGTGTGTGTGTGTGTGTGTGTGTGTGTGTGTGTGTGTGTGTGTGTGGTGTGTGTGTGTGTGGTGTGTGTGTGTGTGTGTTGTGTGTGTGTGTGTGTGTGTGTGTGTGTGTGTGTGTGTGTGTGTGTGTGTGTGTGTGTGTGTGTGTGTGTGTGTGTGTGTGTGTGTGTGTGTGTGTGTGTGTGTGTGTGTGTGTGTGTGTGTGTGTGTGTGTGTGTGTGTGTGTGTGTGTGTGTGTGTGTGTGTGTGTGTGTGTGTGTGTGTGTGTGTGGTGTGTGTGTGTGTGTGTGTGTGTGTGTGTGTGTGTGTGTTGTGTGTGTGTGTGTGTGTGTGTGTGTGTGTGTGTGTGTGTGTGTGTGTGTGTGTGTGTGTGTGTGTGTGTGTGTTGGTGTGTGGCGCAATTAATTACTTCCTTCGCAAACCTTTGATCCACCCTCTTGCGCCCTCACTCATTGTAGTCTAGTCATACTTTTTTACCATTTTTTACTCACGCTCTTTTTTTCTCATACCTTCATTCTTCACCTAATCGGGTCATCAATCCAGTAACATTATCATCATCCCTGTTAGACTACTTCTTTCTATCATTTGCATTACGTGAGTGTAGCCGCGGACTATTATGCGATGACGAAGACTAAAACCTTCTCTCATGCTTGATAATATATATGCTGATTTTGCTTTGTATAACCATAGCCTGATATATGAGGCTTAGGATTCGAGTTTCTTCCCCAGTAGCTCCAAGAACCTCATTACATGGAATGATTCAGTTAAGACTCATATGTTTGTTGTTTGATCCACAGTGTCTTTCATCGTGACTTCCTGGTGGAGGTGGTGTGGGCGTCATGAGCCCCACCAGGAAACTGCAATAAACATACCGTCTGTCCGAGTTAATAACGAACCTCAAATAAAGTATATGCCACACACGAAGCATAGCAGCAGCGGCGAGTCTTAAGTCTGTTCACTCTGCTCCTTCCAACATCATCTTCACGCCTCAACCAGCACGTTTTTACAACATCATCGTTCACTGGCCACTTTTCTTACAACTCATGCTTAGCTTAGTGTTCCTTTCATACTTCGAGTAATTTTTTTTTTTGTATTTTTCAAAGCACTCTCCCTCTTTATTCGTACATACTAGGCACCCACTCACCCCTAACCTCATCATTCAATACCCCTTTCACTGTGCACTTTTACTACTACCTCACCACAAAGGCGAACGGTGAGATGCAGGCACACCATTATTTTCACTGATTTATGTTTATTCATCAATCATGTTTGCGTGTTTTAACATGTTCCCTTTTACCATTACTTTTTTTGTCTTCACTTCCTTTAATATTTTATCTACCCAAAGTGCTGTTGCCTGGAGATGGAAAGCTTTGCTGTCTTCCAAACCAAGGTCAGGACAGTTTGCCTTTCTCAGGTGTTTGATGTATGTACGTACGTAGTTATTCGACAGGTAACTCGGCTGAGTGTGAGTGTGACTGTGAGTGTGTCAGTGACACTCACAGTGACGTACAAACATCAAACACCTGAGAAAGGCAATCCGTCCTGACCGTGGACGATACAGAATACTTGTGCCAGGACACTGCCTGAAGGATACATGCCACGAAAGCTTAATATCAATATGAACCTTCGTGCCTCATGATATAATGTTCTCTACCATTCATTTTCTCTTAATCTTGTTCATCATAAATAATTCTTATCATATTTCTCCCTCGTTTTATCATTTACCCACCCTATCCCCTACCATTCCTTCTCTTCCTTCCTCACTCCCCACCCGCTGTCTCCCTCTCTGTATCTCCATACCACCCTCCCTCCCTAATCCTATCCTCTTCTCTCATCTCGGCCGTGGTTCAAAACTAACTATGGGGGATGACCAGAAGGGGTCGCTGTTGTGTGGGGCAGCTCAGTAAGGCTATCTGATAGGGGTGCATGGCCTCCTTCCTGCTGTGGACGCGGTATGGCCCCGCGGTGTACACTGGCAGCTATGGTGTTAGCATTGTGGCTGGTATGGGCGTGCAGTGAGGCGTACCGTATGTGTACAGTGCGGTGTGCAAAGATATTAGAGCGGTATCCAGCGCGGGAAGCATGCGAGGAGTTGTGGTGGTGGTAAATATTTGTGTGAATACAGGTACAACGTACAATGTTCTTGATTGTCGTAATGGATATGGTGTGCAAGAGATTGTAGCTGTGCTGGTGTTTTTATATGTTTTCATACGTGACAGTTGTAGGTTAAGCGGGTGAGGCGTGAACTGTCAAAGGTCGCGTGATATACATTTGTTTGATTAACTTAGAGTGCCTAGTAATGTGGACGGACTGTAGTCATTGGCAAGGGCGTGAACTGTGTAGTAAGGATATATAGTGAGAGGCTGCGAGGTGCGGGCGTGATGTTGTGGTTTAGGAGGGGTTGGGGTGAGGCGGGGGGGTGTTGGTGGTGGAGGGAGGTCCACTCATCCATCAAAGGAACACGCTCACAAATCCTCGCCTTCGCCGCGGTGTAGCACAACCAGTCCCTCATGACGCGCCATTCCGGACTTAATCAGAATTTACAAGCCAACACTTTATTGTTTCATCACAAAAGC
>JACEEZ010026012.1:348535-393535 GCA_016584305.1 Chionoecetes opilio
AGGCTCTATATAGATTAGATGCACACGGATTAAGGAGGTGCGTGTCTACCCTCACAGATTAAGGAGGTGCTGCCTCTCACAGTCACGGAGGAGTCAGCTGCCTGCCTGCTACTTGTAAGAGTAGGTGGAGAAGGAGCCACCACTTCACTGCTGGGTGTGTCTGCTGCATACAAGAAGGCTGAAGGTGTTACCAGCCCGCCTGCTGCTGAAGGAGGAGGAGCCACTTCTTTCCTGCCTGCCGCCCATCTGACTGCCACAAATCTGCATGGCTGCTGTAACTTGTCTACCCGTCATCCATAGGAGCTGTGAGGAAGGAGCTGCCTGTCTTCCCGTCACCTATAGGATGGATGAGGAAGGAGCTGCCTGTTTACCAGTTACCCATAGGAAGGGTGAGGAAGGAGATGCCTGTTTATTAGTTACCCATAAGAAGGGTGAGGAAAGAGCTGCCTGTCTACCAGTTACCCATAGGAGTGGTGAGAAAGGAGCTGCCTGTCTGCCAGTCACCCTTAGGAAGGGTGAGGAAAGAGCTGCCAGTCTACCAGCGACGCATAGGAGGGGTAAAGAAGGATATGTTTGTCTGCCAGTCACCCATAGGAGGGGTGAGAAAGGAGCTGCCTGTCTGCCAGACACCCATAAGATGGGTGAGGAAAGAACTGCCTGTCTACCAATCACCCATAGGAGGAGTGACGAAGGAGCTGTTTGTCTGTCAGTCACCCATAGGAGTGGTGAGGAAGGAGCTGCCTGTCTGTCAGTCACCCATAGGAGTGGTGAGGAAGGAGCTGCCTGTCTGTCAGTCACCCATAGGAGTGGTGAGGAAGGAGCTGCCTGTCTGTCAGTCACCCATAGGAGTGGTGAGGAAGGAGCTGCCTGTCTGTCAGTCACCCATAGGAGTGGTGAGGAAGGAGCTGCCTGTCTGTCAGTCACCCATAGGAGGAGGGTAAGGAAGGAGCTGTCTGTTTGCAGCCAGTACGCTTTTCTTCATTACAATTAATTATATTGTTTGTATTTTGGGTGAGTGTTTAGTGATTACGAATATCACTATGTATTTGTTTATCTTTATGTATTTTTTTGTATTCAGTGTGCATGTGTATACAATATTTTCTTGCATGTATGTCATTGTATATCTTGTATTGTTTATTAGTCATGATAATAACTTTTTATTCACATAGTAATGAATTTAATTAATCTATTGTTTATATAACATCTTTTGTAGTAGTATTAAGGATATTGCGATTTGTTTTTGCTCAGGCCTTAGTTGTCTAATCTAAATTGGCAAGTATGTTTCGCAACAGGTCTGTATAAGAGCTCCGGCTGAACAGACCGAGCCTTATAATATATACATGTATATATAGTATACATTATTGCATTACTAAAAGGCCAATACATGTATCAGTATCAGAAAGCGCGACTTGAGCAGAAGCCGCCCACCGAGCTGCCGCCCTAAAGTTATTGGTGACTCGATTTTTAAGTTTTTATTGTAGTGTTAAGGACTGTAGAATTAAGTTATGGGGGGGGTGAAATATATTGCAATTCTTTAAGTTCTTGTTTTATCCTATCCGATCCAGGAAACACATGACAATATGTGTATTTGAAAAGGATGTAAGTAAAAGATAAAACTTTCAAGTCATTATTCCTAATTGTTTTGCTTTTACCCTCACGTGTATTGAGCATTTCAATATTTCATGGGTCAAAATGGGAAAGACAGACAAAAAGGAATACTGAAATATTTTCCATGTGTTCCTCCCTACCCATAAGGACACACACACACACGCACACACACACACACACACACACACACACACACACACACACACACACACATACACATACACATACACACACACACACACACACACACACACACACACACACACACACACACACACACCGGGTCGTGTTTGGATCAGCAGGTAATGCTTTTCCCTGGTCGCGTTTGTTCCACAGAGATAATCCATCACCTTTGTTTGGGGGGCGGCATGGCGAGGGAATTTCAGGATACCATTAACTATATATATATATCCTTTAAAGGCCAAAGGAATGAACTTCAATAGCCTTCTGAAAAAATATATTTTATGGCTGCATATATGTAGCAAATGTATAATGATATGTTGTGTCACTGGCCAGAAGTAATGCATAGTGGACTGCATATATTATATTTTCTTTCTTACAATTTTCGAGCAGTTTTCGTTCATATATCAATAAATTTATATCTTCAGGAATGAATAAAGGAATGGACTATATTTAGAAACGGATTAAATTTAAGGCGAGGGTCTGTGAGCTACTTTGTTCCTGTCATCCCAGGAAAGGCAGGACACGCTGGTGTTCGATATGATTTTCCGTGGCTGGGAGCATAAACAGAAGAGGGAGTCCTGGAAACCTTGTGCCCGAGTGTAATCAGGCTTCCCACGATACACCTTAATCACCACTGATCCCTTTGTTTTCACGAGGGAGATAAGACCCTTAGCGAGGGCGAGGGACCTGTTTACCTGACGCACAGTACTGTTTATCCCAGGTTACCATGACGACAACACATACAACCCCTCTACCCATCTCTTCACACCCTCCATCCCCCTCCCCGTGAGCGCCTCCGATGACACACCACCGCCTCCCACACCTCGCAAAAAAACCATGAAGTGGAGAGAAATTTTTAACCTGCACAGTGTCTCCCGCTTGGCCAAAAATAATAATATATGGTATGATAATTATCGTAAATATTGTTCTTACGCTGATTTCAGTCAAACTTAATCAAAGTAACTTAATCATGCGATGTATTACACTGGACCCTAGACACTCTGCTGGTAAACCCTCAAGCAACTTACCAAAACTATTAAGGAACTAAAACTAGAAGTTATAATTATATTTCAAAACGTAATGAATTATAATATTGGCTTATTTTAATTCCGAAACGCCCGATATGGTAAGTCTCACAGAGACTTGGTTCAAGATCAAGGAAAATAATTTGTTATCTGAAATAATTAGTTATTCAAGGCTACAAGACATTTCTTAATTGTAGAACGCATATAGTCGGCATCGGGCGCCCATAAGGCTCGTGGCTGGGGCAAGTTGATGTTTTCTGTCGAGAGTTGCTTACTATGGGAAGGGAGCCTGCATGGGGACTCGCTCGTGGTGACCCCCCGCAGTGGTGTCGTAGGGTAGGCGAGGCGACGCGCCCCCCGGCGTATGCCCTCAATGGTAGATTGATTGATCAAGTCGGTGGAGGTGTCTTTCTAGACATTAAAGATAATTTTTGCAAGCAATCGAAATCAACAAATTAAATGAAGATCATTATGACACATTAGGTTACGTAAATATTAAGCCAAACTGTAAACACTTGACTTTTGGGACAATTTACCCGTCCTCCTAAATCAAATGCGGAAGTAGATTGCTTCCTGTATGATGAGATAAAGTCAGTTGTTATAGTAATCACGACACAATAATCATATGCAGAGACTTTAACTTACCTCGTATAAACTGGAATAACATTCTGCTGATAGCGAAGGTATGCGCTTGCTTGATATGGTGAATGAGCTATTTTTACATCAGGCTGTTCATGATCCTACAAGAGAAAATAGTATTTTAGATTAAGATTTCACTACTGACACCGATCTCATTGATTATTGCAACTTTGTGATTGCAATGATTGTGAGCATTTGCCATATAGAGATCACAGGATAATCAGATGTGGCATTAATTGCAGCGTAGATATTACAGAAAATTAATGATTAGTTCATGATTATAATAAAGCTGATTTCACGAAGATCAGCAGGTACTTACTGAAGTTGATTGGAATTATTTATCAATTGTTATTAACGCTGAAAATATGTGTATTTTTTTCGCAAATAAACAAACTTCATTCGTTTGTTGAAAAACGTGTTCCCTTGGTAAGAAAACGCTAAAATAACAAGAACAGGCCCTGTTGGATGACTAATGAGATTCAACAAACCATTAGCAGTAAGCGATGAGTGCATAAAGTGTACGAGCGATCCAATTCGAGTTGCGATTTTAGATATTACATTGACTTAAAACGTCGTTGCGAGAGGTTGAGGAGAGGATCATTGCATAGGTCTAATAAGAGAAAGTATGAAGAAAAAATAGCTAGGGAATCTAAATCGAACTTTAAAAGACTTGTTCAATACGTAAGAAGCAAGAAAAACGTCAACACGTGTATTGAGCCGCTGAAAGACAAGAATAACATCTTAGCAAACGACAATAAGAGTATGGCATCCGTACTCAACAATTACTTTAGTGCAGTAATAAAGAAGATGAAGCTCCATTACCATAACCAGTTGACATTGTTTGTGGGACCAGAAAATCATAGATTGGAAATAGGAGAGATAACAGTAGACAAAATATCAAATCATTTGCAGAAATCAATCCATCAATATCTGTGAGGGTTGACATAATCTCCCCTAATTTACTTCGGAAATGTTACAGCCAACTTTCGCTCCCATTAAAGATTACATTAAATAAATCGCTAATGGACAAAAATGTTCCAAGTATGTGAAAGTTAGCTAATGTTACGCCGATATTCAAGAAAAGGAGTAAAAGCCTCAAGAATAATGATCGCCCAATTAGTCCAACTTCTGTGATTGTTAAAGTATTTGAGAAAATACTGGGGGATAGAATAGTATCCTATCTTGACGAAAATACCTTAATATTGAACTCGCAGCATAGTTTTCGAAATAACAGATCATGCTTAAGCAACTTACTCGATTTGTCAATGTAATATATTCAAACTGGGACGCTAAAATACCCTTGGATATAATATACCTTGATTTTTAGAAAGCCTTTCATACAGGTCCCCATAAGCGGCTATTAACCAAATTAAGGGCGCATGGTTTGAGAGAGCAGTTGTGTTCATGGATAGGCGAAGCAAATCGTAAGCAGCGTATAGTAATTAATGGCGAGGCATCAGATTGGTTAGGTGTTACAAGTCCTCAAGGGTTCAAGTACAAGGGGTCCTCAGGATTCAGTCTTGGGTCTAACTCTTTTCCTAATATATATCAATGATCTAGACTCCGTGGTGTAGTACTAACGCGCTTAGCTACGAATTGCGGGCCATGGTTCGAATCCAGTTCATGGAAGTCGGCGGGCAGCCCAAGAAACTGTTCATCCTTCCTTTCGGGGTTGGTCGATAAATGGGTACCTGGGGAAACCTGGGAAAGGTAACTGTGGTGACCCGGATGTCACACTTGCCGTGTCCCGGGGTATCGGGTTGTCACCCACCACAGGCTCAAGGGCTAATGCGACGGAAATCAACACCGAGGTCACGTGCATCATAGCGTATGCCCACATCTTTACCTTCTTTACCTTAGACTACGGGCTTGTATCTAAAATATGGAACTTTACTGATGGCACCAAATGAGGCGGTAAAACAAATACTAGAGTAGAACCAACTTATGAAGTCTGTTTGGGCGTTGGCTGGGGTGGGAAATTCCCAGTCCGACGCACTGCCACGTCAGTCACAACACAAAATCTCTTTTCTATCAGTTATTTACCACTTCTGAATGAATTTTAAATACACTGTATATATTTAATTTTCTATTAAGCCTACGCAGTGTTATCAATGTTTAGCTTTATATTTATGATTTTATTTAAATACCACAACACTAGACATAGTAGCTTTACGACGTTGCCATCTAGACACCGAGAGGTCACTTCCTCGCAGGCCGCCACCCACGATGGAAGCTACGCCTACACGTTCGCGAGTTCTTCATAGTAGGGAGAAGGAACGGATTTACAATGTGAATAAGTACTTCTTAGAAGAAAAGGCCAATAGAGATCCTATTATTGTACCTTCCAGAACAGTGGCTCTAACAGCCAAATTCACCAACGTGAGTGCGAAGACTGCAACGAATTTGCTCTGCCTACAATCAAGCTTGCTCGACACAAATATCACCAGAACAACCTGCATTCTCGTCACCGACGAAGAATCGCCGTGCACTTGTAACGAGGGGGAGTGAGGGGAAGAGAGTGAGGGTTATCTTTTTCGCTAAGGGTCTAATCCGATACTTGGCCAAGTACGAGATTTGGCACTGCCGCGTACAAGGAGTTACCCACTCTAGCCAACGCCCAAACGGACTTCATAAATTGGTTCTACTAAATAAAGTACAGCAGGAAAAGTATTTAGGTTTCATCATTAGTAATTATCTTAAGCCTATTACGCATTGCATAGCTCCTAGTAAAAAAGCTAATATGATCTTGGGCTTCATTGAATGCAACATTGAACATAAAACTCCAAAAATAATTACTCGCTTAAGCATGTCTTTGGTTAGGCCGCACTTAGAATATGTCGTTCTATTATTCTGGTCACCTAGTTTCGTAAAAGCTGAAGCCAAATTAAAATCAGTTCAAAGAAGAGCGACCAAACTGATTCCATCTCTACAAAATTCATTTCATGAAGAAAGGCTGTGAAAACTTTATATGTTTTCCTTAAAGTATCGTAGAATCCGTGGGGACTTGATAGAAACATTTAAGATTCTTAAAGGATTCGATATCATCAATCAAGAGAACCTATTCGAGCGGCGCTCTCCTCAGGTGCCAACAAGAAACAACACTATAACTGTAAATAATGGGTACAAACAAACCACAACCCTGCCTCAGAGTACCTAACTGGGGAGGGGACCACAAATATCCCGAGGTCAGACCGACTACACGGTAACGACTCGAGGTTTCTCAATACTTCCTCTAACTTCATCTCTTTAATTAAACTCCTGCAACATTCGCGGTCTTAGATCTAACTTCCAATCTGTGGAACATAATCTCTCCCCCTCTAAACCTCATCTTCTTTTCCTCACTGAAACCCAGGTGTCTGTGAGCACTGACAGCAGTCCCTTTTCTGCTTTCTCATACTTTCTCTATTCTCATTCTATTCTCAATCCAAAGCTGGCTGTTGCGTATATGTATGCAACGACATAACTTGCTCTCGTGCCCACGGTCTTAAATCTTCAGAATTTTCTATCATCGTGCTTCAACTTCAATGTCACTCTGTTATTAAGTAAATATATCTGTGCTGTATGTCTTGGTGTGCTGTCGGCAACACCAAGATCACTGATCTTGTTTTTGCCGATGATGCAGTAATCTTTGCTGAGTCGCTGGAGGTCCTGGTGATGGCTCTCGAGGTGCTGCACGAGGAGGCAAAGCCTTTGGGACTTGAGGTCTCCTGGCTTAAGACCAAGGTCCAGGTGTTTGGAGATTTACTAGATGAAGCAGTACAGTCTGTTCATGCGTGCAGCAAGGACATTGAGATCTTGGAAAGTTTTACATACCTTGGTAGCGCAGTCCATAATGACGGTGGGTCACGTCAAGAAGTCTTACGGCGGATTGGCATAGCCCACGGTGCTATGGACTCGCTCAGCGAGAGTATTTGGCGTTCTCGGTACCTGTGCAGGAGGACAAAGATACAGATCTTCAAGTCGCTTGTGATCCCTGTCTTACTATATGGTTGTGAGACATGGACACTAAATAGTGACTTGAAGAGACGAATCAATGTCTTTGGTAATAAGTGTTTTGCAGAATCATGGGGTATCGCTGGGATGAGTACGTGTCAAATCAGCGATTGCATCGTGAGACTGAATCGAGGCCTATTACCTGCATAGTCCGTCAACGCCAACTTCGGCTATATGGGCCTGTGGCACGCTACCCTGAAACCGATCCTTCCCATCTATCATCTCTGTAAGAGACAATCCGGCGTGGAGGAAGCCAAGGGGGCGCCCACAAGGCTCGTGGCTGGGGCAAGTTGATGTTTTTTGACGAGAGCTGCTTGGTATGGGAAAGGAGCCTGCATGGAGACTCGCGCGTGGTGGCCCCCGGGAGTGGCGTCGTAGGGTTGGCGAGACGACGCGCCCCCCGGGCATATGCCCCCAATGATTGATTGATTGTATATCTTTCACCTAACTCTTCGGACTATGTAAAAATGTTCGATTATTTAACATCATAATCGTGTGGAGCACATCTCATATCATTTTCATTATGCAGAAATTACCATTCATGGGGATTTCAATGTTGACCATCAACTTTGGCTATCACGTTCTTTCACTGACCAACCTGGTGAACAAGCCTGCAACTTTTCTATCCTCCAAGACCTAGAGTAGCTGGTGCCGCACCCTAACAGTATTTCTGACCGCCTTGGAGACACGCCTAGCATTCTTGATCTTTTCCTCACTTCTAACCCTTCTGCTTACTCTGTGCAACTATTCTCTCCGCTGTATTCCACCGATTACAATCTTATTTCTGTAACCTGCCCTATCGCTCCAGTGCCTCTCTGAGGCCGATCTAAGCAAAGGTGCTTCTGGGATTGCAACTGAGCTAAGTGGGAGGATCTAAGGAAGTACTACTCTGATTTTACATTGAATGAATTATTGCTTCAAAGTCAGAGACCCATTTCTTTGTGCAGAGCGCATCACTGAGGTCATGTCTCTGGTATGGATGCATATGCACTTTTTTTATGCAGCGAACGCCCCCCCCCCCCCCCCCCCCCCCCACACACACACACACACACTTCCTGCCTTACCTTCACTGTCCTCAGCTACACCTACTCCGGGCTGCTCTCTTGAGAGTCAGGGAAGCAGGCAGGTGCTAAAGACAGAGGGGGTGGGGGGACGCGTAGCAACATAAACAGGGCTCGTGCTGGGAATTGAAGACTTACCAGGCTGGGTTCTCCTTCTCTGGCTGTTCACACACACAGGGGGGAAGGGTTTAGGCAAACACAAGGGGTCCTTTCACGGTGTTATAATCAAGTAACTCACAGTACAAGTTGCAAGGTCACTCACTACAAATCTACAACACGTAGACATCAATGCAACGTCACAACCCCGACCTCTTCCTCGGCCGTCGTAGGTAAGACGCTACAACAGTCACAATACAACCCCAGTACCTTTCACAGTGCACTCTACAGTGGTCGTCTCATTAGGCGCCACAATCTACCGCGGCCGCCACAAACCAGGCGCCGTAATCCTACCACAGGACCTTACCTCCTCGCAAGCACAACCTTGCGACTAACCACTGTGGTCGCATCCTTCTGCGTCGCCGTCAGGTGCACGAACAGGCGCATTACAGTCCACAGGAGACGTTCACGTCGCCTTACCTCACACCGGCACACTACACACAGCTGGAACAGTTCAATTGTCACCTCTACAGGCTCCTCAGACCACAGAGAACTTCCTCTACTCTTGGCTTACCTGACCCTGAGGTAATTACGGGCCAGGCAAGTCTCTAAACTCCCCTGGCACCGCCACACCGGCCTCTGCTCCCTCCTGCTCTCCGCCTCGTGGCTTCTTGGGTCTCGGCCTGGGTCTGGACAAAACAACCGGCTTTCCCCTCTCAACTTGAGCTCGAGTTGCCTCGGAGCGCGGTCGATACATTCTACACACTTTCTCTAATCTTAATGCCCGTCAACCTTGGTTTAACTCAGCTTGTTCTCATGCTGTCCAATATAGAGAGGTAGCTCACAGACGGTTCCATAACCATCCTCTCCTGAATCTCATGCCCTTTATATTTTTGCCCGTAATCATGCCAAATATTTTCTTAAACCTACCAAAAACTCATTCATTCATAGAAAATGTCAAAATCTTTCTAAATCAAACTCCTCTAGTGACTTCTGGTATCTAACTAAAAACATCTCTAACAATTTTTCTTCTTCATCTTTCCCTCCTATGCTTATTTTGGATGGTTCCACAGCTGTCTCATCTATTTGTACAGCTGAACTTTTTGCTTGTTAAACCATTGCTAAAATTTCAACTCTGGTTGAAGAAGGGTTTGTTCCTCCTTTTTCTCTATCCTCTGACTGTGTAATACCTGTTATTAAGATCCTACGTAATGATATTTTCTCTGCCCTTTCTGGCCGAGATCCTCAATAGGCTTACGGTCCTGACGGAGTCCGTCTAATTGTTCTCAAAAACTCTCCTTCTGTGTTTGCACCCTGACGAGTCATACTTTTCTGTCTGTCTATCTACTTCTACCTTTCCTTCATGCTGGAAGTTTGCTTACATTCAACCTGTTTCTAAGAAAGGTAACCGTTCTAAACCTTCAAACTACAGTCCAATTGCCTTGACTTCCTGCCTTTCTAAAGCTTTTGAATATATACTTAATAAGATGATTCTTAAGCTTAAGCATCTACCTGATCACAATATTATATCTGATCGTCAGTGCGGTTTCCGTAAAGGGAGATCTACTGGCAGGTTTCTAGCTTTCCTAACTGAATCTTGGTCATCCTCCTTTATGGTTTTTGGTGAAACTTTATCTGTTGCCCTTGACATATCAAAAGCGTTTGATAGAGTCTGCCACAAATCTTAAATTTCTAAACCACCCTCATTCGGTTTCTATCCCTCTCTCTGCACCTTCATTTTAAGTTTCCTTTCTAATTGTTTTATTGCAGCTACACGTGTACACTGCAGATGGTCATTGTTCTTCTCCTAAGTCTATCAATAGTGGTGTTCCTCAGAGTTCTGTCCTATCACCCACTCTCTTTCTATTATACATTTAATGATTTTCTAAGTCTAACTCAATGCCCTATCCACTCCTGCGCTGATGATTATACCTTTTCTACCTTGCATTTATCAACGTCGTTCATTAAAGAACCAACTGAACAGGAATTAATTGATTCAAGGAGAGATGCCACAGAGCGCCTTACTTCTGATCTTTCAATAATTTATGATTGGGGCAAAGCAAACCTTGTTTTGTTCAATGCCTAAAAACCCAATTTCTTCACCTATCTACTCGATGTAACCTTCCAAACAACTATCCTCTCATCTTCAATGACACTCCACTGTCTCCCTCTTCTACAATGAACATTCTTGGACAATCCTTTACTAAAAATCTGGACTTCAAATCTCAAATCTCAGCTCTTGCTAAAACAGCTTCTAAGAGAGCTTCATACAGCTCTCATAAACAGGGTAGAGTCTAAAGCGTTTCGTCGCATCAACTCCCCTCCTATATTACTCACTGTCTTCAATCTTTAAATCACCACCGCAATGTTGCTTCTCTTCCTATATTCTACCGTTATGTTCATGATCACTGCTCTTCTGAATTTGCCAACTGCATGCCTCCCCCCTCCAGCGGCCTCGCTGCACAAGGCTTTCTACTCATTTCCATTCCTATTATGTCTATCTTCCTAATGCAAGAGTTAAACAGTATCTTCACTCTTTCATCCCCTTCACTGGTAAACTCTGGAACTCGTTTCTTGTTTTTATTTTCCACCTTCTTACTAATTAAATTTCTTCAAGAGAGGAGTTACAAGACACCTCCCGAACTATATTGTCCAACCCCCCTTTTTATATTATCCTAATGTCTTCATAATAGGGACTGGTAACTAAGCGAGCTTTGTATTGCTTCTTTTTTTCGCACTTGGCCAGTCCTTTGTGATGTTAAAAATAAAAATAAATTGAATGGTCAGCGTTTATAAAAATTATCAATGTCAGAGTTGTCAATCGGTGGAAAAAATTACCAGCTAATGTTGACTAAGTAAGCACAATAACTATATTTAAAAAGAAAAGTAGATCGACGAGTACTTTAAAGTAAATGAGTTTTTATATAGTGACGCGAGTTATATATATATTATTATTATCCCCCGTATTGATCAGTGTTAGTGGTAGTTTTAGTTACATAGCATATTGCATTCCTCTCATTCTTCACTATGAAAATTCCATGTTCCTATCTTCTTTAGGGGCATAGTATCCTTTTCCAGCCTTGTCTCTTACATGTAGTTTATTAGTTAGTAGTATGTAGTTCAGCAGATACCCTCGTAGTAGATCAAAAGGATCTCCAGGTATCCGTTCATCCTATACGTATACTCCCATATCTGCCTCTGCCTCTGCCTCTGCCTCTGCCTCTGCCTCTGCCTCTGCCTCTGCCTCTGCCTCTGCCTCTGCCTCTGCCTCTGCCTCTGCCTCTGCCTCTGCCTCTGCCTCTGCCTCTGCCTCTGCCTCTGCCTCTGCCTCTGTCTCTGTCTCTGTCTCTGTCTCTGTCTCTGTCTCTGTCTCTGTCTCTGTCTCTGTTCTGCTTCTGCTTCTGCTTCTGCTTCTGCTTCTGCTTTTGCTTTTGCTTTTGTTTTTGCTTTTTATTTTGCTTTTGCTTCTGCTTTTTTTTTTCTTTTTTTCTTTTCTAATTCTCCTTCTCCTTCTCCTTCTCCTTCTTCTAATTCTCCTTCTTCTAATTCTCCTCCTCCTCCTCCTCCTCCTCCTCCTCCTCCTCCTCCTCCTCCTCCTCCTCCTCCTCCTCCTCCTCCTCCTCCTCCTCCTCCTCCTCCTCCTCCTTTTTGGCTTTATTGGACGAACTTTCAGTTTCAAATCTGAAAAAGTGATACTCACTCTTTTTAACTCGCTTGTTCGCCCCCATCTAGAATACTGTGTGCAGTTCTGGTCACCTTATTATAAAAAGGTCATAGATAAATTAGAAAAAATACAGCGCAGAGTAACCAAAATGATACCTAGATTGAGTAACAAATCGTACGAAAATCGGCTCAAATAACTTAACTTATTCCCATCAACAAAACGAAGGATAAGAGGTGACCTCATCGAAGTCTTTAAAATCTTCAAAGGATTTACGAACATAATCCCAGAAAAAAAATTCACGCTAGACCGGTCAAACTCAACTAGAGAAACAACGGATTTAAAATAAGCAGGAAACGGTTTGAAACGAACGAGGCAAAGTACTTCTTCACAAACCGTGTTGTAAACGTATGGAATGCACGGAGAGTGTATCCTGTTGAGTGCCCCGCACTCCTCGTCAGGATGGACAAGCAAGTCCTCGTGCCGCACGCCAGCAGCACGAACACTCTCCTCTCTTTTCTCTTTTTTCAAAGCATTTCTCTGACGGGCTCAAGCTAGCCCGTGGTCCTCCCCTGCTGGAGGCCCGAAAAAAAAGAAAAAAAAAGTATGGAATGAGCTGCCCTCAGACGTAGTAAACTCAAATACAATAGAATCATTTAAAAATCGCTTTGATAAATATTTCATATCAAATCCCCGGTTGTCACTGTTTATTTCGGAATAATACAGTTATCTCGCGGGCCTCTGATGCTCACTCTCATTGCGTGAAACGATTGCGAGTCGCGTCTACACAACCCCTCCCACACGTCTCAGACAGCCCCGAGTTAACGGTCACTACTACAACTTTTGACCTGTGACGGGTTGTGGTTCAGTAAGGGCCCTGACAGTTAGTGACCACCATCGAGATTTATGTACCAGGGGTCACTGCTGCAGGGGGCATTAAAGTGTACGGCGTCCTACTTGGAAAGTGCACTACCGCAGTGTATTGAACGGAGCTGGGGCCTGATTGACTGCTGCCTTCCAAGAAAGCGCCAGGCAAGGCTGCCGCACCACCCTTGAACTTCCACACTGAGTGTCCTGTCTGTCCACTGATGTCCATTGACTGACAGCGGTATTTCAGTCTTCTGATTTAAGTCTAATTATTTCAGTTACAAATAATTTCAGTATTTAGTTACATATAGTGGAACATATTATTTTCTGTCAGTGATGCAGTGTACGGTATATACCCGTTACCCCTGGCATCATTCACCAAAATCTGTTCACTTTTAACTAATTTCTAATAATTAGACATAAATCAGAAGACTGAAATACCGCTGTCAGTCTGACACATCAGTGGACAGACAGGATATGAAGTTATCACTTGCAGAGAATGGATAAAAATGTTGTTATTTAGGCCATTTTAGGTACATCTCTAGCAGAAATCATAATTTAGTATTTTTTTTGCAAGAAACACTGTTTTATGTGAAAAAAAATGTTTATGTACTTAACATATTTTCCCGATCTCTGCTCATGACACACACAGATAGCCCCGAGTTAACGGTTACCACTACTACTCTCCACCTGTGACGGGCTGTGGATCAGCAAGGGTCCTGACAGTTAGTGACCACCATCGGGATTTAAAGGTACTAGGGATCACTGCTGCAGGGGGCATTAATAGTGTACGGCGTCCTACATGGAAAGTACACAATCCGCAGTGGATTGAACGGAGCTGGGGCCTGATTGACTGCTGCCTCCCAAGAAAATGCCAGGCAAGGCTGCCGCACCACCCTTTAACCTCCACACTGTGTTCCCACCATTACAAAACACACATAACATGACCCTACTATCAAGCACTAAACCTACCCCCACAAACATAGTAGAAGTTAGCCATAGATTACAGCTTTTAACTTTCCTCACAAATTCCATGCAGTTTTTCTATACTGCATATTATCACTTCATTTCCAGTCAGTTTCGGCTGGAGGGATGGGTGGTTTGGAAGGAGCCTTCTACTTTCCTATCCTTACTCTCTTACGATCTAGTTAGTGTAGTGTAGTTAAATCAAACAGCCATGTAAGGACCTAATGGTTTGTTGCTGTTTGTGTTTCCTTTGTAATCGCTTTGTAATCCTCCTCTTTCTCCTCCTCCTCCCTCCTCCTCCTCCTCCTCCTCCTCCTCCTCCTCCTCATAATAATAATAATAAAGCGGATTTCACGAAGATCAGCAGGGTACTAAGCGAAGTTGATTGGATTGACCTACTAAACGGTAATAATGCGGAAAACATGTGTAATGTATTCACAAATAAACTCCGATCGGTGGTTGAAAAACATGTTCCCATGGTAGGAAAACGTCTGAATAACATAAACAGACCCAGTTGGATGACTAATGAGATTCAACAAATCATTGGCAGAAAGCGCCGAGCGTATAAAGTTTACAAGCGATCAAATGCGGACGGCGATTATAGAGAATACAATGACGTAAAACGACGTTGCAAGGGATTAATTAAGACTAAAAAGCGCGCGTATGAAGAAAAAAATTGCAAAGGAATCCAAATCAAACCCGAAAAGGTTCTTTCAATACGTTCGAAGTAAGAAAAACGTCAAAACTAGTATTGGGCCACTGAAAGATAAAAATAACATCTTGGTAAATGATAATAAGAGCATGGCAGTCGTACTCAATGCTTACTTTAATGCGGTATTTATTAAAGAAGACGAAGCTCCATTACCAGAACCAGTAAACATGTATGCGGGACTCGAAAGTGATAGATTGGAAATAGGAGAGATAACAGTAGACGAAGTATCAAAGTATTTGCAGAAACTTGACCCAGCAAAATCCGTGGGGGTGGACGAAATCTCGCCGCGATTACTTCGCGAATGTCACAGTCAACTTTCGCTTCCACTAAAGATTATCCTCAATAAATCGCTAATGGACAAAAATGTTCCTGGTATGTGGAAATTAGCTAATGTTACACCGATATTCAAGAAAGGGAGTAAGAGCCTCGCAAGTAATTATCGCCCAATTAGTCTAACGTCTGTGATTGTTAAACTATTTGAGAAAATATTGCGGGATAAAATAGTGTCTTTTCTCGATGAAAATAACTCAATATTAAACTCGCAGCATGGATTTCGAAATAAGAGATCCTGCTTAACAAACCTACTGGATTTTTTTAATGTCATTTATTCAAACTGGGAGCTAAAATTCCCTCGGATGTAATATACCTTGATTTTCAGAAAGCCTTCGATACAGTTCCTCATAAGCGACTTTTGACCAAGCTAAGGGCACATGGCTTGGGAGAGCAACTATGTTCATGGATTGGTGATTGGCTTTCAAATCGTAAACAACGGGTAGTAATAAATGGTGAAACATCTGATTGGTTAGATGTTACTAGTGGGGTGCCTCAGGGCTCGGTCTTGGGTCCCACTCTTTTTCTGATATATATCAACGATCTGGACTGCGGACTTGTATCTAAAATATCGAAATTTGCAGACGACACCAAATTAGGCGGTAAAGCATATACTAGAGAAAACTACGAACTCATACAAAGTGACCTCGACAAACTATCAGACTGGAGTGATAAATGGCTATTAAAATTCAATTCCGATAATGTAAAGTAATGCATATAGGCAACGATAACCTCAAATATAACTATCAAATGCAAAATAAATCGTTAACTGAAGTACAGCAAGAAAAGGATTTAGGTGTCATCATCAGTAATGATCTTAAAACCAGTCCGCATTGCCTAGCTGCCAGTAAAAAGGCGAATATGATGTTGGGCTTTATTAAACGCAATTTGAACACAAAACTCCGAAAGTAATGACACAATTATACACGTCCTTGGTTAGGCCACACTTGGAATATGCCGTCCAATTCTGGTCGCCCTGTTTTGTAAAAGACCAAGCAAAATTGGAATCAGTGCAAAGAAGAGCAACCAAACAAATTCCATCTCTGCGAAATTCATCTTATGAAGAGAGACTGCGGAAACTTATATGTTTTCCTTAAAGGATCGTAGAATCCGTGGGGACTTGATAGAAAAACCCTTTTAAAATCCTAAAAGGATTTGATGTCATTAATCAAGAGAACCTATTCGAGCTTTCAACTCAAGTGACAACAAGAAATAATGGTTTAAAACTAAACGGTCAACGTTGCATCACTGATCTCAGTAAAAATTATTTCAATGTGAGAGTCGTTGATCGATGGAACAAGTTACCAGCAAATGTTGTCGAAGCCAGCACAATAACTACATTTAAAAACAGACTTGACGCGCACTGTAAAGTAAATGGGTATTGATAGTGCCCTGCGAATTCATATTTAGTCCCCCGGATCGATTAGTTGTAGTGGTAGTGGTAGTTGTAGTTAGTATATTTCATACCCTATTTTTCTGCACTATGAAAACTTCCGTGTTCCATCTTCTTTAAGGACATGGTATCCTTTTCCTACTGTTTTCTTACAAGTAGTTGATAGTTAGTAGTATGTAGTTCAGCAGATACCCTCGTCATGGACCAATAGGTCTCCTGGTGTCTGTTATTCCTATGTAATCCTATGTAAAATCCTCCTCCTGCTCCTCCTCCTACTCCTCCTCCTCCTCCTCCTCCTCCTCCTCCTCGCGAATGTCACAGTCAACTTTCGCTCCCATTAAAGATTATTTTCAATAAATCGCTAAGGGACAAAAATGTTCCTAGTATGTGGAAATTAGCTAATGTTACACCGATATTCAAGAAAGGGAGTAAGAGCCTCGCAAGTAATTATCGCCCAATTAGTCTAACGTCCGTGATTGTTAAACTATTTGAGAAAATATTGCGGGATTAAATAGTGTCTTTTCTCGATGAAAATAACTCAATACTAAACTCCCAGCATGGATTTCGAAATAAGAGATTCTGCTTAACAAACCTACTGGATTTTTTTAATGTCATTTATTCAAACTGGGACGCTAAAATTCCCTCGCATGTAATATACCTTGATTTTCAGAAAGCCTTCGATACAGTTCCCCATAAGCGACTGTTGACCAAGGGCACATGGCTTAGGAGAGCAATTATGTTCATGGATTGGCGATTGGCTTTCAAATCGTAAACAAAGGGTAGTAATAAATGGCGAGGCATCTGATTGGTTAGATGTTACTAGTGGGGTGCCTCAGGGCTCGGTCTTGGGTCCTACTCTTTTTCTGATATATATCAACGATCTAGACTGCGGACTTATATCTAAAATATCGAAATTTGCAGATGACACCAAATTAGGCGGTAAAGCATATACTAGAGAAAACTGCGAACTCATACAAAGTGATCTCGACAAACTATCAGATTGGAGTGATAAATGGCTATTAAAATTCAATTCCGATAAATGTACAGTAATGCATATAGGCAACGATAACCTCAAATATAACTATCAAATGCAAAATAAATCGTTAACTGAAGTACAGCAGGAAAAGGATTTAGGTGTCATCATCAGTAATGATCTGAAAACCAGTCCGCATTGCCTAGCTGCCAGTAAAAAGGCAAATATGATGTTGGGCTTTATTAAACGTAACTTTGAACATAAAACTCCGAAAGTAATGACATAATTATACACGTCCTTGGTTAGGCCGCACTTGGAATATGCCATTCAATTCTGGTCGCCCTGTTTCGTAAGAGATCAAGCCAAATTAGAATCAGTGCAAAGAAGAGCAACCAAACAAATTCCATCTCTACGAAATTCATCTTATGAAGAGAGACTGCGGAAACTTAATATGTTTTCCTTAAAGGATCGTAGAATCCGTGGGGACTTGATAGAAACCTTTAAGATCCTAAAAGGTTTTGATGTCATTAATCAAGAGAACCTATTCGAGCTTTCAACTCAAGTGACAACAAGAAATAATGGTTTAAAACTAAACGGTCAACGTTGCATCACCGATCTCTGTAAAAAATTATTTCAATGTTAGAGTCGTTGATCGATGGAAAAGTTACCAGCAAATGTTGCGGACCCAGACAATAACTACATTCAAAAACAGATTGACGCGCACTGAAAAGTAATTGGGTTTTTGATAGTCCGATTTTGTATCTAGCCCCCGTATCGATTAGTTGTAGTGGTGTGGTATTGTAGTTAGTATTTTCATATCCTATCATTCTGCACTATGAAATTTTCCATGTTCCTACCCTTTTTAGAACAGGGTATCTTTTTTAAAAACTTTTTTTCTTAAAAGTAGTTATAGTTAGTAGATGTAGTTCAGCAATACCCTGCTATAGACCAATAGGTCCTGGTGTCTGTTTTTCCCTTTTGTAACCTATGTAATCCCCCCTCCTCCCCTCCTCCTCCTCCCCTCCCCCTTTCCTCCTCCTCCTCCTCCTCCTCCCCCTCAACGGTAAAGTTGCAACTATTGGGACAATATTCGTCCTCCCAAATCTAATGCGGAATAGATTGCCTCCTGTATGACGAGATAAAGTCAGTGTAAACAAAATAACGATAAAAATTATTTGTGGAGTTTTTAAACTACCTCGTATAAACTGGAATAAAAATTTTCTGTGATAGAGAAGGGTTTGCGATTGCTGATATGGTGAAAAAAAGTATTTTTAAATCAGGGGTCCTGACCTACAAGGGATAAAAATCCTAGATTTATTTTTCAACCGACATTGATCTGATTGTTACTGCGATATAGGTAAATTTTTGGCAAACGGTCACAGGCTAATAAATACGGCAAAAATTGCAATGTGGACATCACAGAAAATCGGTTACTAGCCCAAAAATTATAACAAAGCAGATTTCCCGAAGTACAGGGTACAAAGCAAGTTGAAGGATTGACCTACTAAAGGGTAAATAACGCCGAAACAGTGTAATGTTTCCAAATAAACTCCAATCGGTGGTGGAAAAACGTGTTCCCATGGTAAAAAAACTTTTTGAATAACATAAAAAGACCCAGTTGGTAAATAAGAGACCAACAAATCTTTGACAAAAAAGCCCCGAGCGTATAAATTTTACAAACGATAAAAGCAGACTGCGATTCTGAGAATAAAAGGAGTAAAAGTCGTGCAAAGGGACAATTTAAGCCCTAAAAAGCGCGAGTATAAAAAAAAAATTGAAAAGGAACCAAAATCAAACCCAAAACGGTTCTTTCAATACTTTTCGAAGTAAGAAAAAACGTCAAAACAATATTGGGCCCTGAAAGAAAATAATAATATCTTGTTAAATGAAAATAAGGTAGGGCGTTCGTACTCAATGAATATTTTAATGCGGTATTTTTTAAAAAGAAGACGAAACCCATTACCAGAACCGTAAACAGTATGGGGACTCAAAGGGGGAAGACTGGTAATAGGAAAAAACAGAGCGAAATATCAAAGGTTTGCTAAAATTTGACCAGCAAAATCCGTGGGGGGGACAAAATTCCCCCGCGACTACTTCGCAAAATGTCCAGTCACTTTCGCCCCCATTAAAGATTATTTAAATAAATCGTAAGGGACAAAAATGTTCCAGTATTGGAAATCAGTAATGTTACACCGAATTAAAGAAAGGAGTAAGGCCTCGCAAAAATTATCCCCCAATTATAGTCTAATCCGTGATTGTTAAATTTTGGAAAAATTTTGGGATAAAAATGGTTTTTCTCGAGAAAATAATCAATAATAAACCCCAGCATGGTTTTTCGAAATAAGAGTCCTGCTTAAAAAACCCCTACTGGTTTTTTTAATGTCATTATTCAAACTGGGACGCAAAAATTTCCCTCGGATGAATATCCCTTTGTTTTTCAGAAAAAGCCTTCGAACAGTTCCATAACGATGTTGACCAAGCAAAGGGGCACGGGCTTGGGAAAAGAAAATTTGTTCCCCTGGATTGGTGATTGGCTTTAAAAATCGTAAAAAAGGGGTAGTAAAAAATGGCGAGGCTCTGTTTGTTGATGTCACTAGGGGGTGCCTCAGGGCTCGGTCTTGGGTCCTACTCTTTTTTTTATAATATCAACGATCTGGACTCGGACTTTTATCTAAAATATCGAAAATTTTCCGATGACACCCCAAAATTTGGGGTAAAGCATATATAGAGAAAACTGCAACTCAACAAAGTGACCGACAAAAATATCAATTTGGGGTGAAAAGGGTATTAAAATTTAATTCCGATAAAAGTAAAAAAATGCATATAGGCAACGTAAACCCCAAAAATTTAAATTAAGCAAAATAAACGTTAACTGAAGTACAGCAGGGGAAAAGGGTTTAGGTGCATCACATAAAGATCTGAAAAAAAACCGTCCCATTTCCAGCTGCCATAAAAAGGGGAAATATGATGTTGGGTTTTTAAACGTCTTTTAACATAAAAAAACCCCAAAATAAGACACAATTATACACGCCTTGGTTAGGGGCCGCACTTGGGAAAATGCCGTCAATTTTTGGGCGCCCTGTTTTGTAAAAAATAAGCCAAAAAGGAAACAGTGCAAAGAAGACAACCCAAAAAAATTCCATCTTGCGAAATTCATCTTAGAAGAGAGACTGCGGAAACTTAATTTTTTTCCTTAAAAGGGTCGAGAATCCCTGGGGGTTTATAGAAACCTTTAAGATCCCAAAAAAGGTTTTTAGCTAATAAGAGAACCTATTCGGCTTTTTTAAACCCAAATGACAACAAGAAATAATGGTTTAAAACTAAAACGGTTTAAAGTTGCATCACCCATCTCGTAAAAATATTTCAATGTTAGAGTCGTTTTTAACGAGGAACAAGTTACCGGGAAATGTTTTTCGGAGCCCAATAACACATTTAAAAAAAGACTTGACCGCACTGTAAGTAAAGGGTTTTGATAGTGCGAATTGTAAAACTAGTCCCCGATCGATAGTTTTGGGAGGGTAGTTGTAGTTAGTATTTTTTATATCCCTTCATTCTGCACTTTAAACTTCCCGTTCTATCCCTTTTGGGGCATGGTATCATTTTCCAACTTTTTTTTAAAGTAGTTGATAGTTTGTGTATTATCAGCAGATACTCTCGCTATGGGCCCAAAGGTCTCCGGTGTCTGTTTTTCCTATGTAATCCCCTAGTAATCCTCCTCCCCCTCAGGAAAGCGCCGGGCCCAAAACTGCCGCACCCCCCATGAACTTCCACCCAACCCACACCAACACTACATTAGACCCCATGACACCACAGATAGCCCCGAGTTAACGGTTACCATCATTTTCCCCCTGTGACGGGGTGTGGATCATAAGGGTCTGACAGTTAATGACCACCATCGGGGTTTTAAGGTACCCGGGGTCATGCTGTAAGGGGGATTAATAGTGTACGGCCTCCTACAGGGAAAGTACATAATCGAAGTGGATTGAACGAAGTGGGGTGATTTTACTGTTTCCTCCCAAAAAAAACGCCAGGCAAAGGTGCCGCACCACCTTTACTCCACACTGTGTTACCAACAAAAAACATAACAGACCCCCTATCAACACAAACCCACCCCCCCAAAATGTAGTTTGCCAAAATTCAGCTTTTAAATTCCCCCACAAATCCATGCAGTTTTTTCCCTACTGCAGGTTCACTTTTATTCGGCCAGCTTTGGCGGATGGAGGGTGGGTGGAGAGGAAACCCCTTTATTTCCTATCCTTTCTTTTATTATTAGTTAGGGTTTTGTGTAGTTAAAAAACAAACCCTGAAAGGCCTAAGGGGCGGTGTTTTTGTTTCCTTGATTTTCCCCCCTTCCTCCCCCCCCTTCCTCCTCTCCTCCTCCCCCCTTTCCCCATTTAGGATTCTTTTACTCGGCCTATTATCACCTCGACTCGATTGAGAGAGATAAACAAAAATATGCCAGGAATATTAAAGGCCGCAGGCTTGTTTGCTACCCCAAGGATTTCAGTGCATAAGACAAAAATATAAAAAAATTCCCCTGATGCTGCAAGTGTTTAGAAGTTGTTATTAATTAATGCTTTCACTAAAATGCAAAAAAAAATTTCCACCTTGCTCACTACGAATAAATTTAAATAAAAAAGCATAATCATTAGCTATCAATATTATGTATTTCATCAGTGTTATATGAAGTTTTCTGATGTCAACATTATGTTTATGCATATATATATATACGTATACATACATAAATATATACATATACGTATATTCTGATATATGCAAATATATATATATATATAGATATATATATATAATATATATATATATATATATATATATATAATATATATATATATATATTATATAAGTATACATATTATATAATATTATATACATATATATATATAGTATATATAATATATATATATATATATATATATATATATATATATATATATATAATATATATATATATATATATACATATTAGATATATATTCATAGATAACGTCCTACTGTTATCTATGATATATTATATATATATTATATATATAAATATTTGTTTTTTTAATCACAAAGGACTGGCCAAGGGCACAACAAAAATGGGTAACACAAAGCCCGCTTAGTTGCCAGTCCCTATAAAGAAGACAGTAAGAGAATAGAATAAAAAAGAGGGGTGAGCCAATTTAGATCGGGAGGTGTCGTGTTACTCTTCTTTTGAAAAGATTTAAGTCTATAGGAAAGTGGAAAAATAGAAACAGGAAGAGAGTTCCAGAGTTTACCAGTGAAAGGGATGAAAGAGTAAAGATACTGATTAACTCTTGCATTAGGAAGATGGACACAATAGGGATGAGAATGAGTAGAAAGTCTTGTGCAGCGAGGCCGCGGGAGGGGGGGGAGGCATACAGTTAGCAAGTTCAGAAGAGCAGTGAGCATGAAAATAACGGTAAAAGAGAGCAAGAGAAGCAACATTGCGGCGGTGATTTAAAGATTGAAGACAGTCAGTCAGAGGAGGGGAGTTGATGAGACGAAAATCATTTGACTCAACCCTGTTTAGGAGAGCTGTATGAGTGGATCTCCCCAAAAACATGTGGACATACTCCATACAGGGGCGGATAGGCCCCTGTAGAGAGCAAGCAATTGGGAGGGAGAAAAAAAAGGGACGCAGCCCGCCACAGGACACCTAACTTCTTAGAAGCCGTTTTAGAAAGAGATGAGATGTGAGATTTCCAGTTCAGATTTTTAGTAAAGGAAAAGTCCTAGAAAATGTTCATTGTAGAAGGAGACAGTTGAGTGTCATTGAAGAAGAGGGGGATATTTATCGGTAGGTTTTGTCGAGTAGATAGGTGAAGAGATTGGGGTTTTTTGAGGCATTGAACAAAAAAGGTTTGCTTTGCCCCAATCAGAAATTATAGAAAGACAGAAGTTAGGCGATCGGTGGCATCTCTCCGCGAATCACTTAGTTCCTGTTGAGTGGACGTCTAATAAACGACGTTGAAAATGCAGGGTAGAATCATCAGCGTAGGAGTGGATAGGGCTTTGAGTTAGACTTAGATCATTAATGAATAATAGAAAGAGAGTGGGTGATAGGACAGAACCCTGGGGAACACCACTATTAATAGATTTAGGAGAAGAGCAATGTCCGTCTACAGTAGCTGCAATAGAAAGGTTTGAAAGGAAACTTAAGATGAAGGTACAGAGAGAAGGATAGAAACCGAATGAGGGTAATTTGGAAATTAAAGATTTGTGCCAGACTCTATCAAAAGCTTTTGATATGTCAAGGGCAACAGCAAAAGTTTCACCTAAACCCCTAAAGGAGGATGACCAAGATTCAGTTAGGAAAGCTAGAAGATCGCCAGTAGATCGCCCTTTACGGAAACCGTACTGACGATCAGATAGAAGATTGTGAGCAGATAGATGCTTAAGAATCTTCTTATTAAATATAGATTCAAAAACTTTAGAATGGCTATCATATCATAAAGGAAGTCAAAGCTATTGGACGGTAGTTTGAAGGATTAGAACGGTCACCCTTCTTAGGAACAGGTTGGATGTGAGCAAACTTCCAGCAAGAAGGAATGGTGGAAGTAGATAGACAAAGACGGAAAAGTTTGACCAGGCAGGGTGCAAGCACAGAAGCACAGTTTTTGAGAACAATAGGAGGAACTCCGTCAGGACCGTAAGCCTTCCGAGGATCTAGGCCAGAAAGGACAAAGAAAACATTATTACGAAGGATCTTAATGACAGGCATAATATAGTCAGAGGGTGGAGGAGAAGGAGGAACAAGCCCTTCATCAACCAGAGTGGAATTTTCAGCAAAGGTTTGAGCGAAGAGTTCAGCTTTAGAAATAGATGAGACAGCTGTGGAGCCATCTGGGTGAAGATAGGAAAGGGGAAAGATTAAAAAGAAAAAATTTTTAGAGATGTTATTTGCTAGATGCCAGAAGTTACGAGAGGAATTTGATTCAGAAAGATTTTGACATTTTCTATGAATGAAAGAGTTTTTGGTAAGTTGAAGTAAAGATTTGGCTTGATTACGGGCAGAAATATAAAGGGCATGCGTTTCAGGCGATGGATGCTTACGGTACCGTTTGTGAGCCACCTCTCTATCTCGGACAGCATGAGAAAAAAGCAGAGTTTTAAACCCAAAGGTTGGCGGCCTTTAGGATTAGAGAAAGTGTGTGGAATGTACGCCTCCATGCCAGAGACTATGACCTCAGTTATGCGCTCTGCACAAAGAGATGGGTCTTTGACATGGAACCAGTAATCATGCCAAGGAAAATCAGAGTAGTACTGCCTTAAGTCTTCCCACTTAGCTGAGTTGTAGTGCCAGAAGCACTTCCGCTTAGGTGGGTCCCGAGGCGGCACCGGAGCGATAGGACAGGTTACAGAAATAAGATTGTGATCGGAGGAACCCAACTGAGAGAATAGTTTCAAAGAGTAAGCAGAAGGGTTAGTAGTTAGAAAAAGATCAAGAATGTTGGGCGCTATACTATATATATATATATATATATATATATATATATATATATATATATATATATATATATATATATATAATAATATAAGCGAAAGTGTTGTGTTGTGTGTGTCTGTCTGTCCGTGGGTGCCCCCCCCTGTGGCGGAATCCCATCATATGGCACAGTTTTGGAACCAGCTCGACCAGGGGAAGGTTTTAAGCCCCCTTAGAGATGATCCGATCACTTCTTTTTTTTCTTTTTTTAGCAGCCTATTAGCGAGGAATTGTGAAAAAAAAATAGGGTTGCGAGAAAATTTAGGAAAACCCTTTATGTAGGGTGATGGTAATGGGTGAGAAGGGTTTGGGGGGAGGGAAGGGGTTGGGGTAGGGTTTATAATGGGTAGGAAATATGGGGGGTATGGAAGGGGTTGGGTTTGGGTGGTGAAGGGTGGGGGGAGGGAAAGGGGGGTGGGGAAAGGGGGGGGTGGGTTGGGAGGGTTTGGCTTTGCATTTAATAATTTTGGGAAAAAGTTGGGGTTCGGGGGTCTGGTTTGGTGGCCCCCCCCCCCCCCCCCCCCCCCCCCCCCCCCCCCCCCCCCCCAACCCCCCCCCCCCCAAAATCCCCCACCCCCCCCCCCAAAAAAAACCCCCCCAAAACCCCCCCCCCCCAACCCCCCCGTGGGGGGAAATCCCATATATGTCACATTTTTGGAACCAGCTCGATGGGGGAGGTTTTTAAACCCCATTTATGAGATGATCTGATCATTTTTTTTTTTTTTTTAGCAGCCTATTAGCGAGAATTGTAAAAAAAAATGGGGGGGTTGCGGAATTAGGAAAATTGATGTAGGGTGATGTGAAAATGGTGAGTAAATGGGTGGGGTGTGGGTAATGGGGGGGTGATGGGTGAGGAATGGGTGGGGGGGATGGGTGAGGGGAATAGGTGGGGGGTGAGGGTAATGGGTGAGTGACGGGGGGGTTTTGATGGGTAATGGGGTGTGGGATGGGTAAAATTGGGGATGAAGGGGTGGGGGGGATGGGTAGTAAAGGGTTTGGGGGGAAACATACTTTCTAAATCCATTTTCAGGAAAGTTAGAAGGGGTATCGGAGGTCTGGTTTGGGGGGCGAAGGCCCACCAAACACGGGGGGGGTGGGGCCAAAGGCCCACCAATCCCCCAATGGTGAGTGAAGGGGGTTGAGGGGTGAGGGCAAGGGTGAGTGAATCATGACTAATAACATGGTCGGGGAACCCGGCTCAGCCGGGTTTCCCAATGTCCGCCATCTTGCCTTTAAAACCAAAACAAAGCCTTTTTCTGCGGCCGCGTTGTTGTCTGGCGTGTTATCCCCTGTCATGCCAACTGTGCTTGCTTCGGGCTGGTTATCGCTCGTTGCCAGCTGTGCTGCTAGCCCTGTAGAAAAGACCGGGGCCCGGGAAGTGGCAAATTTTTCCCACCCGTGAGTAACCCCAACCCCAAAAACAGCCCCCACCCCACACCCCCACACCCACCCCACACACCCACACCCCCCACCCCCCCCACACCCACACACACACACCCCCACACCCACCCCCACACCACCCAAACCCCCACACCCACAACACCACACACCCACCACCACACCCACCCCCCCACCCACCCCCTCCACTTTTTAATCCACTACCCCTCCAGTCACCCAAAATACTATTTAAAAAAAAAAAAAAGGTGGATATGTATATTTTTTTTATATAAGTGTATAGATATAAGTATTTTTTTTTATTTTTTTTAACTTTAGTGGGGAACGGAAGAAACCGAGTGCGGTTAGAACAAATGTCATAGCGCTTCCCCAAAAGCGGTGTTTTTCCCCCAAGGGAGATAGTTTTATTTTGCGAAAAAAAAAAAAAAAAAAAAAAGTATCCCTTGTGGTTAAAGTTAGGTTGGGGTTTTTCATTACAACCTATAAGGGTTAGGTTTTTTTCATTAAAACCTTTAAGGTTGGGGTTGGGTTTTCATTAAAACCTAAAAGGGTTTTAGGTTGGGTTTTCATTAAAACCATTAAGGTTGCTGGGTTAGGTTTCATTAAACCCTATGGGGTTAGGTAGGTTTTCAAATTAATTTTATTTTTTTTTTGGGGTGGGGGGGGGGGTTTGCGCAAAAAAAACTTTTCCTTGCAACAAGCACCTATTGTAGGCCAAGAAAAAATATTTGAGGGGTCTCTTAAAACGACCGCAAAAACTCGCCTTATACCAAAAGTTGTTTCTATCATATAAAACCCATAGCTTTTCGCACACCAGTCAGAGTTAAACTTGACTACTAGAGTTACGAAACGACACCAGGTATGTACAAAAAATACTAAAAATCGGGTACAAAAATATTTTCAATTCTATCCCCTTTAAGAAAGGTTTTTGATTAGGCCAAAGGGTTTTTTGTTAAATTTTAAACCTCCGAAAACCCCCGCGAGTAGTTTTTGGCCCCTGGGGCTCGCCCCGTACCCGTGGCCGGCGGTAGGGGGAACACCCCTTTATAGTGGACAGAACTGCGCGTTCGTCATTGGTCAGCACACACACACACACTCGGGGGCAACACTGCACTTTAGCCTCTAGCTTACCACAACCCCACACGTCACTACCCCTGTACGTTTGCAAACCCCTGTCACTACCCCCACCGTACGGCCTCGCAACACATTCACTACAACCTGACGGCCTCGCAAGACACCGCCCACTACACACCTGTAGGGCCCTCGCAAACCCCCCCCTTTCACAACCCTTTAGGGCCCCGAACACACCTGTCCTATACACCTGTACGGCCCGAAAACCTGTCACTACACCCTGTACGACCTCGCAACACCCTTCATACACCCTGAAAGGCCTCGCAAGACCCTGTCACTACACACCTGTAGGGCCTCGCAACACACCTGTTGTCTGTGTATCGCCGAAAAATAAAGACTTGGAATTTTCGACGATGCACTGGTTGGAAGTTTTTAGTAGTAGTAGAGGTTTTAAGATGTTGTAGGTGGTATAGTAGTAGTAGGTGGTAGTAGTAGTAGTAGTGTAGTGTTAAAGTAGTAGTAGGTGGTAAATAGGCTATCACATGCTAGCACCCAAAACACCCGCCACTCCCGGGCCGGCCCAGTATTTTTTTTTGGTTATGACAAGATGGGGGGCTGGTGACTCAGTATCTGGCCACAGCTAGCCAGACCGCGTCCATTTTATATAGATCTGGAGTAAGGGGTTGGGGTGATGTGAAGGGTTGGCGTTAATACATACTTTTCTACACCCATATTTAGGAAAAGCTAAAGGGCTATTGGAGAGTCGTGTTTGGGGGGCCAAAGGGCCCACCAAAGCCCCGCGGGAGTAGCCAAAAGGCCCCCCCGGAGGGGGTTTTTGCGGCTATTTAAATATATATATAGGGTACGCCGTAAACAAAAATTCTTTTTTTTTAAATTTTGGCATACCAAATTTTCCTTTTAAAAATGGAATTCTAAACGATTTTATTATTTCCTTTTTTGCATTTGAGAAATTCTTACTAGCAAAATGCATTTTTATTTTGCACCCTTATCGAATAGCTTAAATGAGTAGCAGTGCCCGGTTGGTCTGTGTATTGCATCATGCACCAATATGAGTTCCAAATGACTAGCGTGGTAACTCTTTTTAATCAGTTGGATCAGGATACATCCAGTGTCACAGTCTACATTGGCCTAGAACGGTCCCCGTATTCTTTGACCTGAAACAGGGCAGGTTTTCCCCGGGGGTGGGGCCCCAGCCCCGGGTGAACCCTTCTGGCCCGCTGCCCCACCCCTGTGCCGCGCCATGTCACCTGCTTCACGACTCTTTCGGTGCTCTGAGGGGATAGAGAGCTCCGGGAACCCCGTACGGGTTGACCAGGATCTCCCGCATCTGTCCCCCGGGCAGTGAAAAAAGGGGAATGCCGGCTCATCACCTGGGCCCGGCTCGCGATCATGTCTGCAAACGGGGCCCTGGCAAGTTCAGCTTGGGTGTGATCGAGGTCTTAACTGGTGTCCCCAAAACTCCTCGCCAGCCCCCACTTCAAAATCTGGGCACGGCGAAATGCGGGGTCCTCACTCGATCGCCATAGCGAAGGAGGACACTTCTGATGTGCGAACCATCTCGTCCGCAAGTGAAGTCACAGCTGTTTGGGCCTTTGGCTGGACCTCATCACTCTGAGCTGCGCGAGGTTGGCTTGGGGGCCCTCCTCTTCTGTGGTGAACCTTTTGTCGTAGAAGTTTGAAGTACAGCAGGCAGTACTTTACAGGATTTCCAGGGTTTCAGTTCTTTTCCAGTAAGTCCATGCTTTTTGGGGCCCCAGTACACGAGCGACTGGGCTTTAGTGAGCCTTTGGAGTGGGAACCTTTACACACTTGATCTCATGCAGCCGGGGGAGAACACCCCCCTTCACACCCGGACCAGCTGGAGGGACCTGCGGTCATGAACTGTTGACCCGGATATACTCCGGTATCTCTGGACTTCACCGCCCGGCCTTCTGAACTCTCGTTTGTACTACATCTCATTCACCTGGACAGCAGACTGCACCCGTGGGGAAAAAAAACGTGTCAATGAGGTAGGCCCGTCGATGCGGTATAAGGGGGCGCAGGGGAATCGTTTTTGGCAACAGCAATACCCAGAAGAGCTTTGGCCCCCATCTTTCTCCAAATGGGGAAATACCACCCTTTCCCCCCCGTGTTGGCCCCAGTTGAGTCCCTTGCAGTACAAACATGAGTCGGTGGAGTCGATTTTACCAGCATAAAGGGGCCGAGCCCCTTGAACGCAGGTTCTCAGGTGGCACCGGTCTTCTGGTACAAAGTGCAAAGGTACCTTCAGATGGTCCTTGTCAGACACATCTCCTCCCTGATCAACCTTGGGGTGAGTTTCCCATAGCTGCGGGCCCATGCCCTGGTCTTGTCCTTTCCCCCCTCGAACCCAATGCAACATTTTGGGACCTGGTGTTCCCCGGTCAAAGGGCCCTGGCCATGCCCGGATCCTGCCCGGCCCCTCAGCTTTTAGATCGGACAGGTACAAAAGTCTGGAGAGAGGTGGCCGTCAGCGATAAGGTCCTGGAGAAAAACCCGAAGCCAAGGGACAGCAGAGTGGGGGGGAACGTCGAAAAGGATGCTTGGATGCGGATGGACTTGACCGTACGTTTTGACCGACTTTCGCGTTTTTTTTTGGCTTTTTGGGGTTGATGATAGAACTTAGACCTTTAAAAAGTATCCAGCCCCGAAAACCCCCCACGTTGGGTAAAAAAAAACGGGAAAACCAGTTGCCAGGAAAAAAAGGTTTTTTCCCCCAAAAAACGAGGGGGATTTGTATGGAAAAGCTTTCCGGCGTCTGGCGGGGCTTAAAGTAGGTCTTACGGCAAAACGAGGGCATAAAACCCATAAGTTTTTAGCGCTCAACAACTTTGCGTCAGTGAAAGTATCGAAACTCAAACTTAATCTTTTTTTGGGTTAAAGATGTGTATGCTAAGCAAGTTTTGATAAATATAAAAATCCTTTTTTCATAGCAAGAATTTCTCAAAAAAAAACTTTAGGGACAAACCCCCTTAAAAATTTAATTTTTCTAAAAAACACCCGCCAAATTCAAAAATAAACTATATTTTACTTTTTTTGGACCTACGGGTACCTTAATTATATATATATATATATATATATATATATTATATATATTAATATATATTATATATATAGTATTATATTATATATTATATTTTATAATTTATATATAGTATATAATTATATATATAAATAGTATTTATAATATATATTTTATATATAAATAATAATAATATAAATATATATTAATAATATATATATATATAAATAATATATATATATAATATAAATATATATAATTAATATTATATATATATATATATATATATATATATAATATATATATTATTTATATTTATATATATATATATTATATATATAATATATGATATTATAATAAATAATATAATTATTTTTATATATATAATTGTTAAAATAAAAATAAAATAATTTTTATATATTATATATAATATATTATAAATTTATATATATATATAAAAATATATATATATAATATTAATATATATATTTAAATTATATAATTAATTAATTCTATATAAAATATATATTTTATATATATAATATATATATATATATAATAAAAAAAAAAAAAAGAGGAGAGAGAGAGAGGAGAGAGAGAAGGGGGAAGAGAGAGAGAGAGAGAAAGAGAGAGAGGAGAAGAGAGAGGGGAGAGAGGAGAGAGAGAGGAGAGGAGAGAGAGAGAGAGGAGAGAGAGAAGAGATGGGGGGAGAGGGGAGAGAGAAAAGAGAGAGAGAGAGAGAGAAAAAAAAAATAATTTTTACAAGTGCCCTTTTGGGGCCCCTTCGGACCCATGCATTGATGTTAGTAGCAGTAGTAGTAGACAACAATGTGAGTGCAAACTCCAATCGTGTTGTTGCTGTCGTTGATCACTGGTCAAAGTGCCTCGGGGTAGCCACCTACCACCACCGTAGCCTGTCGCACCCCAGCCCCACGCCTGTCTCACCCCAGCCCCACGCCTGCCTCACCAAAGCCCCACGCCTGCCTCACCAAAGCCCCACGCCTGTCTCACCCCAGTCCCACGCCTGCCTCACCCGAGTCCCACGTCTGCCTCACCCCAGCCCCACGCCTGCCCCACCCCATCCCCACGCCTGTCTCACCCCAACCCTACGCCTGCCTCACCCCAGCCCCACGCCTGCCTCACCCCAGCCCCACGCCTCTCTATCCCCAACCACACGCCTGCCTCACCCCTGCCCCACGTCTGTCTCACCCCATCCCCACGCCTGCCTCACCCCATCCCCACGACTGTCTCACTCCAGCCCCACGCCTGCCTCACCCCAGTCCCACCCCTGCCCATCCAGCCCCACGCCTGCCTCCTTCAGCCCCACGCCTGTTTCACCCCAGCCCACGCCTGCCTCACCCCCTCCCCCACGCCTGCCTCACCCCAGCCCCACGCCTGTCCTGCAAGCACACAGACACACACACGCACACACACACACACACACACACACACACATACACGCACGCACGTACACACACATGCACACAAACACATGCATGTATGCACACACCCACACACACACACACACACAACACACCCCCACACACACACAACACACACCCCACACACCACACACACACACACACCCACACCACACACAACACCACACACACACACAAAACACACACACACAAAATACATACACACGGTCACGCACACAAACGGTAAGTTCCATGAGTCTACGTTTTTTAGTGAAATACGGCAAAGCCTTCCCGGGCAGAGTTTCTTCCTGTAGATATGATACTCCCAAAAGGGTGTTTCTAGCCCAAACACCCCTTCAAAAATTATTCAATCGACATGAAGCCAAGCCTCTTACCACTTACGATTTATTTGCGATTTTTTGCGCCTACTCGCAATCAAAAATTGAATTTACAGTTTCGGGCTACCCAAAAAGGACAGACAGACAACAAAAGACAGACACACGGCTACTCCTATAGTAATTAAAACAAGTGCTTGGGCCTTCGGACCATGTATTAATATTTGAGGTAGTATTAGTATATTAACAAAATGTGAGTGCAAACTACAATCGTGTTTTTTGCTGCCCGTTGTTCATGGTCACAGTGTCTCGGGTAGACCACTACCACCACCGTAGCTATCACCCCAGCCCCACCATTCTGCAAGCAAACACACAACTCACACCACACACACCACGACGCACGCCGACGCACGCAACGCACGCACGCACGCCCGCACGCACGCACGCACGCACGCACGCACGCACGCACCGCAGCACCCACACACGCATGTTGCACGCATCACTACAACACAGACCCCACACACAACACACACAAACGGTAATACTAGTCTACGGATAGGAAAGGCAGCACGGCGTTACCGCATATTTCTTTCCTGTAAGCTAATACTCGTAGTGTTTTCAGCCTAAACCCCCTTCAAATTATTCAAATCGACATGGGACCAAGCCCTACCACCTACGATTTTTTTGCGATTTTGAGTCTACTCTCAACAAATTGAAAATTTTCAGTTTCGGCACCCAAAACAGAAAAGAACAGACAGACAGACAACACAGACACACGGCTACTCCCTATAGTATGTTAACAAGTGTTGTGGGTCCTTCGACCCATGTATTGATTTTTTGTAGTTTGTATACGTATATTAGAAACTGTGATTGCAAACTCCAATCGTGTTGTTGCTGTCGTTGGTCACTGGCAAAGTGCTCGGGGTAGACCACGTTCGTGTGATTCCAACCTTTGTGTCCCCTATGATTCCAACCCTTGTGTTCCGTGTTTATTCCAACCCTTTTTGTTCCGTGTGATTCCAACCCTTTGTGTTCCGTGGGTTCCACCCTTGGTTCGTGTGATTCCAAATTGTGTTTCCCTGTGATTCAACACTCACACACGCCACAACGGCAGAGTCTACTGAGTTTATGGAATGCGTTTGGAAAGTTACCGCAGAGTTTTCCCCTAATCTAATACCCCTAAGTGTATTTAGCCAAAACCCCCTTCAAAATAAAAAATTCCCTCGACATGGACCCAAACCCCTTCCACTCATTTTTTGCGATTTTTGAGCTCTCTCTCAAATTGAATTTTTCAGTTTTGGCTACGCAAAAAAAAAAACACACAGACAGACAGACCCGACAAAAACACGGCTACTCCATAGTATATTAGATATATTGATTTAATTATTTATTTATTTATTGTTATTATTATTCATTTTTTCAATAAGTAGGACGTTCTGTCCACGTCAGTTGAGTCTTTCACTGTATTTGTGCTGCCCATATAGTGTGCGTGCGTGCGTGCGTGCGTGCGTGCGTGCGTGCGTGCGTGCGTGCGTGCGTGCGTGCGTGCGTGCGTGCGTGCGTGCGTGCGTGCGTGCGTGCGTGCGTGCGTGCGTGCGTGCGTGCGTGCGTGCGTGCGTGCGTGCGTGCGTGCGTGCGTGCGTGTGTGTGTGTGTGTGTGTGTGTATGTGTGTATGTGTGTGTAGGCAAGCAGCTCACTCCTCTTCCCTTGCAGCGTAGCCTGGAGAGCAGCAGCACCACTGTTAGATTTAGGGTGATGTATGAAATGAGTTATGATGAAGCAAATCGCGCACGAATTATTTAGATGGCTTGAAACTGTGTGTGTGTGTGTGTGTGTGTGTGTGTGTGTGTGTGTGTGTGTGTGTGTGTGTGTGTGTGTGTGTGTTCTTCACCCATGGTCTTGTCCACGCAAGCCGGACTCGAGATCGCCAGTTTCACCCTCCCGGTGCGAGTTTGGAGCTTATTATTACTGATCTTTGAATAATGTTGGGACCTCACACATCACACACACCCATTCCCTTGCTCAAGGGGGACAAAAACCACCCGAATTCGTTAGTGAAAAATGCCCGGGAGCAGCGAGGATTCGAACCAGCTAACCACATAATGGCAGACCAGCGCGCTATCCACTTGACCATCGGGCGATGTGTGTATTCACATAGTTGAATACACACAACTGAGCCGTCCAGACGGTGTGTGTGCGTGTGTGTGTGTATTTAACATTATTTAACTATAGTAGAAGAAATTTATGAAGTCCTTTGGAGGTGGGAAATTCCCTCTCCGACGCTCTGCCACGTCAGTCACAACACATAATCCCTGTTTCGTATATTAGTTATTTACCACTTCTGAATTAATTTTAAATACTCTGTATAGATTTAATTGCATAATAAGGCTACGCAGTGTTCTCAATGTTTATTTTTTAAAGAAAATAATGATGATTTTATCAATATCAATATCAAATACCACAACACTTGACAACGTAGCTTTACGATGTTATTTAGAACCGACGAGTCTCGAGACGAGTCTCGAAAGCTCACTTCCTTGCAGGCCGCCACCCACGATGGAAGCTACACCTACACGTTCACGTGTTCTTCATAGTCGGGAGGTGAAACAGATTTACAATGTGAATAAGTACTTCTTAGAAGAAAAGGTCACTAGCGGTCCTATTATGAGGAGAGTGAGGGGTATATCGCTTTTGCTCAGGGTCTAATCCGATACTTGGCCAATGGACTAAAACAGAGAGCTGACCTGCCATCTGGTGGCCGTCTGGGAACCTCCCGTCAGCTGCTACAGGACGTCGGGTCTAAGGGTGTCAGGCTAGACTTATTTTCCATTATTCCCTACCAAACCAGCTACAATTAAGTGTTGTCATGGTCAACATAGGTTTATGCAAAATTAAAATATACGAGTTTTACATTATTCATGGCGTTATAATGAGGATTGTTAGCAAAATAGAAGCATTCGACCACGTGTGTCCTACAACATTCTACTAAATACTGTAGAGCAGTGCTATTCAACCTGGGTGGACGGTCCACCTTAAGGTGGATGAGACTAAGTGAGGGGTGGACGGCTGTCTTGGGGTGGACAGTGGGTGGACGAGATCATGTCCACTTGTCAGTATAGATCAGTTTTATTCTTATTTTGAAGTCTTTGATACTTATATGAGAGAATGTGGCTGAGAACATGATGATGGTATGTAGACGGCAGAACAGACACTGGAGGTACGAATGGTTCACTTGATTACCAGACACCTTACTTTGATGCAGGAAAACCTTGACTTATATTTCAAAGAGACCTGTAAGCATCCAACATGTGGATGCTTCCTCCATTTTCAGATGATGGAACTGATCATTCTGATGCCCTATTGGAGCTTCGAGTGTAATATTCTCAAAAAGCAACTTTCAAAACATTTGGCTATCCCATGCATTTCTGGGTTGCCCTGCTTGATACTCAGGAATACAAGGAGTTAGCTTAGCAGGCAACAGCCATGTTTGTGCAGATGCCAACATTATGTCTGTGTGAACAAGGTTGCTCTAGCTTAGTTTTAATCAAGGCAAAGAAAAAGAATGCCATTCCGAATTTGGATCCTATCATCTGGGTTGCACTTAAAATCATCTGATGCCTCGATTTAAGCTGATAGCAGACAAATTGCAACAGCAGCCAGGCCACTGATTTTTGTTTCTTGAAGGAAAAGGCTTTGTTTTCTGGATTACCAAACATAACGCACATTAGGTGCAATTTTACTTTAGTTTCATGAAAAAAATGTATTTGCTCTGAAATTTATAAGCTATGTTTATTTTTTTCTTGTATATTTATAGTTTTAGTCTTAGATCGCATGTGTTATTATACAGAAGTATATGTAAACTGTAAATAGAGAAAGAGTGAAACTACTTTTTCCTACCTATACATTTGTGGAATGATATAGTCTATATATAATTTAGTACATTTACAATGTCAAAGAGCCGTGAAATTTTAGAGATTAAAAAAAATTAAGGTAGACAGCTTTTACCAAATCACCACTAGGGGTGGACGACATCAAAAAAGGTTGAAGAGCACTGCCGTAGAGGAATGCTTCAAGGCGGGTGTATGGGTAAATAATACATTCATGCATGCAAAGAGAAGGTATTGTTTACCCATACACCCGCCTTGAAGTATTCCTCTACAGTATTTAGTAGATGTTGTTGGACACACGTGGTCGAATGCTTCTATCTTGCCAATAATCCCCATTATAACCCCATGAATAATGTAAAACTCGTATATTTTCATTTTGCATAAACCTATGTTGACCATTACAACACTTAATTGTAGCTGGTTTGTTATGGAATAATGGCAAATAAGTCTAACCTGACACCCTTAGACCCGACGTCCTGGAGCTGACGGGAGGTTCCCAGACGGCCACCTGACCTGCCAGATGGCAGGTCAGCTCACTGTTTTAGTCCATTACGAGATTTAGCAGGGCCGAGGATAGGGAATTCCCCGAACAAGCCAATGCCCAAACGGACTTCATAAATTTGTTTTACTATAGTTGTATTCCTGAGCTACACTCGTACACTCCATATATACATTCTATTTTGTCTCAAACTTTTGTTTTATTCATTAGTGTTTGTTGGCTGAAGCCGGGTTTGGGAATCATGGGTTTGCACCCTTTTAGCTTCCCGCCGCGGCAAGTGCCAGGCCAGTATTGCGGGAGGCGGGACACAACAATGGAGGTAGTATACTACCTTCATCGACACGATCACCGGCCAACACCCGGTACCCATTCACTGCTGGGTGGACAGGGGCTCGTGTTTTAAGAAGACCGTTCATCTTTCTCGGCTCCGCACGATACCGGAGATCAAACCCGGGATTTCTCGGTTGTGAACCGAGCGTGCTAACCACAACACTACGTGTGTGTGTGTGTGTGTGTGTGTGTGTGTGTGTGTGTGTGTGTGTGTGTGTGTGTGTGTATGTGTGTGTGTGTGTGTATGTGTGTGTGTGTGTGTGTGTGCACGAATTATTTTGAAGGCTTGAAATAATGTGTGTGTGTGTGTGTGTGTGTGTGTCTTTGTGTGTGTGTATGTGTGTGTGTGTGTGTCATTCACCCTTGGGGCTATATTCAAGACATTTTCTTGACGCGTTGTGTCGGGCCGCGGCATACAGGAATCATTTGAAAACATCGACTCGTCGCGCTCCACTGGTTGCGTTCAGTCAGCTGCGAGCACATCCCACCTCCATCCCGCTCTGCCTTATTCCATCCTATTTCTTCCCAGACCATTACAGGTGAGTTTTCAACACAACCGGGAGTAACATGCATACCTTGTGAATGCACACGTGTCATAATTAAGGTAAAATCAGGTCCAGGAGGCCTAATATAGGTGTGTGAAGTTGTGAGGAAGCCAGGCGGCGGCGGGAGGATGGAGGTCAGCCATTGTGTGGAGCAGTACTGTACTGGTTCAAATGATTCGCAAGCATAATTCGGGCCCATTTTTTCTGCACCAACGCCTCAGACAAGTGGCGAACACTAACTAAGCTATTATTTTAATGTCAGAAATTATAAATTTCACTAGTAAAATGTATTAGATATGTATAAAACAGTCAAAATACTGATGCCGCTTTGGGCTCGCTTGTGTTGGTATGACTGTCAAATATCCACCAGTCGGGGCATTTCTTTTAGATGCCACCAGTGGAGGTACGACGGTGGAGAATCTCCACCGGCCGGGATTTGACGAGCATTCTTGAATATAGCCCTTGATCTTGTCCACACGAGTCAGACTCGCGATCTACAGTTTCACCCTCCGAGCTTGGAGCTCATTATTACAGATTTTTGGGCAACGCTGGGACCTCACACACCACACTACCCCATCCCCTTGCTCAAGGGTGAGAGTAACCGCCCAAATTTCTCATTGGAAAAATCCCCGGGAATGAGCGGGATCGGGGATCGAACGCCGGACCACAGAATGGTGCCGGATGCCCTAACCGACTGAGCCGTTCAGGCGGTTAGGGTGTGTTACGTGGTGTCCAAGGAGAGAAGGGAGAGTGAGACAATCAGTCCGGTAGCCAAGCTCTATCTGCCTTTATTGGGGGAAGTACAACTACACAATAGTTCGGTGTGTGGTTCATTGTGTGGTTAATTATCCCGAAACATCCTCCCCTACATAAAACAACTTAGAACAAACAAACTGACAATGGTTCGGAAATACCCAAATAAATCTAATTAAGTAAAACCATGGGTAAGACACAATTCTAAATGAAATACAAAAGAAACAAAACAGTAAACAACAAAGAAAATCATAGGTATCCCAGTAAACAAATTTAAGGAATTTGCAGAACATGTAACAATATAACAGAAAATATTACACCTGGAGCCTCTCCACAGGCTTCACTACACTCCCGCTTTTTGTTGTCACTCGAGGTGGTGGGGATACACTAGGTGTTGATGTGGGTGTTGGTGTGGGTGTTGGTGTGGGTGTAGAAGTGACTGTAGGTTTACGGGGAGATAGGTCAAGCCCAATGTAACTGCGCGGGCTCGCTATGGTGACAGGAAGGGGCTGACACTCCGCGGGTATAGAGTGTGTCGACCTACGTTGTTTTCGTAGATGTTGTCGATTCCTTCTGTAGGTCCTTCCATCCTCAGTCTTCACCACATATGACCCTGGCTTGATTCTATCACCAACCGTAGCTTGCCGCCATTCCCTGATGCCTGGTGACAATGGCTGCATCCTCACAGTATCACCAGTGTCTAGAGTAGTTAGTGCTCCACGTGAGAGAAAACGCTCGGCACCTTTCCCTCATCTTTCCTGCTGTGTTCTCGCGTCGAAACTGCGGTGTAGTGACGGACGTAGTCTGCAGGCCGCAGTAGGGATGTGAGTCTTAGTTTCCCTTCCGAATATCTTCTCAGCAGGACTGGTATTGTCTCCCTCTGTCGGAGTGTTCCTGTAGATTAACAACCCAATATACGGATCTTCGCCTGCCGCCTTGCACTTACGCATTAACTGCTTCGCTGTTTTTACCGCTGCTTCAGCTGCGCCATTCGCTTTACTATTCCTTGGACTGATGGTCTCATGTCCAAAGTTCCATTCCTTCCTGAACTTAGCGAACTCTGCTGAAGTGTACTGCGTCCCATTATCCCTTACAAGCACGTCAGGAATACCATGCCTGGCGAAATGATTTTTTAACTTGCTGATGATAGATAGTCGCAGAGGTTGTATCTGGCATATAGTCCAAATCTCAGAACTTGCTGTGGTAGTCAACTGTAACTAGATAATTACGACCCGCCCACGTGAAAATGTCGCTCCCCACCTTCTCCCAAGGGAGAGTTGGAACTTCATGTACATGTAGTGGTTCAGGAGCTTGCTTCGTACCATATGTAGCGCAAGTTCCACATGTTTCAACATATTGGCGTATTTCTGCAGACATACCAGGCCAATAGATGAAGGCTCGCGCTCGTCGTAAACAGGCGTTAATTCCTAGATGACCGGCGTGAACCTTCTTCATCATCTCGCGGCGAAGTAGTTTAGGGATAACTTTCGTTCCCCTCTGTAGATCACTCCGTCTTGCACTGACATCTCGTCTCTGTAGCTGAAGTATGGACGAAGCTGCGCTGAGAGCAATACCTTGTTCTCAGGCCACCCTCGCTGGATCACTTCTCCCAATTGAACAAGCGAGTCGTCAATTACTGTAGCGCCTCTGATTATCTCTAGCCGATCCGGTTGTACGGGATATAGTTACGTTGTTGATGTGCTCGCATCCTGTGACCGATGCTTCACTCGTAGGAGTTCTTGAAAGCGCATCAGCAACAGGTATTTCTTTCCCAGCCTTATAGATGAGGGTGTAGTTGTAGGTATGTGATCTTAGCAACATTCCTTGTAGTCGCTTAGGGGCCCTTGAGAGAGATTTGGTGCCAATAGCAGTCAAGGGCTTGTGGTCCGTGATAACTTTGAGTGTGCCGGCCGTAAGTGTAGTGATGGAATTTTTCAAATCATTCAGTGTAGCCAGCATCTCTTTCTCGATCTGTGCGTAACGCCTCACCGTCTCAGAGAGCGACCGGCTCGCGTACGCAATTGGTTTGTCACTCTGCCACAAAACTGCTCCCAGCCCGTATTCACTCGCATCCGCTTCTAGGGTCAGTTCCTGCTTCGGCTCATAGAATCCCAGGACTGGGGCACTCACTCATTACCAATTCTTTGAGTCGCTCGAATGCCTCTTGTTGTGAAGATGACCACGTCCAAGAAACGTCCTTCTTCAGGAGATTATGTAGATGTTCCCTAATTTCAGCAGCATTCGGGATGAGCCTTGCAACATAATTAACAAGACCAAGGAAACTTCTCACTCTTCGAGCTTCGTGGGTGGCGAAATCATAGTTATCACGGTCACTTTCTCGGGATCCACTTTCAGTCCGTCCTTTGTGATTCTGTGTCCCATGGATGTGATCTCATCTGCTGCGATTTCCACTTTTTCCTTGTTAAGTTTTATTCCCTACTGTCTGCAGCGTTCCAATAGACCTCTCAGGTGTTTCTCATGCTCGTTATCATCTCTGCCATAGATCACAATGTCATCAGCGATACATACAATACCAGGTAAGTCTTCCATGGCATTTAATAATCTCTTCTGGAATATTTCAGCCGATACATTTAATCCAAATGGCAATCTAAGCCAACGATAACGACCGAAGCATGTTTGAAAAGTGGTAAGTATGCTTGACTCGTTGTCCAGCTTAACGTGCCAATAGCCAGACGCCAGATCAACCTTAGAAAACACTGTTGCACGTCTCAGCTTGTGTAGAGTGTCTTCCAAAAATGGCAGTACGTAGTGCTCCCTTAACAGTGCCTTGTTTAACTCATGAGGGTCAATGCACACACGAATCGCTCCTGATTTCTTTGGTGCAACCACAACTTGACTCACCCAGGGCGTCGGCTCATCTACAGGTGCGATGACTCCGAAACACTGAAGCCTTGTTAACTTTTCCCGTAGTTTGGGTCTGATAGCGAGTGGGATCCTTCTTGCTGCCATGATGACGGGTGTGATGTTTGGGTTTGTGCGGAGGTACTGTTCACCTGGTAGAGTGCCTAAGTCACCATTAAACACGTCTCCGAATTCGTTTACTGTCACCGCTGACACTCTTTCGAAGTTGTTATCCCGCACTGTCACGAGTCCCATCGCTTCACTGGCTGTCAGTCCCAGAATTGGTGTGTAATCACCCTCGTAAACTTGGAACTCGACAGAGTACTTCTTGTTGTTACGGGGGTTTATCACCGACGTCCTACAGGTTCCTATAGAGGGTAACTGTGAATCATTCCACATCCTCAAAGTGCGTTTCTGTGGCATAATCTTGTCGGCATGACGAACAGGAAGCATGTTAACTGTTGCACCCGGGTCAACCTGAAACACCACTTCGGAACCACAAACGATCATTCGGCACTTAACTGTCTTGGAGCTGCTTCCTTTCACCATATTAATCCACTCTTCCTCTGATGATTCTGCATCCACAAGATGGACATTTGGTGTCTTTCTGTGAAAAGATTGCTTCCTCTGCATCTTCTTTTGGCACACAGATGCGAAGTGGTTGGGTCCTTTGCACTCCAAACAAGTCTTACCATATGCTGGGCACAATTCTTTTTTTAGGGGATGCACCAGGTTACAAAACTTGCATCTACGCTTGGTGTTCCGCCTCACCTCACTAACACCACCAGGCGCAGTAGTCACTTTCCACAACTTGTCAGGCGTAAACGCTCTGCTCTGCGTTTCAGCACTCTCTGCCGCTCTACATAAATCAACACACTGAGCCAGAGTTAGTTTCCTCACCTTCAGTAGTTCGTGACGCATAGAGGAGTTACGAATGCCCACAACGATTCTGTCCCTTAACATAGAATCAAGGCAATTCACACAGAAGTTACACGACTTCACCAGCACTCGAAGGTCACTGTAGAAGTTTTCGAAGCTTTCGCCTTCCTCTTGATTGCGCTGATTGAAGAGTAACCTCTCATACGTCTCTATTTCTTCCCCCACGGCATAAGCGTTGAAACAGTCCAATATTTCCTTCACCGTCCGTGTAGCTGCAGGCGTGACAAAGTGGAAACCTTCGTACACCTTCATGGCGCCGTCGTCGAGACTGTTTTCGAGGAGGGCGACCTGATAAGCACGGGGTCGTTCCTCCAGACTCGTCAGGATACTGTAGTTGTCCCAACGTCAACCTCCAGTCACCAGCAGGGTTAGTGCCGAAAGCGAGGAGTGGGGGAGGCTGGAGTTTCACTCGGGCGGCCATGATCAGCAACAGAGAACATGCTTTATGTTTTGCTCTAACATGCTTTGCTTGGTCAGCAAACCTTCTGCCGTCTTTCAGTAGTAGCCGTTCAACGTCAAGGAGCTGGATAAGTACCACCGCAAGCCACTATGTTACGTGGTGTCCAAGGAGAGAAGGGTAGTGAGGCAATCAGTCCGGTAGCCAAGCTCTGTCTGCCTTTATTGGGGGAAGTACAACTACACAATAGTTCGGTGTGTGGTTCATTGTGTGGTTCATTATCCCGAAACAGTGTGTGTGTGTGTGTGTGTGTGTGTGTGTGTGTGTGTATCCTGGAAGTGCTCGAGTACACTGCAAAGGCAGGGAGAGTGGAAATATGAAAATGAGAAGGAAAAGGGTAGTGATGAGAAGAAGAAGAAATAGCAGTTGGGTATATAATATTGTTTAGTTGCTTTGAAATAGTGCTATATGGATCTTTCTGTCTGAGCATTTTTGTGTTCCTTTCTTTACTCCTATATATTTTCATTCTTCCTTTATCTATATTAATTCACCCATTACTTACCATAACGCGTGAATGTTCCCAGCGACTTTATCTTTGAATCCGAGCGTGTTCTTCGTAATAACGCATATACAAATGTGTCTATACGAATGTCGTGGCAAGCAGAACGATGAAAGCAGTGCGTGAATGAAACAGAGAGAGAGAGAGAGAGAGAGAGAGAGAGAGAGAGAGAGAGAGAGAGAGAAAAAAAAAGAGAGAGAGAGAGAGAGAGAGAGAGAGAGAGAGAGAGAGAGAGAGAGAGAGAGAGAGAGAGAGAGAGAGAGAGAGAGAGAGAGAGAGAGAGAGAGAGAGAGGAACCGATATCCTCCCTCAGTTTTTCTGATTCGCTGTGTAGGGGGCTGAGGGCTGCCAGTTACTGCTATCGCTCTCCTGTTCCTCTGATGGTCTTCTGCCTTGCCTCACCCTTGTCATTCTTACATGAGTGACGTTTGTGACCTACAACAATGGCAATTACTGTGAGGCTCATCTCTTTGATTCTCTTATTCTTGTTTAAACTTTCATTTTTACCTTTTTCTTCTTGTCTTTCCCTTTCTGCTCTTTTCAACATTCTTATTTTTTTCTATCATAATTCCTCCGCACCTTTTCTTCTGTTCCTTCTTTATTCTCTCCATTCCATTGCCGTTGTTCCCTTTCCTACCCCTCCCTCCTAACAGACGCTTCTTCCCTACCTCCATGCTTCTTCCGCATCTTTTTTCTGTCTTTTCACTGATTCCTCCTCCTCCTCCTCCTCCTCCTCCTGCAAGAGTTCACGATCTAGTCGATAATTCCCACAAACGAGAATGGAGAGGTTGTGGTTGAGGTCAGGTCAAGGCAGGGGGTCAGGACGGGTCAGTGGGCAAGAGTTCCCTTACACCGGTGTTTGAGTGGGAACATGCCTACCTTCTTCTCTCCTTCCTACATCTCTCTCTCTCTCTCTCTCTCTCTCTCTCTCTCTCTCTTCTCTCTCTCTCTCTCTCTCTCTCTCTCTCTCTCTCTCTCTCTCTCTCTCTCTCTCTCTCTCTCCTCTCTCTCTCTCTCTCTCTCTCTCTCTCTCTCTCTCTCTCTCTCTCTCTCTCTCTCTCTCTCTCTCCCCCCCCCCCCCCTTTTTCCTATCCCTCCTCTCCTTACCTTGCCTCTCTTCCCTTACTATCTCCCTTCGTTTCACTTAATTAAAAGTTCTCGTATTACAAGAAACCTGCACCTTAAAGTGTGGAGATGTATCGTGTTTCAGGTGAGTCTACAAATTTGTTGTAGCCCAACGAAGCATGGGGTAATAAATTAAACAAATAAAAATACACTCAAGAAGGCTGAGGGCTTATCAAGGATAGGGCGTCGTGTGTGATTTTCGTTGACGTTAGAAATTTAGTAAAAGAATGGGATTCATATCTCGAGGGGACGATGAGGATAATGTTGATCAAGAGGAATATAAAGGGGAGGATGAGGAGGAGAATAATGGAGAGGATGAGGAGGAAGGAGAAGAGACGTAGGAAGAGGGGGGAAAAAACGTAGAAGATGGAGGAAATGTAGGATTACAAAGGTTTGGCAAGCAGCAACCGAGCTAACTAACTTAATAGTATTTGGAAAAAGTTGGTAAACTAGCTATTTCCATCTCCTCTCAACCTTAACTGCAGCAGAGGCGTGTGGGAAAAGAAATTATAACACGTAACAATTAAATAAATGTACTTAGGATAGATATAGAAATAAGGTAAAGTCTACTGGTGAAGAGGGTCTCAGCACAATTATTGAGGTATGGAGACTACATCTGTATACGTATTTCTTCCTTCCTCTTACCAGGTCAGCTGGGAGCTTTGACCGGGTATGTGCCAGCGTCCAGCAGTGGCTTCCCAGGCCGCGTCACGGGTCAAGGAAGGCAATCACATGTGAAATGCTCGCTTACTTTGGTGTATTTATGTTCTCGTTGTCTATGTGCAATATGCATGTACAGTTTTTTA
>JACEEZ010026012.1:406035-408535 GCA_016584305.1 Chionoecetes opilio
GGAAACCTTAGTAGGGTGAGGGGTAAGGGTGAGTGAATGGGGGGTGGGGGTAAGGGGTGGGGGGGTGAGGGTGAGTGAATGGGTGGGGGTGAGGGGTTGGGGGTGTGGGGATGGGGGGGAAAGGTGGGGGGGAGGGGTAAGGGTAAATATAAGCGAAAGTGGTCTGTCTTTTCTGTTGTGTGTGTGTGGGTGTGTGGGGTGTGTGTGTGTTTTGTGTGTTGTGTTGGTATAGGTTCCGCCCCCCGTGCGCAAACCCATATGGCACATTTTGGAACCGGGTTGACCAGGGGGGGTTTTTAAGCCCAATTATGAGATGATCCGATATTTTATTTTTTTTTAGCACTATTAGCATAATTGTGAAAAAAAAGGGGGTTTTCAAAATTTGAGGAAACCTGATGTGGGGGGTGAGGGGTAATGGGTGAGTGAAGGGGGGGTGAGGGGAAAAGGGTGGGGGTGAGGGTGAGTGAAGGGGGTGGGGGGGTGGGTTGGGGGGATGGGTGATGGGTGAGGGAAAAAAGGTGGGGGGGGAGGGTAATGGGTGATGAATGGGTTGTGGGAGGGGTAAGGGGTAGTGAATGGGTAGGGGTGATGGGAAATGGGAGGAATGGGTGGGGGGGTGGGTAATGGGGAGTAATGGGTGGGAGGAATACAACATTTCTACACCCATGATTTCGGAAAAGTTAAAGGGGGCTATTGGGAGTCCGGGGTTGGGGGGCTTTGGCCCACCAAGACAGGGGGTGGCCAAAGGGCCCCACCCCCAATAGCCCTCCGCAGGAGCTAGCCAAAAATCCGCCCGGAGGGGCTTTGCGGCTAGTAACTATAATATTAGGGTACCCCGTGGGTTCAATGAAAAGTGAAATAAGATTATTCGAATTTGGCAGGTGTTTTTTTTTTAAAAATGAATTTTAAGGGGGGTTTGTCCTCTCAATTTTTTGGTTTGAGCCTTTTGTTAGAAAAACGGGATTTTTTATATGTATTGCAAAACAAGCTAACCCCCGCTAAAGTAACGGCTTCTTTGCCCCTATCATAAATTTTTGATGTCTTTTTCAGGAGGGCTTCCCCTTTTAAAACCCAAAAGTGGGTCGAACCCCGAAATAGACAGAGTTGGATCCAAGTTGGCCGCCTTGTTTGCCGGGAAGAGTTTGCTAAGTGAGGTCCCTGTATCGCGGCGGATAAAGGGGGGAATCCTTCTCCAAAAACTCGCGAACCCGGGAGGGTTTTTGAAAAGCGGGGGTCCCCCGTGGAGACTTTGCGAGGATCGACCCCCATGGGCTTCCCCAGTGGAAGAAATCAAACGCCGTTTGCCCCTCCATGGTTGTTATGACCGGCCGTGACCGAAGGATGTTTTTTGGGGAAGAAGGGTTATGAAGGGGGAGAGACAGAGCAACTAAAGCAGTAAAGGATTCGGGAGAAGAATATGGAAGGCTTTTTTGACAAAGGGCCTCCCCTCACCGATTCCTCTGAAAGGACCAGGAATCCCACTGCTCCAAACCCCAGGTGCCACGCGAGAGACAGTGCAGGTGACTCCCCCTGGTCCAAAGCCCTACTTTAACCCCTGGAGGGGGTTACTCCCGGGGATCAAAAGTTGGGGAGGAGAGTGAAAATGATGATGACAGGGGTAGACAAGAAGAGACGCATAGACAAGTGAAAGCGCAAAGGAAAGCAGTTGGAAAAGGAGGCTAAGCTGAAGAAGCAGAAACAGAAAGATGAAAAGGTCAGACTCTTTTATTTCAGAAGAGATGTTCCTGGCCGGTGAAGATCACCAGGGTTTTTGAGGATGGACGGGGAGCGTTCACCCCACCAGAGGGAAAGAGGCGGAGCAACAGGAGGCTGCCTACTGGTAGACCGACGCCAGGGAGAGGGTGGGGGCCCTGGCACCCCTTGTATGCAGTACTTTTGGGCAGGCCAGCTGCAAGAAGAAACACAATGCCGCCGGAACCTGGCGTGGCAAGCATCCGGTTTGCGTTCCGTCACGCGCTGTGCCCCTTGGGTTTTGGTCCTCCAGGCCCCATCGCACGGCCACCTCTCTCCAACAGTGTACCTGGTCTGCGATCCAACAAGCTGAGGAGGGCCAGGCGGGGCCATGGCATCGGCCAGGGACCTTGACTAGGGGAAGCACCAGGGTACCAAAATATTGATTGGTTCGATGGGAGGAAGGACAAGACCAGGCGATGGGCCCGAAGTTTTTTTTAAATGACCCAAGGGGGATCAGGGAGGAGCAGTGTCATGACAGAGGAGCCCTCTGGAAGGTACCTTTGGCACTTTTTACCAGAGACCCCGGTGCCCCCTTAGAAGCCTGCGTTCAAGGGGCTCGGCTCTCATGATCTGCTGGTGCCCTACGACTCCCCGATCACTGATCGTATGCAAGGGGACCCAAATTGGGTAAACGGGGGGGAAGGGGGGGTATCCACCCATTGGAGAAAATGCTGGGGGCGCAAATCTTCTGGAGTATTGCGTTTGCACCAAAAGTTGCCCCTGCGCCACCTTTTCACCACATCGA
>JACEEZ010026012.1:416035-463535 GCA_016584305.1 Chionoecetes opilio
CACAAAGCCCGACCCACCACAGCTAGCCCCACTTCCCCCACCAAAGGGAATGTCCTTTTTTAACAACAACGGGGGGATGAAGAAAAAGGATGGGGAGGAAGAAAAGAAGAAGGGGGATGGGGGAAAGGGGGGGGAAAAGGGGGGGGAAAGGGAAAGGGGATCCCCCTTTGAAAATTCTGGGGAAATTTCTCCTTGGGTTGGCTATAATTTTGTATAAAAAAATGGCCCCTGGTTGGCTACCTGAAATTAAGCTGTAAAAAAAATATTTGTTGGTGTGCAATTATGTTGAGAGAATAATGCAACAACACAAGACAAATACGTATAAGTCATATCAATCCTAACTCATTATTTCTATTGCATCAACTTCAACCGATGTTAGAATCTACATACAAATCTCCATGTCGTGATAACTAAACATATTTGAATACAGTCGCATCCTTTTGTTTCTCTGTTAAATTCATACTCAAAAACAATATCCTGAACGGCGAAAGTCAAGGCAGTTGTGAGTGGCTTAAACTCAAGCGGGGGCTGAAACCTACGTCTTCAGCCTGGCCATAAGACAGATCACCCCCTCACCCCTTCACCTTGTAACCCCCACCGTGCTCCCTCTTCCTTCGTACTCCCCAACGCCTCTACCCTGCCCCGCCCCTACCCTCCGCCCCTTGTGGGACCTCACCACTAACTACGCAAATAACAGACATTAGAGCCGCGACAGGCCCTTATTTAACCGTGTTTTTCACTATGCCTTTTAATTCCAAATGGGTTATTGTGATGCCGAGGTTAGACCGCTCACAGGGACCAAGTGGCAACCGCAGGTGTAGTACGATTCTTACTGAGTTTTTTTTCGTATTTTCTTTGAATTGTATATTTTTCGGTGGTTTTTATAAAAAACAAGAGGATTGGGGAACGGGGGAAACACAATAGGAGTGAGAGAGGAGAGAGGAAGGAAGAGGAGAGAGGAAGAGAGAGAGAGAAGAGACAGGAGAAAGACGAGAGGAGGGGAACCGAGAGAGAGAGAGCAGGGAGAGGAGAGATGGATGAGAGAGAGAGAGACGAGAGGAGAGAGAGGGGAGAGAGAGAGACCCCGCAGAGAGAGAAGGGAAAAAGGGGGAAGAGAGAGGGGGAGGGACAGAGAATAAAGAAAGAAAGAAGAATATTTATTTGCTGCAAGATAAGCAGCGAGAAAGAGAGACGGAGATGATGGAAGGGGAAGAAGTGAGGAGGTGATGGAGGGAAATGAAGAGGGAGAGGCTGAGGTATAAAATTTATATGAACTTGCCCTGGCAGGAGGAATTTATCTCCAGCACCACCACCACCACCAAGAACACAGCAACCATCTTTATCACCAATCCCAACAACCCTACCTCCACAATCATCAGCGTCATTTCCACCTTCCTTCATTTCCTTTATCCTGTTACAAAATTAATCACTCACTCTACCTTCTTACCAGTCCGGTTATCCTCTCTCTCTCTCTCTCTCTCTTCTCTCTCTCCTCTCTCTTCTCTCTTCTCTCTCGTCTCTCTCTCTCTCTCTCTCTCTCTCTCTCTCTCTCTCTCTCTCTTCTCCTCTCTCTCTCTCTCTCTCTCTCTCTCTCTCTCTCTCTCTCTCTCCTCTCTCTCTCTCTCTCTCTCTCTCTCTCTCTCTCTTCTCTCTCTCTCTTCTCCTCTCTCTCTCTCTCTCTCTCTCTCTCTCTCTCTCTCTCTCTCTCTCCTCTCTCTCTCTCTCTCTCTCTCTCTCTCTCTCTCTCTCTCTCTCTCTCTCTTCTCTCTCTCTCTCTCTCTCTCTCTCTCTCTCTCTCTCTTCTCTCTCTCTCTCTCTCTCTCTCTCTCTCTTTTCTCCCTTCTCTCTCTCTCTCTCTCTCTCTCTCTCTCTCTCTCTCTCTCTCTCTCTCTCTCTCTTTCTTGTTGTAAAAGACATTACCTATTGCTAACCCTTGAAAATCTTTTCCCTCTTCAATCCACCCTCCCTCACCACCGGTCTTCTTCCCTCTCTCCCCTCATCACCCTTGCTCCTTCTCCCTCACTGCCTTCACTCTTTTTGCGGATCCACTCTCATCAATCTCACTTTTTCTCCTACTACCCTTTCCTCCCCCCTTTTTTCCCTCATACTCCAACTCATTCTTCTCTCCTCTCCTCCCTTCATTTCCTCCCATCCTTTCCCTTTCTTATTCCTCCTCCTCCTCCTCCTCCTCCTCCTTCTCCGAGAACGAATTTTAGCAGCAGCGTCGGTTTTTTTTTTTTTTTTTTTACATTTGTGCCTATAGCGCCTGTAGGCAGTGGTGATCCAGGGCTCGGATGGTAGGCTCTGGAGGTTCACTTGAGGGCTGTGATGGTTGGTCCTCGCCCGTGGTGGCGCAGGCAGGATTTTTATAGTGACGCCTGTAGAGGCTCATGCCGCCCCCCTGTGTCCTCCGATGCACTCGCAATCGATGTATTCGATTACGCATTTAATATGAACGCCGATTTCAATTTCATTGAAGCTTGTTATGTTAATGCACGAAGTCTTATGAATGAACTTTCAGATCTCGAAACTTTCGCTGCGTAGAACGAATATTACGTTATATCGGCGTCAAAAAGACATAGCTTATGACAGACAGGGATTTCTTGGTGGAATACATTTTGCCCGGATATATACTAATTAGCTGGCGGTGGTGTGATGCTATACGCAAGTGCCGGTCTTCACCCAACTTAGGTATAGGATGAAGTTGTAACTAATACAGACATAACAATCATAAAGATAACAAATAGTTCCCGCAATTTGATACTTGTGATATTTTATACATTTCCAGGCCAACCATCCGACACGAACGACAAATCACGTGAACATTTAGAGCATACTACGTATATGGTTTATGGAACTGTCGCCGATAGGAGCTCTCGCCGAAACGCCAACCGAGAACTCTCGTCGACAGTGGAACACTCGCCGAAGTGGAAATTTTAGGCGACAGTTCCACTGGCAAAGACTCGTTCACTAACCTAAACTGGACATTGTTCAACTGGCCAACATAACCTAACCACATAACCTAACTCAAGATCAAGAACTAGAACTGTCGCCAGAAATAGGAACACTCGCCGACGTTAAAAATTGGAACACCCGCCGACGTCGGCGAGAATTTCCATCGGCGACAGTTCCAGGTACCATATACAGTCATTTTGACAGTATTAGTTTTGGTGACCTAGATTTTCCAGCAACCAAATTCACACCTTCATTCTCCGAGAGAGCTCTATGATAACCTACAAGAAAACGCTCTGATCGAAGTTGTCAATAAACCGACGAGAGGATCCAGTAAATCAGCTATTGTTTTTGTCAACTAGGCACACATTAACAAAAGAAGTAGTCATCGGTCCTGGATTTAGTTCAGCGAATATTGAATTATAATTTCATTATCATTTAAAAAGAAACGACAGAGAGAATAGATATGGCTAATCAAATAGTCTCAGATTACCGTCTGGCAAACTATACTAAACTCTAGTCCCTTCTTGCTAGATCATATTGGAACGAAATTCTAATAAACTGTGACAAAAATTTGTCATGGAAGCAATTTGCTGAAATTTCATATCGAACTGTGATTTGTGTTCCATTTCGAAAAAGCTAAGAATACTAAAGCAAAGTGTTGGACCAATTAAATTAGGAACGTTCTTTCTTCTGAAAAATGCTCATACATTTAGTATTAGTTGGCGCAAGATCAGAATGATAGAAAAGAGTATGAAACATTTTTTGGGATAAAAGATAAATGTTGATTAGAGAAAATATAAGAACCCTTGAAGAACAAACTCTAGTAAAATGAGTCCTAAAAAAATATTTGTTAATACGAGATGAAAGAAATTTATATAAAAAAAACAGGCTCGCTTGCATAAAATATTTGTCAGTACACAATCACTGAAAATACAATGACAAATATCCTATTTTATTATTCATACAAAATGACGGTGCCATACAACTGAAGACTATTTTCGCAAATTTCTTCGACACTCCTGATTGTAGGCTATGAAATCTTGCACAAGATTAACAAACTCAAGGTAAATAATACTCCAGAGCATGATGAAACTGCCCTTAGAATACTGAAAAAGATAAGTGAGCTTTGTAAGCCGGTCTATATATTGATTAATATCGCTTATTGACGGTAAAGTGCTTGACGAGTGGAAGTTGACAAACATAGCACCCATACAAAAAAAAGGCAATAGATTGCATGCTAGGCAGGCAACTACTAACCAATCAGTTTGATTAACATCTGTCACGTGCAAATTAAAGAAAGCTCTTATCCGAGACATTAGTTAATTATATAGATGAAAATCAACTAATTAGAGACTACTTAAATACGGATTCAGAAAAAAAACGCTTCAGACCGAAGAGTTTGCTTGAATTTCTTTTTAAGATGTACACATTATGTAGAACGACAGTAGATCAGTTGATGGTATCTATCTTTACTTTCAGAAAGCACTTGGCAAGACATCCCTTAACATACTTACTAACAGTTAAATACTCGTACATGCCCACGGCATCTGAGGACATATTTACAGATGGAAGGCTGGAAGGCTGGCTCTACGGACGTAAACAATTGTCATAAATGGCAGCTCATCGACCTGGCGAGATGTCATTAGTGAGAGACGCAAGGATCAGTACTTGGGGAAATTCTACTTTTGTTTACATCAACGATATCAAGATGATAACCTCACTAATAAGATTTCAAAGAGTGCAGATTACTCTAAAATTGTGAGTAAAATTACCATAACATGGAATAGGCAACAATATCAAAGTGTTGTGACCGGTTTGATATGTTGGTCACACAGATAGCTATTGCAGATTAAGGTAGATAAATGTATAAAATTGCTCATAAGTAATACCAACAACCAAGTTAGCTATTCAGTGAGTGCAATGTGGTGTTCAAATTTCTAAAGTTGACCAATAAAAAATAATCTGGTGTCATGATTTCCAGCGATATAAAATAAATTTAATATTGTACAGAATTATAATTTCAAGTCGGTTATAGTAAATAAATAGGATTCAAGCAATCGGATCAGCATAAGTCCGATATAGTCATCCGAACACTTTTATTCGCCTTTTACGCCTAAATCTTGAATACTGCGTACACTGTACAGTTTTTGGTGCACCTACTATGAAAACAATATAAATATACTAGTAGAGAGAGCTCGCAATGTAGAATAAGAAAGAAAATCCTAGATTGCGAGGCAAATCAAAAAACTCAAAAAACGCAAATTGTTTAGCTTATCTAAACGAAGACTCATAGTTATTGGAACTTTCAATTTATTATATTTTTTGAGTACTTGACACAAACACATTTGTTGACTATTTCACAATCGATCAATCAATGACGTTAGGAATATTGGATTTAAGTTATTCGTTGAAAAGTTCAAATCAAATGAAGCTTTACATTTCCTTTAATAAAATCACGTTGTGAACATTTGGAATACTCGTGGTTTTGCCGCTCATGTTGCAGGCAGTAATACTGTTGAAACATTTAAAAATGGACTAGGTAACTACATAGTAAACAGTAACCAATTCACATATTTCAAATGCCCATACATATACCAGACACTCTTTTAGAGGCAGTCCATGGTATTAGTTTAAAAAATAGATTATCTTTCTCTTTCTCTTATTTTTCATTTTTTCAATAGAATTCCAATGACAGCCATCAAATTTACACTCGCTGTTGCTGTTTGCCATTTTCATGTATGTTCCTGTGTTTTGCTCCTCCTAATCATTTTCTTTCTAGTCCATCTTCCTCTTCCATTTCATTCAGAAGATACTTTTCTGTTTTTGCTGCTGATACTACTTCTGCTGCTGAGCCTTCTTTTGCTCCTACTGCTGCCGCCCTAACTCCGACGCTCACCCTAGTTGTGAAGGTTCAAAGTGGCTCGGAAACAGACAGCCTCGACAACAATTTTCGAAAGCAATTATAAACAAATAATTGCCATCTCAGGCTTTTACGCAATACAAAACTTCCACGGCAGAAATCAATTGGAAGTAAGAGAAAAACATGAAAAAATAAGCGAAAGAGATAGTGCAAAAAAAGACGAGATTAAGACATAAGTTTGGAACAACGAAAAATCAAATTACGATGTTATCAATTTTATTTTATCCTTTTGCATTTTTTCCATAAGACTAATAATCAAATAGGTGCCTTTGATTTTTCTCGAGAGGTAAGAGGGAGGTATAAATTAAAGAAAACGTTTTTTTCTTAATTTGCACTTTATGCTAAAGTTTGTTTTCCGCCGTCTTTTCATAGTTAATTTTTCTATTCAAATGTTTTTTGTCTGCAGCAACTGCAAAGTTTGAGATTCTTTCTCTCACTCACACACACACACACACACACACACACACACACCGCGCGATGGTCAGGTTGATAACGTTCTGGTCTCTCACTCTGTGGGTAGGCGGTTCGAATCCTCGCGCTCCCGGGGATTTTTCACTTGACAAATTCGGGCGGTTACTGTCCCCCTTGAGCAAGGGGATGGGGGTGTGTGGTGTGTGAGGTCCCAGCATTGCCCAAAGATCGGTAATAATGAGCTCCAAGCTCGCACTGAGAGGGTGAAACTGGCGATCGCGAGCCAGCTCGCGTGGACAAAGACCATGAGTGAATGACACACACACACAGTGACACACACGCACACACACACACACACAAATGCACCTCCCAACACTTATCGTCAACTCAACACAGATCTTGGATTTCGTATGGCTCAACACAGACTTGGATTTCCGCATCCGCGGCACACCTGTCATTACAGCTCAGGAAGGATAGGAAGACCTTGGTCGACTAAAGACCTTTAATGGGCCAAGGGTAAGACGACCCTCCCGCCCACACGGAGGGATGATGTAGGCGGGACGAACCCACCACTGACGGTACAACCGAGCCGGAAAATATATGACATCCAAACTTTCCTCGTTCTGCTATGGTTAAGATGACTTTTTTCTCCTTCTTCAACCGGTGCAGAGCAAGACTATATAGCAGATCGCGGTATCCTCAGGCTAAGACCGCGACTTTTGTCTACCTTTTCTAGGGATGGAAATTAAGGCCATTTATCATTTCCCTCCTTCAATACGATCTTAAATAGAGGGAATAAATATCAAAGTATAAGCGCGGGACTGATCTAAAACACTGCTGCTATTGGGAATCTTCCCGACAAAGGCCCTATATATAGGACAAGATTTCCGATAATCACAGGTTAAAGACAAAAGGCATAACAGACAACACTGAGACGAAAGACTGGAATTTTTCTGAAAAAGGCACGGTATGAACGGGTGGCCCCTCGCGCCAGGCCTGATGGGGTAACTTGGGCATAGCATTAGAGGCTAAAGGCTGTGTTTTGGACCAGCAGTTTAAATGGTTAACATAACTTGGGTCGTTTAGTTAAAATATTGAAGGGGGTGGCCGTCCACGATGCCAAGACCGGTATTTGAAAGGACGCGTTGGTTTCTCATGTGTGTGTGTGTGTGTGTGTGTGTGTGTGTGTGTGTGTGTGTTGTGTGTGTGTGTGTGTGTGTGTGTGTGTGTGTGTGTGTGTGTGTGTGTGTGTGTGTGTGTGTGTGTGTGTGTGTGTGTGTGTGTGTGTGTGTGTGTGTGTGTGTGTGTGTGTGTGTGTGTGTGTGTGTGTGTGTGTGTGTGTGTGTGTGTGCGTGCGTGCGTGCGTGCGTGCGTGCGTGCGTGCGTGCGTGCGTGCGTGCGTGCGTGCGTGCGTGCGTGCGTGCGTGCGTGCGTGCGTGCGTGCGTGCGTGCGTGCGTGCGTGCGTGTGTGTTATTCACCCATGGTCTTATCAACGCGAGACGAACTCGCGATCGCCAGTTTTACCCTTCCGGTACGAGCTTGGAGCTCATTATTACCGATCTTAGGGTAATGTTGGGACCGCACACACCACACATACCAATCCCTTTGCTCAAGGGGGACACTAACCGCCCGAATTTGACAGTGAAAAGTCCCCTGGAGCGTGAGGTCTCGAACCGGCTACCACAGAATGGTAGGCCTGCGCGCTATCCACTTGACCATTGTGGCGGTCATCGTGGCGTGTGTGTGTGTGTGTGTGTGTGTGTGTGTGTGTGTGTGTGTGTGTGTGTGTGTGTGTGTGTGAAGGTATATACACCTTACAATAACTTTCCTCCGCCAAAGTATTTACCATTTGGATGCATGAGCCAACAAACATACTCATATTTACGTTGCATCACATGAAAACAACGCCAATCATTCATAACTTCCTACCCCCTCTGCTCTAAATTACATTTGAAATACATATACATAGAGATCTAAAGCCACATCTTGGTGCTACAACCTCTGCTTCATTCCTTTCACACCACGTCTCTTCCTTACCATCTGCCTTACCTTTCCTCCCTCTCTCACTCCACTCCCTCGACCTCGACCTACACTTAATATGCAAATTTGTATATATGAATTTCTTGATAATCCTGGCATCAGTCTGGCTCGGGCTGTCACGTGGCCGCTGTGACGCAACACCCGCAACACCTACACACTGTTCCATTGACACACCATCCTCCTCCTCTTCCCTTATTCATTCCTCCCTCCGTCCCTTCCCAAGACTGGTTAAGGCTCACACTTTCTTCCCTTCCTCCTCACTTCCCTTCCCGGTTTTGGCTTTGTACTACATTATTTTCTCTCCCTCGAGACAACCCAAAGAAACTCTCGTTTGTTCTCGTCGTGAGGATGAAATTATTTACTCTCTGTTTTCCCCTAAAGGTCACGATACATTTAGGAAAGAGAGTGAGAAAGATGACAGGGAAAAGGAAGAGAAGAAAGAGATATAGGTGATAGAGGAGGAGGTAGAGGTAAAGCTTTTATGTGTAGGGTAAGTGAGTAAGGCACACAATATTTTTGCAGTATCAAAATAAAGAATAATTATTTGTGTATATCATTATGAGATGCCGGAATATATGTTGTTATATTTTTAATCCCATCATATCTGATTTCTTGACCAAGTTAATATACGCACTATTTCAAGTTACAAGATTGCATTATTAAATCTTTCCAAAAGTACCACACTATGAGCTACAGTGTGTGTGTGTGTGTGTGTGTGTTTGTGTTGTGTGTGGTGTGTGTGTGGTGTGGTGTGTGTGTGTGTGTGTGTGTGTGTGTGGTGTGTGTGTGTGTGTGGGTGTGTTGTGTGTGGTGTGTGTGTGTGTGTGTGTGTGTTGTGTGTGTGTGTGTGTGTGTGTGTGTGTGTGTGTGTGTGTGTGTGTGTGTGTGTGTGTGTGTGTGTGTGTGTGTGTGTGTGTGTGTGTGTGTGTGTGTGTGTGTGTGTGTGTGTGTGTGTGTGTGTGTGTGTGTGTGTGTGTGTGTGTGTGTGTGTGTGTGTGTGTGTGTGTGTGGTGTGTGGTGTGGTGTGTGTGTGTGTGTGTGTGGTGTGTGTGTGGTGTGGTGTGTGTGTGTGTGTGGGTGTGTGTGTGTGTGTGTGTGTGTGTGTGTGTGTGTGTGTGTGTGTGTGTGTGTGTGTGTGTGAATAGAATAGAATTTATAAATAAAGTATGGAGCACAGCTCCTATAAGATACAATACATTTGGCAGGACATTTTAAACGATACTAATAGAAACATACAGATAAGTACTACGTAAACTGAAAGTTAGGAGAAATTCAATTGTCAATTTCCAAAACTAAGTGATGCATAGAAAAATATAAATAAAGATAACTAATAACCAGATATACTAGTACTTGTTAGCTTATTTAAACATGCTCAAAATTGATCTGATGAATAATGACAAGTTCTTCAAAACATTCACACTGGTACTTTGCTTTAACGCAACATACTTAAATGCGTTGGCCTAATTGTGTAGTATTTCTGGATATACATATCCTGCAGCCTTACAATTTCCTCGTTAGTACATTCGAAAAGAACATGAAATTCATCTCCTACAACATTAGTAATACACTTGCTACTAAGACGATCTTCTCTGTTTACACCTGTGTATCTACCGATATTTATTGGTAGTCTATTGTTGCTTGTTCTGAATCTAGTTACCTGGATGCGAATACTTTTCGGTAGTTTGACGAGGTACACCTCCATACCATAAATCAGCTTAAATATATTGTAGTTACTACATAAAGTTTTTGTTGATAAATTATGATGCCAAGCAGTAATCCACTGATCTTTTAATCTCATTTCAACTGCTTTCTTAAACCATGTAGTGTTGGGCACATTTTGTGATAACCACATCCCTGACATACCACATTCATTACATATGTTCTTAATGCAGGCAACCCATGGAGAAGTGTATAACCCTAACATATCCAAATGCAACAAACATTGATACATTATATAGCATAATTTAGTGTTTTTACCTGAAATTAGCCGAGACCAGTAACCTAACATTCTGCACATTATATGAATTTCCAGTGGGTACACTCCAAGTTCACCATATACCATATCATTGCTAGCGTTTTTATGAACACACAACATCTGTTTTAAGAATTTTAAGTGTAATATGTGTGTACTTACAATAACTGATCAAATTTATAATTATCTTGCGGCAAGAGCAGAAACATAAAAATAATAATTAAAGTAGACAATAATACAGAAATATCATACATAACAATGATTCCCAAATGGGAGACAATTGACACCCAAGGGAGGAATTTCTGATCCAAGGGAAGGAGTATTAGCCAGTGGAGGAGTTGGGGAGGAATGTCAGTCTGGGGAGGAACTGTAAACTGGGAAAGAATATAATATATATATATATATATATATATATATATATATAAAATATATATAATATATATATATATATATATATATATATATATATATATATATATATATATATATATATATATATATATATATATATATATATATATATAAGTGTATATATACATCAAATAGAGTACCAATATACTCAACTATAAGGGTGATCACGAATTGATAATTCCCCATACCTACTACACTTTCCTAATTTATTTCAATACACATCGCTGCAAAAGTATGGTGTTGAGAAAAGCTATTGATGGCAATCTAAAATAGGGGAGGAAGGAATTGAGAAAGCATGGGATCGCAACTAGATGAATGTGACTATGAGTGCCACTTATAGTTAGAAGTGGACACTAAATAGTGACTTGAAGAGACGAATCAATGCCTTTGGTAATAAGTGTCTTCGCAGAATCATGGGGTATCGCTGGGATGATTACGTGTCAAATCAGCGATTGCACCGTGAGACTGAATCGAGGCCTATTACATGCATAGTCCGTCAGCGCCAACTTCGGCTATATGGGCATGTGGCACGCTACCCTGAAACCGATCCTTCCCATCGGGTTGTATCTGTAAGAGACAATCCGGCGTGGAGGAGGCCAAGGGGGCGCCCACAAGGCTCGTGGCTGGGGCAAGTTGATGTTTCTTGTCGAGAGCTGCTTGGTATGGGAAAGGAGCCTGCATGGGAACTCGCGCGTGGTGACCCCCGGGAGTGGCGTCGTAGGGTGGGCGAGGCGACGCGCCCCCCGGCGTATGCCCCCAATGATTGATTGATATAGTTAGAAGCAGAAGCACTAGAAACATGATTTTTAAAAGAGAAAAGAGAGAGAGAGGGAGAGAGAGAGAGAGAGAGAGAGAGAGGAGAGAGAGAGAGAGAGAGAGAGAGAGAGAGAGAGAGAGAGAGAGAGAGAGAGAGAGAGAGAGAGAGAGAGAGGAGAGAGAGAGAGAGAAGGAGGAGAGAGAGAGAGAGAGAGAGAAGAGAGAGAGAGAGAGAGAAGGAGAGGAAAGTGAAAGGAAAAAGAAAGAGAAAGAGAGAGAGAGAGGAAAGTGAAAGGAAAGAGAGAGAGAGAGAGAGAGAGAGAGAGAGAGAGAGAGAGAGAGAGAGAGAGAGAGAGAGAGGAGAGAGAGAGAGAGAGAGAGAGAGAGAAGAGAGAGAAAGAGAGAGAGAGAGAGAGAAAGAGAGAGATAGTGAAAGTGTGTGTGTGCGTGAAGAGAATGGAAGGCATAAATTAATCCTGCACTAAGGCTCACTCCCAAAACGGATCCCAGTGTGGAGAGTTAATCCAAGGGAAAAATTAGCTGGAGGTAAGTTTGATGCCGTGAAGAGATTTGTCGAAAGAGGCACCGCTGAGGGATGAGCACCTGGGAGATGGATGTGACCAGGTGTGACCCCGACAAGGTGGGCGTGTTACAGGGCGGCCTTTATCGTTGCGGTGACCCCCTCGCCTGCCTCGGCTCGTTTTTGGCCCCCTCGCGTTATCTTCAGGCCGTCCATCAGCCCCACTCCTCCCCTTCATCTTCCTCCTTTCCCTATGCCTTTTTCTCTCTTTCGACCCATATGTCCACTCTGAAACTCAATGCTTCTTTTTGCATTCTACTCTCCCCCACCTCATTTTATAGTCCTCTCACTTGTTCCTCTAACATCTATTCCTTCATCTTCCTCCTTTTCCTTCTCTTCCGTCCCATCTCTGTCTTACTCTCCGTAAATTTTCCTATGTGTTCCATATTTCTCCATCTCCCTCATCCCTGTTTTTCTTTTATTGAGGGGGCGGGTAAATTTTCTAATAGTTTTTCACACACACACACGCGCGCACGCACGCATGCACACACGCACACACGCACACACACACACACACACACACACACACACACATACTATCCCCTTTGAGCAAGGGGATAGAGGTGTGTGGTGTGTGAGGTCCCAGTATTACCCTAAGGATCGGTAAGATCCACTACAAAAAAGGGGACCATCCGGTCGATTTATTTTTTTTCAAATATCAAAAATCGCGTAAATTCTCAGAGATACATCTGGCCTATGTCAACACTCCCATAAAATGTTTTTGCAAAATTCGGATATTTAAGGGACAATTTAAAGGTTCCGCGCACCCCTTGACAGGCTGCGTCACGCCCACTTTTTGTTTATATCTATATTGATAGTAAGATATCAATTAAAATGTTATTATCGATTATTCTGATGCATTATAGTGATGTGCACTGGTGTCTTGCACGTTTGTCGAAGCAACAGCGTAGTGCTGCTCGTGGTCAGCAGCACGGAGGGAGCCCACGCTCAGTCTCAGTGCTAGCCGAGGTAAATGTAGTATGCACGTGGCGTCATGATCACGTGATAAGCAATAACAAAGCGACTCTGGCCGTGAGGCTGGCCGAGGAACCTGGATAAAAGTTTACTTTCCAGAGTATTTTTCCCCCTACCAAATACGTTTATCAGTATAAATGATGCACTGTTATCTTCGGAAATGTTTGTTCTATAATATTATCACAAAACACAGTAAAACACACTAAATAAATGCCATTATGAGACTCTGAAGAAATATGAATGAATCATTTAAAAAATCTTGAGACAACTTATAACATGGAGCATATCAATAAAAGCGGAATAATTATCGTATTAGCTTTCCATTGATATGTTTCGTTTTCTGATATATGCGTGGTACATATATATCTGATATATCAATCAATCATTGGGGGCATACGCCGGGGGGCGCGTCGCCTCGCCCACCCTACGACGCCACTCCCGAGGGTCACCACGCGCGAGTTCCCATGCAGGCTCCTTTCCCATACCAAGCAGCTCTCGACAAGAAACATCAACTTGCCCCAGCCACGAGCCTTGTGGGCGCCCCCTTGGCCTCCTCCACGCCGGATTGTCTCTTACAGATACAACCCGATGGGAAGGATCGGTTTCAGGGTAGCGTGCCACATGCCCATATAGCCGAAGTTGGCGCTGACGGACTATGCAGGTAATAGGCCTCGATTCAGTCTCACGGTGCAATCGCTGATTTGACACGTAATCATCCCAGCGATACCCCATGATTCTGCGAAGACACTATTACCAAAGGCATTGATTCGTCTCTTCAAGTCACTATTTAGTGTCCATGTCTCACAACCATAGAGTAAGACAGGGATCACAAGCGATTTGAAGATCCGGATCTTTGTCCTCCTGCACAGGTAACGACAACGCCAAATACTCCCGCTGAGCGAGTCCATAACACCGTGGGCTATGCCAATCCGCCGTAAGACTTCTTGACGTGACCCGCCGTCATTATGGACTGCGCTACCAAGGTATGTAAAACTTTCCAAGATCTCAATGTCCTCGCCACACGCATGAGCAGACTGTACTGCTTCATCTAGTAAGTCTCCAAACACCTGGACCTTGGTCTTGAGCCAGGAGACCTCAAGTCCCAAAGGCTTTGCCTCCTCGTGCAGCGCCTCGAGAGCCGTCACCAGGACCTCCAGCGACTCAGCAAAGATTACTGCATCATCGGCAAAAACAAGATCAGTGATCTTGGTGTTGCCAACGGATGCTCCACAATCACTTTGATCTACAACCTTGTCCAATACCCAGTCCATACAAGCGTTGAAAAGTGATGGGGCAAGGACGCACCCTTGCCTCACTCCTGTATTCACAGGAAAGAAGCCGGATACACCTGCCCCACACTTCACAGCACTCTCAGTCCCAGAATACAGACCAGTTATCAAACCAATAGTCCTTGCAGGAATCCCTCGAAGTCGCAGAAGATCCCAGAGTGACTCACGATGCACTGAGTCAAACGCCTTCTTGAGATCAACATAGGCTGCAAGCATCCCCTGTCGAAAACTCACGTCGGCGTTCCACCAGGACACGAAGCGCTAGGATACGGTCCGTTGTTGACTTACCAGGCGTGAACCCAGACTGCTGAGGTCTCTGATGCTTCACCAGATGGCTGCGAATCCGTGTCAGCAATAGATGGGCAAGCACCTTGCCTGGTACGCTGAGCAGTGTAATACCGCGGTAATTGTTGCAGTCCTGACGGTCCCCTTTCCCTTTCCAGATAGGGACGACCAGCCCCCTTTTCCAGTCAGGAAGAATGGTACCTGATTGCCACACGGCAGTCAGGACAGCATGCAACCCGTGGATCATGGCCTCACCCCCAGCTTTGAGGAGCTCCGCACTGATATTACAAACACCAGCTGCCTTTCCACCCCTCAACTTTGCTACAGCCTCTCTGACTTCGTCAAGAGAGGGTGCGCTTTCGTCAATGGGAAGATCGGCATCTACTGCCTGTAACCCAGTGGTGTGAAGCTGCTCAGTTGGAGGGTCCACCTTGAACAACTGCCCAAAGTACTCAGCCCAACGAGCCATCTGCCCATCCATGTCCGACACGAGGCGCCCATCTGCTGTTCGAATAGCACTCGCCCGAGAAGGAGACTTGGAACGGAGCTTCTTCAGGGCTCGGTAGGCGGGTCGGAGGTCATTAGCGTTCAAATGACCCTCAACATCCTCAGCGAGACTCCTGACATACCTCTCCTTGTCTCTCCCCAGGAGGGTTCTAGTCCGGCGTGACAGAGCCCTGTGCTGGTCCCGGTTCCCAGCCAGCCTGGCAGCGCGACTCTCCTCGATTTTCTCCAGCGTCTCCGTCGAGACAAAACCACGCCTTGACCTCGGGCGCTCCCCAATACACTCCTTGGCAGCCTGTAGAGTTTCACGTTTGAAGGTATCCCACAGTTCTACAGGGTCCCCGAGAGCACCGAGCACATCAAACCGATTTGAGACTGCCACCGCATACTCATGAGCACATGTCAAGTCCTTCAGTTTCTCAAGATGAAACACAGTATGGTTACCTCTTGAGATTCTTCTGGACTTGACATGAAGCTTAAGTGTAGCAACAACAAGTCTGTGATCTGTTCCAAAGAACTCAGCACTCCGGTAAACCCTGCAGTTCTGGAGGATCCTCCAACGAGTGCTAACGAGGATGTGGTCGATCTCCTTTGCTACCCCTCCGGCATTACTATACCATGTCCAGCGGTGCAGCTCTGGTCTCTGATACCAAGAACCTGCAATTCTCAACCTTCTGGACCTTGCAAAGTTCAGAAGCAGAGAACTGTTGGTGTTTCTGGTACCGGAGCCATGGGGACCAACACATAACTCGTAGCCATTCTGGATTCTGGATTCTATCTGATATAGACACAGTACAACTCATTATTAGTAATACTTTAGCAGTGCATTAGCTGTGTATTAAACTGCAGTGCGAATTGACTATTCTTTTGCGGAATGTTATAAGGATAATTTTATACTCCCTATTTTCTTGCATTTTTCAATGTCACGAGAAATAGATCCAGAATCCAATATCTGAAGGACATAGTCTGACAGATGAACACCATCAATCACTTTTCCAACCATCAAAAAAGGGGTTAGTAAGCATGAGTGTATCTCGTTTACAGGGGAAGTAATGCCCTTTGTTTACATCACCCCACGCCACTGTCGGTCAGCGTGGTGCTTGGGGGCGGCGCTTCGTGACGTCAGTGCATACTATCTATTGCGTCTCTCTCCCAGTCTCCAGCCACTTTCCTCATTTTTTCTGCCTTGCGGTGAAATATTTTTGCATCCTGTCATCATGCCAGTGCGATAAATAGCCTATGTTCTTTTCACTATCATTAATTTTTGTTCAATACCCATAATACATAAGAAATATGCACAAAAACATGCTTGCAAACATATCAGAAATATGCCACAACATGCTTGAAAACTTATATGAAGCAAATTTGAAAATTAGTAATAATATAAATAGTCTGAAAGGAAGTTATCAGAGGAAAAGCTAATAAAATGTTTTTGGGGCGATTTCTCAAAAACTAGGTTGCGATTTCTCAAAAACTAGGTTTTTCAAACATTTTTTACATCAACTTCACCATTAATTGATCAATTTAAATTATTCAGGTTTAATTCTAAAGAAGAATACATTTAGTTTTAATATAGTTTGTTTATTTGAAGCCTTTTTTCGAGAACTAATATTTTTTCGTTTGATCAAAGGGGAAAAAAATCATATGCAAGAAATGAGTGGAAATAAAAAAAAATATGGCTCTTTTATTTCGATTTTAAATATCACAAGCTACATATGTATGTAAAACAAATCTAAATTGGTAAATTGGTATGGCAGTTGATTCGATTTGTTTTATCTTCAAAATGTTTTTCTTCCTATACATTTGTTATCATTCATCCAAATCACTTGAAACCTGCACATAATACTCACATCATTCATAGTTGTAAGACATACCTAGTCAAATTAGATTTTTCTGTTTGTATTTTAAGAACCACCGGATGATCCCCTTAAACCAAAGCACATATAGTCTACTAGTCTCGAAACCTATTTCAATCTAAACGATATTTTGTACACATGTTATATATATTAAGTAAACGTTTGTAAGTTTACGTAAAATTATTCAGGAAAGTATATATGTACCATTTCATTCGTACAGATGAAAAACAAGACTGAAAAGATCATCGTTTCTCATAATAAAAAAATGAACACGTTCACTCCTTGAGCCTCTCCTTGGTAAAGAATCTCCGACTGCAGCCTCAACTTCAACTTAAGTAGAAAAAAGTGAAAACGCATACATACAAACGTCATGAGTCTTCACCCTCCGCTCATCACGAACACAAATTAACACCTGGCACTCGCCTCCTCACCTACCCCGTCAAATGAAGCAACGCAGCTTGAGAGGAATCCAAATGGAGGCAAGAGCAAACACGCACCCGCCCTGCAGCCTAAATACGAGAAGACCGTGATAATCCCTCGGAGAGGGAGTGGGCGGAGTATGAAGTGACACATGACTGTTTGAAAATAAATGCTAAGAAAAAAATAAGGAAAAGAAAAGCAATCCTAATCCCGGTCTACATGTGAGCATTTAAGCAGTCGTGAGTCGCAGACCAAACAGTGGACTCCGGCGCACCTGTGTATGCAAATCAGAAGGTGGGTGGGTGAGTTTGCCTTTTCATCAGCACCGCGTCGCCAGGGCCTCGCGATCCCTCTTGGGAGACAAGAGAACCTTTCCACTGGGAGAGTTTGGGTGTTAAAAAGCCGGTGTCAAATTGTTGGTTTAAGAGGATAAATCCACAACTTCACCAATCTAGCAACTGTTGTGTGAGTGTGTTTACCTATGCCACAGACGGCGTCATCGTGAGAGAAGAAAAAAATGAAAGGAAGAAAAAGTAAGTTTGTATGTGAGTGAGAAGGATTAAGGAGAGAGAGATATAGGGGGAGTGAGAGGTATAAGTGCGTAGTGGTGGGAAGCGAGACGGCGAGACCTCGTGTGAAGATGGGTAGAGTTGAGAGAGGAGAGAGGAAGGAAGGTATAGGTAGAGGAGGGAATGGGTATAAAAGGGCGAGTTAGGTGTGAAGGGTTAGGGGAGGCGAGAACTGTGCGGGAAGATTATACATAGGAGCGTGAGGGAGCGCAGGGAAGGAAGTGACGAGAAAAGTGAGAACTCCTACAGGATGTGAAACTTTGAGGAAGAGCGAGAGATGTAGGGTGAGAAGAGAGAGTGGTAGGGATGAGAGAAAGGGTGAGAGGAGAGGTGTGAGAGAAGGTGAGGTGCGCGTGCGGAGAAGTTACAGTCGAGGGGCGAGAGGTGAAGAAAGCGAGTATGGAAGGAGAGGACGCGGGGTAAGGGTGTGAAGGACGGAGAAGGTGAGAGGCGAGTGAACAGTTTGGCGGTGCTTTCGGGAGATGTTGTATTATATTTATGTTCCATGAAGAATTTTTTCTTTTTGGTATAACATTTTTTTTTACTAAAGAAATATCAGAAGTTATAGGCTAATGACAAATAGAAAATTGGTAAAAAAAAAACTTACAAAAGACGCGCTCAGTGCGTTCCACAATCAGGAAGCAACAATGCACACAAAACATTAGAAAATATACGAATAAAAAATACATATATAAATAAGTAAATATAAGTTAGTTGAGACAGTAACCCTTGAATCGCTTGACGTCAGCAGGAAAAAAACAAAGGTTTTCGTTCAAACCAACACATTGAACTTCTTATTTGTTCTTTTTTAAAGAGAGTTTGTTCAGAGTTGTTCAAAATCTACATTTCCCACAATACAAGAAGGAGTGAAAAATCATTCTACTCAGTGTATTGGGTTGTGTGTAAGTGTTATTTGTCAATGGTCTTGACTACGCTTTAGATTCGCGACCGCCAGCTATCACACTCTCGATAGGGAGCTTAGAGCTTATAGAGACCGATCTTTGGGTAAAAATGGGACTTTACACACCACACACATCCCATCCCCATGCTTAACAGTCATTGCCCACCTGTCAGTGAAATATCCCAAGCTTTTGAGCAGGTCTCAAACACAGGACCAAAGACATGCCGCGAAGCTATCCACTAACCACGCGAACAGTGTGTGTGTGTGTGTGTGTGGGTGTGGGTGTGAGTGTGAGTGTGAGTGTGAGTGTGAGTGTGAGTGTGAGTGTGAGTGTGAGTGTGAGTGTGAGTGTGAGTGTGGGTGTGGGTGTGGGTGTGTGTGTGTGTGTGTGTGTGTGTGTGTGTGTGTGTGTGTGTGTGTGTGTGTGTGTGTGTGTGTGTGTGTGTATATTTTTGAACAAAACCTATTCTCCTTGATAGATTTATTTATTTCTACCTATGAGGATCTTGCCAGATAATAATGGGCTTGTCCATATGATAGTTATTGATGAAGTAAAAACACAATACAACAATAAAAAATAACTTCCCAAATATATATAATAGACTCACGTGGACTTTTATTATTCATGTCATATGCATATTCTTACTGAGTTTTAAGGCTACGAAGGATGTTAGCAATGACGACCAATAAAACAACCTAACCTCATTCATTTGGAATGGGAAAAGTTATCCAATTGTATTTTTCTTTCCAGTGTCAAGCAAGTACCATTCGCCTTCCCTGCTGCTCGAACAAAACAGCTTGCCTCGTTTACCCTTCGCATTCATTAGCATCTGTGCGTCAAGATAATTTGCACTCCGGGCCTCTGTGTTGAATACAAGTTCAGTTCACTAAATCTTGCTTCATTAGGCTGCTTCCTCGGGCAAGGGTTTACTATGCGACTCCTTTGCAGTCTTTCCAGTCTTTGTCCTTTTTTAATGGCGAAGTGAGTAACACTTTCCTCGGATGCTCGTCAATACTTTGATTCAGCGAAAATGGAATACAGTTTTAAGTTTTGTATGTGCGACAATTTTCATTTAAGAGTTTACTCGAACCTGGAATGCTGTGTAAAGGAACGATGATAAGGGTTTTGATTGAAGAATATCACAAGATAGAAAAGAATAATAACTTAATAATCAAGGAAACCCTTCGACCTCATCAAGGAAACTGTACCGGAAACATTCCATTCCATTACCGATTTACTAAATCAGGTACAATACACATATTCTTGCATAAATTAAAGACAGACTTTTTGTTTAGTCGTCAGACATCGCTGATCTACACTTCCTGATCGGTAAAGGTTCTGGATTCATGTAGACAGATGCTTGAGCGTATATATAGAACAATATGTTGCATCCTAAGCCGGGATTCACTGTACCGCCACACCTTGACAAATGTTCGAGGGAAACAAGAGTTGCAAAAATTTCCATTCAGAACTTTGTTCCATAAAAGGGGAGGAAAGTTAGAACGGAGTATATCCCCTAGTTTTTATTTTCGTTCTCTAGAGAATAACCCCCCACCTCACCCCTCAGAGTGATGTCAGTGTTCAAGCTAATGTACTCAATGTAATTTCATTCTTCTTCCGCGAGTAATTTAGTAATGCAAATAACCATAATGCAGCCGAGAAAATTGACTTAGTACACTTTAAGCTGTGAAACTGCCAGAGGTGTGTGTGTGTGTGTGTGTGTGTGTGTGTGTGTGTGTGTGTGTGTGTGTGTGTGTGTGTGTGTGTGTGTGTGTGTGTGTGTGTGTGTGTGTGTGTGTGTGTGTGTATTCATCTAGTTGTATTCATCTAGTTGTATTTTACAGGGCCAGAGCGACGCTCGTGTGGCCCCGTCTCCATATCAACATTTTTATCATTCATCTTTTAGTGCTTAGTTTTGGCCGAAGCCAGCACCCCGGAGAGCAGGTCACAAACCCCGGCTAACACCCGGTACCCATTCACTGCTGGGTGGACAGGGGCTCGGGTTTTAAGGAAACAGCCCATATGTTTCCGCTCCGCCCGGGGATCGAACCCGGGACTTCTCGGTTGTTAACTGAGCGTGCTACCCTACACTGCGGAGTACCCTATACACCCTATATACCTATCTGTGCTTGTGTGTGTGTGTGTGTGTGTGTGTGTGTGTGTGTGGTGTGTGTGTGTGTGTGTGTGTGTGTGTGTGTGTGTGTGTGTGTGTGTGTGTGTGTGTAATCACCTCAGGTTCCACGCGAGCTGAACTCGCGATCGCCAGTTAAAACCTCCCGGAAAGAGCTTGGAGCTCATCGGACCGATCTTTGAGTAATGCTGGAACCTCACGCACCACACACACCCCATCCCCTTGCTCAAGGGGGACAGTAACCACCCGCATTTGTCAGGGAAAAATCCCCGGGAGCGAGCGGGGATTCGAACCGGCGAACCACATGATGGTTAGCCGCGCCGTGTGTGTTTGCATGTGTAAGAGAGAGAGAGAGAGAGAGAGAGAGAGAGAGAGAGAGAGAGAGAGAGAGAGAGAGAGAGAGAGAGAGAGAGAGAGAGAGAGAGAGAGAGAGAGAGAGAGAGAGAGAGAGAGAGAGAGAAGAGAGAGAGAGAGAGACAGAGACAGAGACAGAGACAGAGACAGAGACAGAGACAGAGAGACAGAGAGAGAGAGAGAGAGAGAGAGAGAGAGAGAGAGAGAGAGAGAGAAAAAAAAAAAAAGGGGAAAAAAATCAAATATCAGTACGAAGGTATGTAAGATTACAATGAAATAAATAAATAGAAGCGACAACACAGAAAGACGGCGACATAGTATATAAAGTCAACACCCGTCACAAAGCTTGCCATGGAGCCATTCATATCCAAGTCAATAACGAAATAAAGAAAGAAACAAAGAAACCCAGACAGGAAGGAGGGGAAAAAACAAGAGGAAGGCTGTAGAGGAGACAATGGAGCTTCTCGTTTTATTTTTCAACTGACTGCGTGAAGAACTAATTATTGTTGTCGATGTTTTTGTTGCTGATAACGATGACGACGCCATCAACAAAGATGATGATCACGGTATGAGACATTCCTAGAACCAAGTGCTATTTAATTACTTGCTCTAAGGTTCTTCGATAGATACTATTCTTTTACTGCAGTTACCACTTATGAGAACCTCTTTGTTCTGCATAGCATAATCGAACGTCGTCTCAATAGCATAACCGTCTTTAATTCCGCTCAATGCAGTGCTTTATAAATGAAAGCCAGTGTTGTGCGCATTATATTTATCATTTATATAACTCCTCCACACCATCTTCTCCATTTCCCTCTGTCGCCTCCCACTCCTTCCCTCCTCCCACATGCCAGGCAGGAGCTGGGACCGGTGGGATGGAGGACTCGCTTGGCTGTTCTACCGACAAAAGATTTTTTCTTGGCCTTTTTTTTCTGCCTTCAACAGTGTTTATTTTTTATTTCCTCGGGAAAGACCGTAAGCAAAGAAAAGTTGGGAGAGGATAGGAGAGGATGAGAGGAATAAGAGGAGGAAGGGAAGAAGGGACGGGTGGAGTATAAAGGGAGGAAGGGAGCTACAGAAAGGATATGAAGGGAAGCAGAGATAAGAGAGTGAGGGTAGAGGAGTCGAGGTAACAGTACAGTTACCATTCCAACCATTCTTCCAGTCCCCATGAAAGGACTAAAGCTTTGGTAGCAGAAGACAAGGGTTTCCAAAGGTTTCATTCTGGGAATCCGGTTAAAACAAACATGAAACTGGCGTGTAATTATCCGAAAAGGGTTTATTGTTTTATACGGACCGACATCAAAGGGAACGAACAGGCCTCCTAGGTGTATGTCTGCGTCCCCTGCGAGGCGGGTGAGTGGTTACCTGCAGGGAGGAGAAGACGATGAGAAGGATTCACTTCGGAAGATGAGAATTACCATGCATTATACTGGTAATTTCTGAGGCGATTTGATCTCTGCTGTGTGTCTTGACATGACTCAGCGGGATCAAAATGCGTTCTTCTAAAGCATTGTTGACCTTTTTCAGTTGTCAAGTAATGATATTTGCATTTAATTTATTTTCAATCTTGACAAACCACTTGATGGGATGAGCAGCAGATAGTTTCCCTTCTTTGGCACAGGACTAGGAGTGGGATAGCAGAGGAGCCTCAGTGGAGGTGATGCAGCGATTACAGGACCACTATCTCCTGAGTTGGAGTCCTTCCCATCGCAAACAGTGCTCATGCCATCAAGTGATTCAGGAAACGTTTTGTTCCTTCAGCTGTAACTTTTGTTAAGTGTTTTGTTAATCATGAGACAATGTTCATAGATGAACTACGTTACAGACAGGCAGGCAGACAGACAGACAGACACGTACTACATCGAATAGAAGAAGGTTCAGGACAATTCAATAAAGTCAGGCCAAATTCAGTCATTCCTTTCCAGCATATCAATGATGGGATGGAGGCACTTCTGAAGCTACTGTATATGATGATGGAAAACAGCGATGGGTAAGGGTGATAGGAAGCGGCAGCGGGGGAGGGTGGAAGGAAGGGAGGAGTGGTGATTGATTAAGCGATGAGTAAGGTTGGTAGGCAATGGTGGGTAATGGTTTACGAGTAAGGAGGAGAAACGAAAGATGGGTAGTGATGGTAGTTAAAGATGATAAGGAAGATGGGTAGTGATGGTAGTTAAAGATGATAAGGAAGATGGGATGGAGGGGGAAAGGTTGATGTATGTAGGTAGCTGAGGATGTGATAAGCAAAAGGTGTAAAGATAATAACAACTTAGGCACAACGTGAGAGAGGAGAGAGAGAGGAGAGAGAGAGAGAGAGAGAGAGAGAGAGAGAGAGGAGAGAGAGAGAGGAGAGAGAGAGGAGAGAGAGAGAGAGAGAGAGAGAGAGAGAAGAGAGAGAGAGAGAGAGGAGAGAGAGAGAGAGAGAGAGAGAGAGAGGAGAGAGAGAGAGAGAGAGAGAGAGAGAGAGAGAGAGAGAGAGAGAGAGAGAGAGAGAGAGAGGAGAGAGAGAGAGAGAGAGAGAGAGAGAGAAGAGAGAGAGAGAGAGAGAGAGAGAGAGAGAGAGAGAGAGAGATTATTATTATTATTAGTTTATTGATAAAAGTTTCACAAACATTTTACCTTATTACATGTATAATTTCCTCATATTTGTCCAAATTTATACTCTTACATATTTCATATTAACCTAAAACAAACAAACAAAACACATCTACTATGGTGACACATCCCTTACGTATATAATTTCAATACATCATATATATAACTGCACAGATAGCCTATTTTATCCCTTGTACCCATCAAATTATCCATACTGGAGAAGTCTAGCATGTCATAGTTGCTTCTAAATAATAATATGAACAGTAAATATGATGATGGTGGCAGTGGCAGCAAAGAGACAGTCAAAGGAGCCACATGGATAAAATTGTCAATTTTAAATGTGACTTAGAATGTTCAGTTACAATCAATAGACCATTTACGAAAATATGGATAATAACGAAAGAAGAAGAAAAGAAGACAGCAACGACAAAAGCATTTTTTAACAACGAAAGAATAATGATGACATGCTGCTGCTAATGTTTATACAAAAATCTTGCAAACAAACAATGCGCATGACAAATACTCTTAATGTCAATATAATTGATGGTCATTGTTCTTCTCTTCGACTTCTGTTCGACTAAGTCGTATCAAAAGTGGTGTTTCTCAGGGTTCTGTCATATCACCCACTCTCTTTCTAACATACATTAATGATCTTCTAAGTCTAACTCAATACCTTATCCACTCCTATGCTGATGATCCTACCCTAAATTTTTCAACGTCGTTCCTTAGACGTCCAACTCAACAGGAACTAAGTGATTCACGGATGGATGCCACAGAGTGCCTAACTTCTGATCTTTCTATAATTTCTGACTGGGGCAAAGCAAACCTTGTATTGCTCAATGCCTCAAAAACCCAATTTCTTTACCTATCTAGTCGACATAACCTTCCAGACAATTATTCCCTCTTCTTCAATGACACTCCACTCTCTCCCTCTTCTATAATCAACATTATATATATAGGGATATATCCTTTACTGAATATCTGAACTGGAAATTTCACATCTCATCTCTTGCTAAAAGAGCTTGTGAGAAGTTAGGTTTCCTGTGGCGTCTGCCTTCATTTTTTTCTCCCTCCCAGCGGCTTGCTCTTTACAGGGACCTTATCCGCCCGTAAATGGAGTATGTCTCATGAGTGGGGGGGATCCACTCATACTGCTCTCCTAAACAAGGTACAGTCAAAAGCTTTTTGTCTCATCAACTCCCCTCCTCTGAATGACTGTCTTTAATCTTTAAATCACCGCCGCAATGTTGCTCATGCTATCTTCTACCGTTATGTTCATGCTCACTGCTCTTCTGAACTTACTAACTGCATGCCTCCCTCCCTCCCGCAGCCTGAACTGCACAAGACTTTCTACTCATATTACCCCAATTATGTTCATCTTCCTAATGGAAGAGTTAACCAGTATCTTATCTCTTTCATCCTTTTCACTTGTAAACTCTAGAACTCTCTTTCTGCTTATATTTTTCCACCTTGCTACGACTCGTCTCTTTTCAAGAGATGAGTAACAAGCCCTTCACTAACTAACTTGGCGCACCCCCTTTTCTATATTTTCTTACTGACTTCTTTATAGAGACCGGATACTAAGAGGGCTTTTGTTTTACCCTTGGCCAGTCCTTTGTGATGCAAAAAAAAATACAATGAAGGCCACGACGTTCGTCACACAGAGGCAAATAATGATTGTAATGACCTCTTCCGCCCCAACCACAGCCATGAACAATTACCGTAATGAACGTACGATACAGAATGACCTGAGCCGTCAGTGTCCCGTCACCCGCCTCAGTCCCTACTCTGCCTCCATCCCCTCCTCCAGTCCTCCTCCTCCTCTTCTTCATCCTATCTAGAGGAGTCGAGTTCTATGCTGTCCTGTTCTCCTACATGTGGTTTGATAATATTAGTAGACAGTTCAGCTGATACCCTCGTTATAGTCTGACGGGTATTCTGGTCATATGTTCTTCCTATGTAATCCTATGTAATCATCCTCCTTTTCCAACGCCTCCTCTGGGGTCTTCTGACCTCACTTTGATGTGACCTGACCTCCGAAATAGACGAGTAAAGGTTAACGTCGAGGTTCAGGTAAAGGAATATTTGATAGGGAAACCCTGCCTATTGGATGGGGCGCACACACACACACACACACACACACACACACACACACACACACACACACACACACACACACACACACACACACACACACACACACTGGGTACTCCGTAGTGTAGAGGTAGCACGCTCGGCTCACAACCGAGAAGTCCCGGGTTCAATCCCCGGGCGGAGCGGAGACAGATGGGCTGTTTCCTTAAAACCCGAGCCCCTGTCCACCCAGCTGTGAATGAGTACCGGGGGTTGTGACCCGCCTCCCGGGGTGATGGCTTCGGCCAACACTAAGGATGAATGATAAGAATGTTGCTATGGAGACGGGGCCATACGAGTGCAGCTCAGGCCCTGTAAAATACAACTAGATGAATACAACTACGTAGATTAATACAACACACACACACACACACACACACACACACACACACACACACAAACACACACTGCGTGGTCAAGTGGTTTACAATGTGTCAGGCCATTCCGTGGTAGTGTGTTTAATCCACGCTCGCTCCCAGGGATTTTTCACTGACAAATGTGGGCGGTTACTGTCTCCCTTGAGCAAGGAGATAGGGTGTGTGTGGTGTGTGAGGTCCAAGCATAACCCAAAAGTCAGTACGAGACGAGCTTAACTCTTTCTAGGAGGGTAAAACTAGCGATCGCGAGTCTTGAGTTAAGTGGGTAAGACCAGGGTCCATACGACAGACAGTCTGTCGTATGGATCCTGGGTAAGACCATGGGTGAATACACACACACACACACACACACACACACACACACACACACACACACACACAACACACTACAGAGAGAGAGAGAAGAAGAGAGAGAGAGGAGAGAGAGAGGAGGAGAGACAAGAGAGAGAGAGAGAGAGAAGAGGAGAGAGGAGAGAGAGAGAGAGAGAGAGAGAGAGGAGGGGAGAGAGAGAGGAGAGAGAGGAGAGAGAGAGAGAGAGAGAGAGAGAGGAGGCAAAGACAAATGGATTTCTAAAATTTTAAAATCTAAAGAATAGCACCACGTGGACGCTGTGGTCCTGAATTCACAGTGGCCAATGACATGAATGATGGTTTGATGACTGGCCTGTACTCTGGGACTGAGAGTGCTGTGAAGTGTGTGGGAGGTACATCCAGCTTTTTTCCTGTGAATATAGGAGTGACGCAAGAGTGCGTCCTTGCCCCATCACTTTTCAACACTTGTATGGACTGGGTATTGGGCAAAGTTGTAGATCAAAGTGATTGTGGAGCATCCCTCAGCAACACCAAGATCACTGATCTTGTTTTTCCCGATGATGGTAAGTAATCTTTGCTGAGTCGCTGCAGGTTCTGGTGATAGCTCTCGAAGCGCTGCACGAAGAAGCAAAGCATTTGGGACTCGAGGTCTCCTGGCTCAAGACCACGATCCAGGTGTTTGGTGGTTTACTAGATGAAACAGACTGTTCATGCATGCGATCAGAAATCAGTCTGTTCATGCGTGCGGCGAGGACATTGAGATCTTGGAAAGTTTTACATATCTTGGTAGCGCAGACCATAATGACGGCGGGTAACGTCAAGAAGTCTTACAAATTTTGGCATAGCCCACGGTGTTATGGACTCGCTCAGCACGAGTATTTGGCGTTGTCGGTACATGTGCAGAAGGACAAAGATCCGGATCTTCATGTCGCATGTAATCCCTGTCTTACTCTATGGATGTGAGACATGGACACTAAACAGCGACTTGTAAGTGTCTTCGCAGAATCATGGGGTATCGCTGGGATGACTACGTGTCAAATCAGCGATTGCACAGTGAGACTGAATCGAGGCCTTTTACCTGCATAGTTCGTCAGCGCCAACTTCGGCAATATGGGCATGTGACACGCTACCCTAAAACAGATCCTTCCCACCGGGTTGTATATGTAAGAGACAATCCGGCGTAGAGGAGGTCAAGGGGGCGACCACAAGGCTCGTGGCTGGGGCAAGTTAATGTTTCCTTTCGAAAGTTGCTTGGTATGGGAAGGGAGCTGCATGGAGACTCGCGCCTGGTGACCCCCGGGAGTGGCTTCGTCTGGTTGGCGAGGCGACGCGCCCCCCGGCGTATGCCCCCAATGATTGATTGATTGAATGACATGAAATGCCTGCTTAGGGAAGATATATACAAAAGTGATCTCTCGACATAATTTCGATACAATATATATCAGCAAAGTTCACCAGTCATCATATCAACTCACAATTAACTCCAAAGTGAACTCTATATCACATTAACTCCATTACAAACACATGTTTCGAGAAATGCATATGCATAGTCTCGATATACTACATTTTAACACTACTATTTTTCCTTCAAAATTATACAAAATGAAGCAAAAAGCTTAATGCTCTTGGATTCTTCAAAGATATTACAAAATATCACATAACTTTCTCTTTCCCTATCATAATCGTTTTTCTTAGTCTCTCCTCAAAGACTTTACATATGATTATACTAGAGATGTGTCATCGTTGGGGAAGTGAAGAGATTTAGAAGCAAATGGCAAAGATATGAGTTGCGTTTGTAAAAATAAAGCTGCATCAAGTTGATATTGTTATACGTATTATATCTATGTTATAGATTATATCTATCTTTGTTATCTATTGTTATATCTATGTTACATCTTGTTATATATATGATTACGATTTATCTAACTTGTATCGTGTTGCTTCGTTGTGTTGCTCTGGCAATGTAATATTTCTGGAGACCGTGTTCGTCAGTTACGTTAATGTGAAATACTTTGAGACTCTTGTTAGGTGTTTTTGCATAATATGCTTAATTGTGTTACCTTGCATTCGCTTTGAACGATTATTGTCATTTAAGAAACCAATCTATAATTTCCTTGGTCTACTTGTCGTATTAATGATGATTTTCCTTTCTTGATGATGAACATGTAAAACAGTTCACATCACTAGCAATCTACTATAAAACTGCGTGAAAACAAAGGCCAAATGACTCACTTCCTATGACTGGGTCATTCATGCAAATTACGACCTTCGTTTATCTTTCAAAATAGGATCAAAGTTTCATAATCAAAATCTCTTGCTTAGAATTTAATTGCAAATGGTTTGTAGAGTAGTTGCCTTCAAAGAAGCACACGAATTCCCCTAGTTAAGGTTTGAGGGGTATGATTGAATGGGCAGATAAGCTACTTGACTTGTAATTACTGACTATCTTACCGTGAACTCTCTAAAAGTAATGATGGGGTCTGGAAATTTAAAGTTTTGGGTACAACATATTGTGGCAGGAGTTTCTAAGAAATGAAAAATGACGAGGGGTTGACTTCCATTTTCATTTTTTTTACTATCATATGCTAAATTTCTATCATTACGGCTATTGTTTAGCCGCGTATGTGATAGCTTCAAAGTTTTGTATATATGCGTTTTTACAACCAATGTGAAAGCAGCTGTTGAAGACAATGGAAGAAGAAGAATTAGAAGAAGAAAAAGTAAACGTAAAAAAAAAGGAAAATAGGGAGGTAAAATACATAAAGGAAAGAGAAAGAGAGAAAACAAAAGGAAAGAAAAGAAGAGAGAGAGAGAGAGAGAGAGAGAGAGAGAGAGAGAGAGGAGAGAGAGAGAGGAGAGAGAGCAGAGAGAGAGAGAGAGAGAGAGAGAGAGAAGAGAGAGAGAGGAGAGAGAGAGAGAGAGAGGAGAGAGAGAGAGAGAGAGAGAGAGAATGCCACTCAACCCTCCAAGAGGAGAAGAGATCACCTTAGATAACCCTTCCTGCGAGATTACGGGACGCCCGCACGCCCACGCCACATGCCCCCTCCCCTCCCTTGTACACACACACACACACACACACACACACACACACACACACACACACACACACACACACACACACACACACACACACACACACACACACACACACACACACACACACACACACCCTCACACACGAAAATTCCACATACACAGTTTATAAGCTGCTTGTGAGGATAAAGTGTGTCCAAGCCCCTGAGATGTGCCAAGGAAAAGCGGAAGGGCGGGCCGGTTGAGACAAACACACACACACACACACAACACACACACACACACACACACACACACACACCCTCACACACGAAAATTCTACATACACAGTTTATAAGCTGCTTGTGAGGATAAAGTGTGTCCAAGCCCCTGAGATGTGCCAAGGAAAAGCGGAAGGGCGGGCCGGTTGACACACACACACACACACACACACACACACACACACACACACACACACACACACACACACACACACACACACACACACACACACACACCACACACACACACACACTCACACTCACACTCACACTCACACACACACGGTGATACTCCTTTTTCCCCTTGCCTCCACGGAAGCCGCTGTCTTTATATCACTTTCCTCCAGAGCAAATGACAGCAGGAAGATATCGCATGGATAAAACAAATAATAATGACAATTTGCAAAAACACCCCTAAGCTTTATAATCAACTTTAATATGTTTCAATACTTCCTACAATACTTAAAGGGCTTCATGTGACTTCGAAGGTCATAGAGGGACATAGAAGATGCTGATTATAAGTCTCGTATGATTATGTTTGCGGGACCCGATCACGTTCTTGTGTGTCAACAGCATATGGTTTTAGCGTCAATCTGTTTGTCTGAGCTTGGTCTGGGCTTGGTCTGGTGAGTCACGCGGGGAATATATCCACACCTCCACCGACCCATGATATAAATAGTAGATAGTAGTAGATAGATTCTGATCTACTATTTAGATCATTCACCAACCCATCCTCCAACCTCATTTTCCTCCTCCTCTATCTTCGCCTATTGTCTCACTTTACCTACCAACTACGCCCTCACTAACCTCCCTCCCCCCATCTCTCTCTGTCTCTGTCTCTGTCTCTGTCTCTGTCTCTCTCTCTCTCTCTCTCTCTCTCTCTCTCTCTCTCTCTCTCTCTCTCTCTCTCTCTCCTCTCTCTCTCTCTCTCTCTCTCTCTCTCTCTCTCTCTCTCTCTTCTCTCTCTCTCTCTCTCTCTCTCTCTCTCTCTCTCTCTCCTCTCTCTCTCTCTCTCTCTCCACAAAGCTTGTTCCATCAAAGCATTTATTTAAATCAAAGCTTAAGCAACAGTTGTTAAACAATTATTCGAATGTATAAGATGCTTGAATACTATTGTGAGGTTACAGTACTTAGTTGCGTAGATAAGTACCTGATGAAATATGTATGCAATTTATTTTTGTTTTTTTGTTTGTGTATTGTTAACAGCATTTAACCTGTTGTACTCAGATCTTACTATTGTTTTTTTGTTTGTTTGTTTGTTTTTTGTCATATTTTCTTAACATATAAATGTTTTTGTGATGTTCTATGGTCTAATTCTTAGTTATGCATGCCTTGCATGATGTGATAGCAAAATCCTTATATATTAATTATTGGCCCGTATTAGAGCACCTGCTCATCGGGCTTATACTTCTCAGTGTAATTTTATATTGTGTAAACTCGTAATACGTAATACTTGTCATACGTAACTTATTGAGACCAATAAAATGATCAATTATCAAAAAAAAAAAATCAATTCTCTCTCTCTCTCTCTCTCTCTCTCTCTCTCTCTCTCTCTCTCTCTCTCTCTCTCTCTCTCTTCTCTCTCTCTCTCTCTCTCTCTCTCTCTCTCTCTCTCTTCTCCTCTCTCTCTCTCTCTCTCTCTCTCTCTCTCTCTCTCTCTCTCTCTCTCTCCTCTCTCTCTCTCTCTCTCTTTATGCCTATTCCTTCCTGGTCCTCTTTCCCACTCTGCTCGGCGCTCCTTCATCGCTCCCAGCCAGTGCATCGCAAATCATTATCATTATTATCATTAATTATTTTCTATCACAATTAACTATAACTGCTCAGATAATTATAATTCTTAGATATTGCTCTTTTACCTGCCGGCAAATTAAGTGTTCCAATCCAATAATCCTTGATAGTAATGTGTTTTCGTTTGATTCAATCTGATTCACTCATTACATATATATCGTGTGTGTGTGTGTGTGTGTGTGTGTGTGTGTGTGTGTGTGTGTGTGTGTGTGTGTGTGTGTGTGTGTGTGTGTGTGTGTGTGTGTGTGTGTGTGTGTGTGTGTGTGTGTGTGTGTGTGTGTGTGTGTGTGTGTGTGTGTCGTCCCATTCCGTCCCTGTCCCAAGGGAGAAGTGGGTGCCTCAACTCACCCTCTCCGGCTAATATTTAAGTAATAGACTGGAGGAGGGGAGAGGAGGGGCGGCCCGAGAGGCATCCAGAGTGTCGCACTTCATCAATAATGCTCGATGGAGGGAGGGAGCGAGGGAGAAAAGGAGGGAGGGAGGAAAAAGTCAGAGAAGGGATGGAGGGTAATAGGAAGGGGTGTGAGCAGAAGGGTGAGCGAGGACGAGACCGGTGTATCGTTGTGAGTGTGTGAGGGAGGGAATGCAAGTGAGTGAGAGTGCACCAGGAACGAAGGAAGGAAGGGTGTTCAAATGGAAACATGGATGATAAGAGACGAATAGTGGAAAGCAAAGGGGGAAAAAACAGGCAAATGTCATTCAAGAGAGACAAAAGGAATTCTGAATCAGGCGAGGTGTGAGTTTCCCTATAAGCTTTATCTGTAACGAATTTGCAATTTTTAGAGCGTATTTTTTCATGCTTTTAGTCTTTTACACGTACATGAATATCAAACGGCAAAAAAAAGATATTGCTATCACTTTGCACGTGTGTACAAAAAAACGAATATAAGTTACTATATCCATGTACGTATGTGTTGTGTGTGTGTGTGTGTGTGTGTGTGTGTGTGTGTGTGTGTGTGTGTGTGTGTGTGTGTGTGTGTGTGTGTGTGTGTGTGTGTGTGTGTGTGTGTGTGTGTGTGTGTGTGTGTGTGTCTGTGACAATGTGTGTGAACCTCAGTGTGTGCATATCAATTCGATACACATCCTTATAAGGTTGCTTATTCACATGTAACATTTATACGGAAGGTTTAGTGTGTGATACTGTTTAAGATCTTTTAAAATAGCAACACACGAGTTGCGACCCTGAAAATAGAGTACCCTTGATTATACCATGATTCATTAGAACATAAAGGCAAGTAGAGGTAAAGTGCACACATAAAAATGCCCCAATGCTACTTCGGCTTAATTATATTGAACCCCTCAAATATCTATAAGGGAGATGGAGAAAAGGAGATTACAGTAGAGGTAAGAGATATGCTGTCGGTTGATTTCCGTTTGGAAAGGAGTTAATTCATAAGCATAAGAATAATTGGAGACTAATGTAACCGGGCCACTTAGGAAGAAGGTAAACTTAATTACCGTTTTCAGAACACATGCAAAGTGATAATGTGATAATTGGTGTAATGCTGCTGTGGAAGCGAGGATGCTACAGATGAGAGGAGGAGAGGTGAATAGCCTTATACATTACCAAATAATTTTAAGTATTTATGGTAGCCAAACACACAAAACTCTTACAACTCGCTGCAGTGAATAATACGCAAGCATTCTGAGGAACAATATACGTCTGAAAGCGCTGTTTTTCATCAGATCCAAGTTGACAAAAACAATTATTTTCATACTTAACCCAAAGTTATTATGCCGATCATTATGAAAACACATATATGTGTTGCCGAAGGTTGTGTCTGGTCAGCGAGTGTAGTCCTTTAATCGTAGCGGTCCTTAATACCACTGAGCCCATGATCATTCTAAGTAGTAGAGGTCAGCCAGAAACCGGGAAAGGCTCGACAGAGTGACGTCACTGTCGCCCTCCTCGCATCCCGATCACCGCTCTCCGGGTTTTAGCTACAAACCTTAGCTACAAACGGGAGTGACGTCACTGTTGCCCCCGAGACGATACTAAGATACTTTGATCCTATCTAGACATTTTGCAAGTACCAACTACAAGGTTATCGACTATACAAAGCGTAACCACGCCAGACGAACCTGGTGGACTCGAACCGCTGACCGAATGCAGGGACGCTGCACGCATGCCCACAGCTCTACCAACCGAGCCACCCTGATGGGTCCCCCGAGACGAGCTGTCTTGCTAACCTCTACTATTTAGATCTTGACTGAGTCTCATTTTGAAATACGGGGTATTAGCTGATAAATTTAGAGAAATTTAAAATAAATTTAAGATTGGAATTTTATGGGCGTGCATGGAAGCCAGTCATTACAGATACCAAATTGCTGAAACGATTCATCAGCATTTTATTAAATGGGACAAACCACGAATTTTAGGGTGACATCCATTTGACCATTTTGCCCTGGAAAACCACGCAAAATCTGACTTCACATATATCAGTGCAACTCATATAATGCATATATATATCAGTGCACTCTACGAGTTGCACTTGCTATCTTTTGCGTCCTCAATGCAGTTACCGTCACTGAGAGAGCTTGTTAGTTGTGTCATTTTGGTTCCTATCAATATGATGCCAGTATTACCAATACCTCTTTATGATTTTTTGTGGTCTAGATGATTCAGAATTACTGGTTTCATTGCCTAAGCTCCGTTGTTATTCTTTGTACAATAATGCCATGAGGATAGATCATGAGGTTAATTACACATTCGCCAGTGCTCGTTGGATGAGCTTGTATAGGTTGCTTGCACCTGCGCAGTGGCGTAGCTACGGGGAGCCATGAGGGGGCACGTGCCCACCCATGAGATTTGGTGCCCCCCACTGGCCATGGCTGCCGTATTCTGTATAATGTTTTAATACCCACCACTGATCAGATCTTAGAATATGCCCTTATAGTACCCTTCTATGCGGCATCAGAGTGTCATCAGAATGGCCCCTGAGCTCCGCTTGCCTAGTGCCCCATACTTAGCTGTGACCCCTCAGGTCCCCCCCATTGATAGATACCTAGCTACACCACTCGTCGCCGTGACCCTCTGCTACAAATACACTATACGGGATAATTACTTGTTAATTAATCGTCAGAATTCTTGTTACTAACGCAAATGTTTGGTGGTTGCAGTTATATCGGTCACTTAGGGCGGAAAAAAGGCTTCGACTTCACTTATGTGAAGGAAGTATTTTGAGGGTCATTATCCTAAGCATTTTTCGTGAATCCGAAAATTCGTAGTTGGGCATCGTTGCGGTAAGTTTTGCGCAATTTGCAATTTGGCATTTGGCAAATAAATTGCATTACAATGCAGAATGAGAACCAGACGTCGTAGAGACCTCGTTTGGACGAATTGAGCTTATTAAGCTGCAATAAAATGTTATTGAGTACTCGTGGTTGTTCGGTCGGATTACTGATCTATAATGGAATTAGAGATAAGTGAAAAAAATTGGAAAATAAAAGGAATAATTTGGCCTTAAAGCTGAGTTCTAATAATTAAACTAAATTTTAATTAGTAAAAAATGTAAAATACCAAACAATTGTTCTTGGACACTTTATTACGAATTTGTGCAAAAGAGGGTACAATATTGCGTAGAACGTATTCAACTGAAAAATGCTTGTATAAGACCTCAAATACTTCCTTCACCTAGGGTGAAGGCGAAGCCTTTTTGCTCCGCCCGAAGTGACCCGAGTATTAATCCAGAACACAAATTCAAACACGAACCGAGTCTCCTCGCGTATTTTTGAAACTAACAATTAGAACACAAAAATCCCTTATTGCGATGCAGCGTCACAGTGAAAAAATCGAATATCTAGTCGTCTACGCCACCGACGCCTCATGCCCATCTTCCTGTCGTTGATTTGACATCTCGGGGGAGCAATCGCAAAGCTCCGAACAAGGAGTCTGCAGGCGTTGACAGCAGGCAGCGATGGTCGAGCATTCGTATTGCATCCGCACTGATCCCATCCTGATACTTTAGCGGGGCGGGAGACAGGGTGGAAAGGATAGGCCCAGGTTTGGTCCGTACCGTACTGGTCGGGTCGAGGGTCACAACTCCTTCTTCACAGCCCACTCAGACGACGGCTGTCGTGGGCTCGCAAATGTGCTGCGGTGGCGTGACTGCGGAGGGCCAGTGCTGCTCCACCTTTTCTTCTGAAGTGCCGTCACACCTCGCCTGCGGCAGAGAGCAGGTATACCGTAAATTATGCTCACGAATCGGCAAGCACGTCCAGGCTCTCTGCGTCACGGACAAGCTTCGAGTGTACCAATGCGCGAGGGTTGCCTGGTCGGCCGCCTGGAACACAGGCCAACTTGCAACTTGCACTTCCTGAAAGGGCGCCAGTGGTGTCCGCAACCAGTCAGAGCATGGAAGGACGACACATCCGCGTGAGAGCCCCAGTTCATCGTGGATGAGCTGAACGTTGAAAGTCGTCTTGCCAAGCTGAGCACGTGTTGGGAGGTTCTTGGGGACAGTTGGAGGAGGAGGACGGTGACGTCAGTGTCGAGAAACTACGGTTGCCTCCAATCTTTGTCGAGCACGAGAGATTGATATATCATTTAAGTGTCGCTTCCTTGTTCTGAGCGAACTGGCTCCGTCCGGTCCAATTGCACGGCTTTGTCGCGCCACGCGCAGACGGAGCGTAATCCCCATGAATGGTGCTGGATTTGGGAGGCAATGAGAAGGATAGCAGTCTTGTTGCTTGGGCAAGATGTTAGGCCATGGTCATCCAGCTTTGATCCCGTCGCTGCTTGGATGTCGATATCGTATCCTCCACCTCGGGGCTCGCTGTTCCCTCGTCTTGTCTTTGAGGGACGCGCCGATGTCGTACCTGTCAAAGACAAGGTGCAACTCCCGTAGCCAACACCCAGTTGGGCAACTCTCTGCAGGAGGGATCCAACCAGGTCCTTAAAGTTTTGCTGAGCCGGAACGGGGTGCTGCTGAAGGATAGCCATCCCGTCGAGGACCAGCACGCGAGAGGATGAAGGGGTTTGCGAGGCCGTGGAGACCGCCGCGTTCATCTTCTCCAGAACCCTGAAAGGGGACTTTTTGTCGTGACCCGCGGGTGGCCTTGGGTCGTCAAAGAGGGCAAGAGGGAACAGGAGAGCTCATAGTTGGAGATGATGGTGCGAAGGTCCAGGGCTGCTGTCGAGTTGGAGGGCGAGCAGCAGGCGCCGAGTTGAAGTCTGAGGGTCCCGTGACAATCACCTGCTTCCCCCCGATTGGAAACTTTGGGGTTTCTTGCCCAGCGTTTGAATGTATTGGTAGGCTGACGATGCAGGACCTCCCATGGACTTTGCTGCGCAGTCCTGATCCTTCCCTCTTCGTACTTCAAGAGAGCTTCCTTGCTAGTCTCCTCGATTCTGTCAGTGCGTCCCACCATCTTATCTGGAACAACCTTGCGGAAAGGACGGTGGTGATTGGGCTTTCTCGCGAGTGAAGGGGTTTTTTGCTGGCGAAGAAGACCCGCAACCTCTTTGGTCATCTCGTGTGTCTTCTTCGTGACCGCTGGGCTGTCCTTGTGGTGCTTTGATGCCGTAGCAGAACTTCCGAATGATTTGGCCTTGATTGCCAAGAGTTCGTCTTGGATCGAAAATGTGCGATATAATAAATGAATTTATTTTATTTACGGGTTTATAGCTAATTTCTAAAATTATAGCCAATGAAATTTTACATTTATTTGCGAAATTTCATTACCGTATGTCATAAAATACGACCATGAGGGGACAGTCAGAGAAAAGTTACCATTTTCTATTAATCAGACGGTAGTGCCTTTATGAGAACAGATACAGCCAGAAACATTTCATGACTTTTGATGTGAAATTAAGGCCAAAATTATTCCTTTTATATTTTTTTCCATTTTTTTCCACTTATCTCTAATTTCCATTATAGTTCAGTAATGCGAACAGATACAACCACGGAGTACTCAATAACATTTTATACACTCTTAATAAGCTTCAATTTGAGTCCAAAACGAGGTCTCTACGACGTCTGGTTCTCATTCTGCAATTTGTAATTGCCAATTTTTTTGCCAAAAATTTCCAAATTGCAAATTGCGCGGAAAACTTACCGCTAACGAGTGACCCAACTACGATTTTCGGATTCAGCGGCACAAAATGCTTAGGATAAGACCCTCAAAATACTTCCTTCACCTAATGTGAAGCGAATCGCCCTAAGTGACCCTACTATTATACGCCACATCTTAAATTCTTAACTTCCTTATTGTGATAAGTAAGTCCACTTCATATCCTAACTTCCTACTTACTGAGTCAATTTCATAGGTAGGGGGGGTTATACCGCCTAAATATCTCAAACTGAAAGTAGGAGACGCAGTCATCGAGGAAGGAAGGGGAGAGAGGGAAGGAATGGGAGGATTGGGGAGGTTAAGCCTCAAGAAACAAGAGTGAGGAGGGTGGGAATGGGGGGGTTATGGCATCAAAAAAGTCACTCACTTAGTAAACTCATAGCCTTTCCTTCATCATATCATGCTTCTCCATATACCGTACAAAGTGCCATGAACAAACATATAAATAGCCTCACTCAGTCCTACACACACGATGAATGAAAAAAAGGTAAAACTGCAGTTCTGTACAATACTCCGTATCGACCAATACTCTCCTGACATGGGGGGGGTTGCACTCCCCCAGATCCAGATCCCCCGCACCCGCTAGTTAACTAACCTAGCCTGGGCATTGAATACGTAGCCTAACCTCGAAAGGTGCTTTCGCCCCCACAGATCACCCTTGTGTTATTTTTAATTTCCGACGGGTGATGCATAGATTAGAAATGCTGCTAATAATTCATCTCGACAAGTTGAGGATGGTTATATCTACGCGCCTTGTAACGCTTTAAACTGCAGTAGAACCAAAAAAAATATCACAAGGAAAACATGATGAAACACAAGATGGTTGGATACTCACGGCATGCAGCTGTTCCGTGGGCCTCCAACCAGGCCTGCCCGAAGCTTGCAGGCACCCATGGTACCCTTAAAACACCACAACACAAACGGTAACACTATAGCTGGGATACGCGAACCCTCTAAATGCGTTACAGAGCAAACAAATAGAGGTAAATGGCAGACCACTCATCCGGCGCACCGACGCCGCCACTACCACCGCTGCCAAGCCCGCACCTGCCTCCCGCTTAAGTTCAAGAAGCAAGTACCAAACGACTCGCAAAGCCTCGACACTTTAGTTTCATTTCGGAGTTTTCTTCTTGAATCTTGTACTGTGACTTGCTTAACTTATGTCTATCGTGAGCTTTAAGGTTCTTTTTGATGACAGTAAACGTGGCAGATATATGAATACCTTGATTTTTTAAAGAATTGCGATCACAAGCACTTCAGTAATAAACTATGCTTAACTTGTTTCGAAGTGTCTTTAAGATGTTTAAGAGAGAGAGAGAGAGAGAGAGAGAGAGAGAGAGAGAGAGAGAGAGAGAGAGAGAGAGAGAGAGAGAGAGAGAGAGAGAGGAGAGAGAGAGAGAGAGAGAGAGAGAGAGAGAGAGAGAGAGAGAGAGAGAGAGAGAGAGAGAGAGAGAGAGAGATCATGTTCAGTTTATGTCAATGTTTTTTATTTGGGAGATAGAAAAATAAGAAGATTAAATCAAACTCCCGACCAGTGGCGTAGCTACGGGGGAGCATGGGGCATGTGCCCTCCCATGAAATCCGGTGCTCCCACACTGGCCATGGCTGCCGTATTCTGTATAATGCTCCATACCCACCACTTATCTGATCTTAAAATATGCCCTCATACCCTTGTATGTGGCATCAGAATGCTCTTGCGCTCCGCTTGCCTAGTGACCCCCCATACTCAGCTGTGCTCCCCAGGTTCTCCCCCATTGATACCTAGCTACGCCACTGCTCCTGCGTCACGAATTTCCCAAATGCCGCTTCCGCTATTTATTTACATTTGTTGTGAGAGACCAAGGCCTGGTGACGAGCTTATAGATGGCTACTAATTGAGGTTATTCAGCTTATTGTCAGAAGCTATTTGAGGATGCAGCTAATAGATATAAGGGAATAAAATTTGTATTAGGAAATATATTAGACCCGTATCTTTTTGATAACGTTAGTTTTGTCGACGTCATCGCCAAATGGCCCAGGAAGTGCCACATGGATATCATAAATGATTTACCTTATATATCACCAATCTTACCAAGCAGGAAGAAATAAGGGCAATGAGAAGCCTATTTATTGCTTTATACGTTGGTCATTGATGGGACAGTGTACATGGTGTTGTTTGCTACAATCAGGTATATGTGTGTGTGTGTGTGTGTGTGTGTGTGTGTGTGTGTGTGTGTGTGTGTCATTCACCCATGGTCTTGGCCACACGAGTCGGACTCACGATCGCCAGTTTCACACTCCCTGTGCGAGCTTGGACCTCATTATTACTTATCTTTGGGTAATGCTGGGACCTCACTCACCACACACCCCTATCCCCATTGTCAAGGGGGGCAGTAACCGCCCGAATTAGTCAGTGAAAAATCCCCGGGAGCAGTGAGGATTCGAACCGGCTAACCACAGAATGGTAGGCCAACACTCTATCTACGCGCGTATGTGTGTGCGTGTGTGTGTGTGAATATGTGGACAGGGGTGTACCATGGGCGGATCTTGGGAAGTTTTTCTATTTGGGGGGTGGACCAAGTTACCAGATAGCCTAGTAAACTATGATATAGAATACTGTACTAAATTGTCAACTAGTAAAATACTAATGATAATAATGTTAATTTGATTTCACCTGAAGGCATAGACAGGCATAGTTGGTATAGGAAGGCATAGGTATAGTTGTAGTTGTCTTTTTATCACATATAGTAATAAATAATCGGCTAAAACAACGAACCAGTACATCAACATAACAAAATATTCAACTTTTGTATATGTGCATGCAAATTTTCCAGGATAAAAAAGCATATTGAAACAAGCAATACATAATATATTCAACCTTTTAGGGGGAAACTAAACTACTATTTTTCCTTTTAGGGTAGGGCATGGCCCCTGAAGCCCCCTTCCCACCCCCCAGAATCCGCCAGTGAGGTGTACTACTGTGTGAGAGAATGTGATATGGTTGATTGATGTGGTATTGAGGCATTAAATTATGGTAATCATGTTATGATATACTATGTGTGAAACTGATGTATGGAAGTGGTGGATAATGAACATAGATGAGTGTATGAATTGGGTCATAGATAGTTATCTATCAATATGATTCATATTGCATTACTTTTTTCATACCCATTACTAAATTTAATCATAATGACTGATACTGATATTTCCATGATTGATTGATTGATTGACTGAAATGCCAAAAAGTATTGGGATGTGTCAGACATCAAAGGTCATTATGGCACAATGGGAAGAGTAAAGAAGCGAAGGGGAGAGAGAGAGGGTGACATGACAGGGGATGGGAAAAGTAGGACCTTAGAACAGGATGGTCAAATTTTATAGAGGACGTGTATCAGTTACCGTCGATAACACTTTAGTCGCCACCTGCCCTAACGTCGCCAGGCGCCATATATTTCGAATTATAGTATCACTACTGATTTGTATGTGCCCCTGAAGATGATACACAGTAGTTTATATCATGACTGTATAATCTATCCTGTTTCAGCGTTGTTTTATGCTTTGTATCTACAAGTATGACTGATACTGTGACTGATATTTCTTCTTCATCTTTCCCTCCTATGCTTCACCCAGATGGCTCCACAGCTGTCTCATCTACTTCTAAAGCTGAACTCTTCGCTTAAACCTTTGCTAAAAATTCCACTCTGGTTGATGAAGAGCTTGTTCCTCCTTCTCCTCCACCCTCGGACTATATTATGCCTGTCATTAAGATCCTTCGTAATGATGTTTTCTTTGCCCTTTCTGGCCTAGATCCTCGGAAGGCTTACGGTCCTGACGGAGTCCCTCCTATTGTTCTCAAAAACTGTGCTTCTGTGCTTGCACCCTGCCTGGTCAAACTTTCCCGTCTTTGTCTATCTACTTCCACCTTTCCTTCTTGCTGGAAGTTTGCTCACATCCAACCTGTTCCTAAGAAGGGTGACCGTTCTAATCCTTCAAACTACCGTCCTATAGCTTTGACTTCCTGCCTTCTAAAGTTTTTGAATCTTACTTAATAAGAATTTTTAAAGCATCTATCAGCTCACAATCTTCTATCTGATCGTCAGTACGGTTTCCGTAAGGGTGATCTACTGGAATCTTCTAGCTTTCCTAACTAAATCTTGGTCATCCTCCTTTAGGGGTTTCGGTGAAACTTTTGCTGTTGCCCTTGACATATAAAAAGCTTTTGATAGAGTCTGGCACAAATCTTTAATTTCCAAACTACCTCATTCGGTTTCTATCCTTCTCTCTGTACCTTCATCTTAATTTTCCTTTCAACCGTTCTATTGCACTACTGTAGACGGACATTGTTCTTCTCCTAAATCTATAAATAGTGGTGTTCCCCAGGTTTCTGTCCTTCACCCACTCCTTTCTATTATTCATTAATGATCTTCTAAGTCTAACTCAAGCCCTATCCACTCCTCGCTGATGATTCTACCCTGCATTTTTCAACGTCGTTTATTAGACGTCCAACTCAACAGGAAATAAGTGATTCACGGAGAGATTTCCACCGAGCGCCTAATTTTCTGATCTTTTCTATAAATTTTTGATTGGGGCAAAGCAAAACCCTTTTTTTTGTTCATGCCTCAAACCCAATTTCTTCACCTTCTACTCGAAAAAAACCTACCAGATAACTATCCCCTCTTCTTCAATGACACTCACTGTCTCCTTCTTCTACAAAGAACATTCTAGGACTATCCTTTACTAAAAATCTGAAATGGAAAACTCACATCTCATCTCTTGCTAAACAGCTTCTAAGAAGTTAGTGTCCTGTGGCGTCTGCGTCCTTTTTTTTCTCCTCCCAAATTGCTTGCTCTCTACAAGGGGCCCTTATCCGCCCATGTATGGAGTATGTCTCACATGTTTGGGGAGGATCCACTCATACAGCTCTTAAACAGGGTTGAGTCAAAAGTTTTTTGTCTCATCAACTCCTCTCCTCTGACTGACTGTCTTTAATCAATAAATACCGCCGCAATGTTGCTTCTCTTGCTCTCTTCTACCGTTTTTTCCCTGCTCACTGCTCTTCTGAACTTTCTAACTGCATGCCTCCCCCCCTCCCGCGGCCTCGCTGCACAAAACTTTCTACTTTATTCTCATCCCTATTCTGTCCATCTTCCCAATGCAAGAGTTAATCATTATCTTTACTCTTTCATCCTTGTACTGGTCAACTCCCGAACTCTCTTTTCCCGTTGCTATTTTTCCACTTTCCTATGACTAAAACTTTTCAAAAGAAGAGTAACAAACACCTCCCGAACTAAATTGGCTCACCCCTCTTTTTTATTTTATTCTCTTACTGTCTTCTTTGTGGGGGCTGGCGGCTGGGCGGGCTTTGTGTTGCCCATTTTTGTTGTGCCCTTGGCCAGTCCTTTGTGATGTAAGTATATACGGTTTCAAATTTCACTACTGGTTTTTTTTTCGGGCGACGAAGACGGCGGGAGGACACTCTAAACATAAACAATAGATGGCGACCTTAGTGTAGCCCGTTATCAACGTCGCCACTCGGTTATTTTTTTGTAATTTGTTCATTTATTGCCATAATATGACACAGATGAAGATACAAAGTGACACAGACTCTCCAGATAGCCCCTTCTAACTTCCCTGAAATCATGGATGTATAGAAATGTAAGTATTAACGCCACCACACGTCTGTAAATAAAAAGAAACGTTGTCCTGGCGAATTTAGTGTTATCTGCGGTAGATGAAATATATTAAATAGTTTTTGCCATGATTGACAGTTGGTGAGCCATCTTAATACAAAGACCTGGCCCATAGTAGCCCTGGTATGGCCCCTATCTCTCATGATCATAAAAATGCAACAAGACAGGATATTGCTGTGATTAAATTTTTTGTCTTGTCTCTGTTGTATATATGTGGCCTCTGGTGGGCTACCTCTTGCCAGTATAGCCAGCCACTTCTCTCTGCGTTTACGTGTTATTTTCTTTCTTTCCCTTGATATATCTTGTGCCGTGCAAGTAGTCAAACGAAAGACTCACAGGGGAACGTGCGCAGTTGTATGTACTACGTACACCTAACAACTTCATAAAATGATGGTATTTTGACAGATATACTGTTGTATACAATGCGACAATAGTCCCTCAGTGCCGCCCCCCCCCCCCCCAATATCTGCAACGTCTTTTATCTGCGAGGAGACCGGTGTGACGTCGTGGTCAAACGACCTATAGCTCACCAGAGCACAAAACTCTATGACTAGGCTTACTTCGGCACTTTATAATGAGTTCAAAGTGTCCAACACCCTTGAGGACGGTGTAGAGTCACCGTCATAGAAAGATACATTGAAATATCGAACTTCTAGACTTACTGGGGCCCTGGAGCAGTGGAGCAGTATGGAGCTGTGTCACGCGAGTTTAGGGTGCTGTAAAGAGACAAGTTGAGTTGCATCACCCAGTAACTTATGTTGTTTAGCGTCGTTTCGACGTTAACAATCTTCAAAATGCCTTGCTAAGCCTCCTTTCTTAATCTGCCTCACAAGGAGCCTCTGTTCGTATCAATGGTGTCGAATTGGGCTGAATACCATGAACAGCTGCATGTGGTTGATTGAGTCTTCTCGAAAACGAAAGTCAATCCTGTGCATTATAGTGATACTAAGTGGTGGAAATAACGTTGGTGGTTGGAACATGTTCATCTAGCCTGCCCATGGTTGCTTGATTTAGGAAAGATGGCTGTATAAAGCCATACTCGAATATTACTCACGAATGCAGCAACGCAACGCACAAACATAAGCTATTCATTGGTGATAATGATCCCATGTTAGGACAAAAATTGCCAATATAGCACCTCAAGTTGAAAGAGCATAATTACGAGTATGAAGAACACCTGTATAAAGGACTATTAGAAGAGAACATAAGCCTTAAATTATATTTTGTTAACACAGCCACTAGTACCTCTGTTTACTACTATCTACTACCACCATCACCATAATCAGCAGCATCATCATCATTCATCATCAACAGCAGCAGAATCAGCAGCAATAACAGCAGCAACAACAGTATACCACTGATATATATATTATATATATTATATTATATATATATAATATATATATATATATAATATATATTTTTATAATTTATATAAAATTTATATATAAAATTATATTTTAAAATATATTTTGGGGGTTATAAAAAAAACTTTTTTATCAATAGGACTAAAACTTTTAGGTACATTTAAATTTTTCCCCTCTCCCCAGTTAAGTCTACCGTTTTTTCCAGCCCTCCCTTGAAAAAAATAAATTTAAAGTTTTTTTATTTAAATTTTTATCCCACAAAAACACATGCTCTGTATGTATAGCCCTATTCACTTAAGCTGGATTCCGGGGAGGGGGCTCGATGCCTAGGCAGAAATGTAACGCCCGGTCGCTTTTGGGCTGTAGCCTGGGGCAGGGTGGCAAATGGGGGTTTGGTCCTTGCCTCCCCGCCCCCAAAAACCCCTTTGCTTTCCCCTCGAAAAATATTCATATTTCTTGGTTTTACTCATTTTTCTTTACACAAGAAAAAGGCCTATTTTGTTTGCATCAGAAACCCAGGCATTTAATTTTTCCCAAAACAAAAACCCCTTCATAACTCAAAAAGGGAAAAAAATAAAGTCATGACTGACTATCACAAGAGTGGGCGGACTTTTGGGTTTTTTCAGTGCATTAAAATTTTTGTATTTCCTACCCGTTTAAACCCGCCCCCCAAAGGAAAAATAGTTTTTAAAGCTATTTTCCATCGTGTTCAAAAATACATTGCTGCTATCTAAAGAAAATAAAAAAAAAAACAGAAAGGGACGAAAACAATATTAAGATAATTAAAGGAAAGTAAAAATTTTAAAACATTTTTCTTGCTTTTTTGGTTTTAAACCCTCCCCCTTTAAACATCCATAATTTTTGGCACATTAAATTTTTCAAAAACCTGTTTCAAAAACCCTTTAAACCTTTTTCCCTTCCTGTGGTATGTAGCCCCGTACCAAAAAAGGAAAAGAGTATTATCAAAATGGTTTAAAAATTTAAAAATACTACGGCAACGGGCACAGGGGACGGTTTTTTTTGTTGTTTTTGCCAAATCGGGCCCCCGGAAAGGGAGGACCAGGGGTTTAGCTTGACCCCGGGCCCAGAGGATGCTTTGATGTCGCAGAGGGAGGGGTTTTTGTCGGGGGGCAGCCTATTTCGGCAGCGCGGCGGCGCTAGGCTGCGGGCAAAAAACGGGAGGCGGGGGGCATGGCCACACTCGCCTTTTCCCGGGAAAGAGGAAGGGGTGTCCGTGCTGCTGGCCTTTTCGGCACGAGGGCTGGCTTGCCTCCTGACGGGGGTTTTCGGGCACTCAGCAGGGTAAAAACTCTCCTTGGGGGGGGGGGGGCGCAGCAGGCTGCTACGCGGTTTGGGGATGAGGGGGGAAAAGTGGCCATGAGGGGGGTGCCCGGGGCCCCCCTGGGCCCGGGGGGGTTTGGGTTTTTACCCAGCCAGGACCTTTCCCGGGAGGCGGTGACTTTCTGGCTCCAACCCTCCATTTACGGGGGAGCATTGCTCCCTATTAGGAGGGACCCGTTTTTTTGGGAGAGTTAAACCCGAACCCCCCCCGTCCCCGGCAAACCCGTTTAAACAGTTTAACTTTCTTTTTTTCCCCCTTTTGACCCTCTACTATTTTTCCCTTAATTTGGGACTTTCTACATACCACAGGAAGCGGGAAAAATTTTAAGATTTTGAAACGTTTTTTGGGAAAAGAATTGACCAAAACATATGGAAATTAGACGAGTTTTAAGCAAAAAAAGCAAGAAATAATGTTTTTTACAAATCTTTTACTCTCCTTTAAATTAAACTTAATATTGTTAAGTCCCTTTCCCGTAATTTTTTTTGCTCATGATAGCCAGCAAGTATTATGAACAAATGGTAGGGTCAGCTTTTCCCAAACTTTTCCCGGTTTGCTTGGTTTAATTTTCGGGGGAGGGGTACAACATTTCCTTGCCAAATGGGAAAAACCCAAAAATCCCCCTACTCTTTTATAGTCCAGTCATGACTTTATTTTTTACCCTTTGGGGTTATGAATGGCGTTTTTGTTTTTTGAAAAATCCCCTGCCTAATTTTCCCGATGCAAACAAATAGGCCTATTTTTTGTAAGAGATGATTTTTGCCAAGAAATATGAAATTTTTTTTTGAGGCAACGCAAGGGTTTTTTGGGGTTTCGGCGAGGCAAGTTTCCACCACCAAACGCCACCCAGCCCGAGTCCCATCAGCCAAACAGCGACGTCCCTTACAAACTCGGCTAGGCAGCGGCAGCTCCCGCCCAGAAAACCAGGCTTAAATGAAAAAGACTATAGTAAAGTGCAATACATATGAAACTGAAGGTTGCAAAGCAGAATGCATTATCACATTTTCCAAATATTATCCATAATTCATCAACCTTCAATGAAATCAAATTCTCCGAAATCCTTGAAAAGATATCAATCCCGTGAAGGGCCAAAAAATAAGAGCCCCGGTTTCCCTTTGGGGGGGGGTCGGGGCCAACCCACAAGATTTTAAACTATTAGATGCAGCGAGTCCTCCAGTAAGCTTGGTAAGCTTGGGAACCAGGAAAACCCTGGGAACACCGAGA
>JACEEZ010026012.1:473535-486035 GCA_016584305.1 Chionoecetes opilio
TCAAGCAAAATAGCGGTGAACATTCTGGTCACCCTTTAGTATTCAGCCCAGCACGACCACGCAAAATAGGATCATGCTGCGCGATTTTTGGACAGCTGTTACCCAGGGAACGTGCAATCCCTGCTATGCAGCGATCGTGTGGTCCAGCAGGCGAAGGGCGCACTGGCACCACTGTTCACATTGAAACTCAAAAATGAGATGAGTTACGATGTTATTGGTTTATACCTTGAGACATGCACCAACACACAAAACACACACACACACCACACACACACAAAACACACACACACACACACACACAACACACACACACACACACCCCACACCACACACACACACACAACACACAACCACACAAACACACCGCACGCAACAACACACACACACAAACACACACACACACACACACAACACACACACGCACACATAAACACACACTCAAACAAACACACACGCACAGTCGCACATACGCAATATGTATATGTACTTACACACATACACAAATGCCCGCACACACACACACACACATAAATATATATATATATATATATATATATATATATATATATATATTATATATATATATATATATATATATATATATATATATATATATATATATATATATATATATATTATATATATATATATATATATATATATATATATTAGGGTGGTCCTTATATAGGGGTCCAAAAATATTTTGATGAATTTTTATTCTCCTACCCCTGGAAATTGTTACCATTGACGAAAAAAAATTGCCTCTGTGGCAAATGTTTTTCTTCAAATCAATCAATCTGCACATCAGCCTTGAAATTTCATCCTGTAGACTAGCTCTGGGTCCCCCTCCCGAAGGATTATTAGCCGCTCATGGCAGGGGTATCATGGTTGCTAACCACTTATTGTTGCCCAGTTTGTGTTAGAGTCTTTCGGCTTTCAGGGAATCTCTTGCGATGGTCGCTAACCTCTTGTAGGAGAAACTGCAGCTGTTCCTCATCCTTTGTTAGAGTTTTATTGTACTCTTGGATCAGAGCGACACCTCTCTCTGCGTGGTCATTAGTCACGGAAAGACTCTTGACAATCTACGCTGCTCTGTGATAATCTGCTCTTGTATGCCACTCAACTGGATCAGAATCTAAGAAAGCAGTATCAAGTCGAAGCTTTGTGAAGAAACTTCGAGTCTTCCCTGATGCAAAGTTCGGGAGAAAACAGTTCTTGATAATGTTGGCTGGCACTGTGATTCTCTTGGAACCACCATCCTCTTGTTTACCTTTTTCTTTCATTGCCAAGACAATCCTTCTCTTGCAGTCAAGGGACACTTCAGGGTCAAAAAAGGAGAGACCACCCATCTCCTCTGTCAAGTACCACATTTGACTGGAGAACTTTCCTAGTGCTGCTTTGGCCACCACTGTATCTATATTGTCATATGAGTTTAAGGACTTCAACAGATTGAGATTAAAGGTGCATTGGTCCAAGCCTTTGCATAGATTCGCACAACAAATAGGCACATTCGCCGAAGGCCATGCTCCCCAGTGGCAGTGAGACGAAACTGACTGCGAAACATCCATACCTTGAAGGAGTAGATAACCTTACTCATCCACCGGGCAAGATGCATTGGCCCTGGAGCCCGGAAACGGACACCAGCTGTCGGGATACCTCCAAGGAAGATGAGTGTGAGCTCAACAAGTTCCCTATAGTCATCTCGTATGTCCCTCCGTTCTGCAAGACATGTCAAGGCCCAGCTTATAGTTTTTACTTCTATATCTGCAATGAGAGGGGATACTTCTTTATTCTCTTTTCCTGTTCTATAGTTTTTGAGGTTAAGGTTCTCCCAGTGACTCCGGAAGCGCTTGAACAGCTGTACTTCGGGTGCAGATAAGATGGCCACAACCAGTGGCGGCTCGTGATAAAATACAATGGAGGGACTGCAAGCTTCACACAACAGTAGGATACACAAATTTTACCTAACTCAGGTATGAGTTGTAGTTGATATTCACGGATTTCAGGGCATGGTAGTAGTGGTGGTGGTAGAAGAGATGGTGGGGATGGTAGTGTTGGTAGGAGAGGGGATGGCTGAGGTGGTGATGGTAGAATTACAGTATTACTTGAAAATAAAGTCGGTACCGCTTGATTTCAGTCTTTTCATTTAAAGTCAGCTGGGATAAGTTGATGTTTTGCAAATACTTCACTCGATTTTCCATTGTCATAGGGCAGTGCTGTTCAACCTGGGTGGACGGTTGTGGTATCCCAGCGTAGTAGAGTCCAGAGAGACAGGGTAGGAATAAGCTCAGGCCAGGTTCAGTTGTATTGGTGTATATACAGTGGTGGCTCGGTACCGACTGGTGCCGAGTCCATGATAGGTCCATCTTAACAGTGTGTATTAACCCCGCGGCGCCAATAGTGAAACCCCAAACCAGCAACGTGAAGCGCCAACAATCTATCACCAGCAGTTACTACATCCCTCCACCTTAGTTACATTATATTAGTTATCTAATTATATCCATATCTGTCAGGCTTGACAGAAACTCTAGACGAGCGTCGCAACGGTGGTCTAGAAGGCTGGTCGTCTTGTGCAGGCACCAATAACGCAGGATGACCCTCGGCTTGTTTAGATTGTTCATCCGTTGATGCAGGAGATGATACAGCTTCTGCGGGTACAGTAACGATCAGAGGCGTTCTTGGATCTGTGTTACAGGGCCCAGATTCCCTTGCTTCCCCGACTCTTGATTGGAGATGTGGCTCTGATATTGAAGATTCGTCCGCCTGAGCTGGCGTCTGGTCCGGCCGAGATGGTGTCCAATCCCTCACTAGTGCGGGAGTTTGAGTCGGTCTTGCTCTGATGTGGTCGATGTGTCTTCTAAATTCCCTCCCATCTTCCAGTCTCACAGAGCACGAGCATCCGTCGCGGTCAGTTACTACCCAGGCATCCATTTCGCTCCTCCTGTGGTCCTTGGCAGGGCAGACACATACACCCAATCACCCGTAGTGAATGACTTCGCGCAGGCATGCTGATCATACTGAGTCTTCTGTCTCCACTGGTAACGCTCCACCTTATCACGCTGGTTGTCCTTCCTCAGCTGATCCAAGGAAGTCTTCATGGGGCGTCCAAACATTAACTCTGCCGGGCTGACCCCGGTCACGCTGTGAGGGCAGGATCTGTAATTGAAGAGAAATCTAGAAACTCTTGTATCCAGGCTGCCTCCCTTTTGCTTCCTCAGTCCTTGCTTGAATGTTTGTACTGCTCTCTCCACTAGACCATTGCTCTTCGGAGACCAAGGTGGAGAAGTGATGTGTTCGATGCCGTTGGCTCTGCAGAAATCCTGGAATTCAGGGCATGTGAAGCAAGTTGCATTATCAGAAACTACAGTGTCTGGTATTCCAAAATAAGCCATAGATTTTCTACATTTCTCTATTGTTACATTTGCAGAAGATGATGAAGTTTTATGCACCTCCAGCCACTTACTGTGTGCATCTACAATAAGAAGCCACATCTGACCCTCGACCGGGCCACAGTAGTCTAAATGCAGGCGACTCCATGGACGCTGTGGCCAAGCCCAAGGGCGTAGTTCACTAGGGGATCCTTAGGTCTCTGCTCCTGACAAACTCTACACCTCTTTGTCACCCTTTCCACATCACCATCTAGTCCAGGCCACCAAAAATAAGCCCTGCTTCTACTCTTCATCTTTGAAGTTCCGAAATGTCCTTCATGTAATTCTGTTAACAGAGCATTTCGGCCTTGAGGAGGAATTACTATTCTGCTGCCCCAGAATATGCACCCATTTTGTAAACTCAACTCACTCTCCCTGTTCTTGTAAGGAACAATGTCAGAAGGGTAGCTGGAGAGGTCCCGAGGCCAACCATCACGCACGAACAGCAACACCGATGACAGCACAGGATCACGATTCGTCCACTCCCGAATCTGGCTTTGAGAAATCGGTCCCGAATCCATTAATTCCATCAGATGAAGCATTTCAGCCGGTATCGGCACAGTAGTGGGCCTGTGTGCAAGTGGTAAACGACTCAGAGCATCACAATGACAGTGTAACCTAGCAGGAGAATACACGAGTTTGTACTTGTAAGCAGATAACATTAAAGCCCAACGAAGCACTCTTGGAGACGCCACAGGTGGAATAAGTTTATCTTCCCCAAACAGCCCAAGCAAAGGCTTATGATCTGTTTTGATTACAATTGGCCGGCCATACAAGTAGTAATGAAATTTCTTGACTCCTACAACAACACTCAACCCTTCCCGATCCGTCTGGGCATAACGGCGCTCAGTCTCGTTGAGAGATCTTGAGTAAAATGCAACGGGACGCTCCTCACTTTCTTGTCAATTTGGGACAGAACACATCCAACACCGTAGGGGCTGGCATCACATGCGAGCACAGTGTCCAAGGTGACATCAAAATGGGCCAGACAGGGAGGTGAAAGTATAAGCTCCTTAGCTTTCTGAAAAGCATCCACTTGATCCTTACCCCACACCCAAGGTTGACCGTCACGTAGAAGGAGGTACAAGGGAGATAAAACTGTAGCAATATTTTTCAGGAACTTACTGTAGTAATTCAGAAAGACCAAGCCAGGCCTTCAGGGACTTTCTGTCTTCCGGTGGAGGAGCATCCATAATAGCTTCAGTCTTCTCTTCTGTTGGTTCTACGCCCCGTTCACAAATCTTGTGGCCTAGATAAGTTACTTGAGACAGTCTAAGTTGGCATTTCTTCTTGTTCAGACGTAAACCAGCCTGACACATCCGACGGAGAACCTCCTCCAGCAGGGCATCGTGTTCTTTTCCATCCTTGCCCCCCACAACCACGTCATCCAAGAACACGGTCACATGAGGAAGTCCTGCAAGTAGAGTTGACAACATTTTTTGGAAAATTGCAACAGCTGAATGGATGCCAAAGGCGAGCCTTGTATACATCTTGAGACCTCTGGGTGTGTTAACTACTACATATTTCTGTGATTCTTCGTCTAACTCAATTTGATTGTAAGCATGGCTCATGTCTAATTTACTAAAGATGCAGCATCCTGAGAGCGCCGAAAATAATTCTTCAACTCTGGGAAGAGGGTACTGTTCCAAGGCCGCAACTTTATTCACTGTAAGTTTAAAATCCCCACAAAGCCGTACGTCTCCCGATGGCTTAGGCACTACGACCAGAGGGGCTGCCCATTCACTAAATTTAACAGACTTTATAACACCCTCGTTTTCCAGCCGAATGAGCTCCTTGTCCACCTTGTGCTGGAGTGAGAGCGGCACGGGACGTGCCTTGAAGAACTTTGGCCTCACCTCTTTATCAACGAACAGATGAGCCTTTCCGCCAGTAAACCGTCCAAGTTCTTCATTAAACACTTCTTTATAATCCATATCTACTCCTTGGTCAGTGATTTTCAGCGTTTCACCATGCAGCATGTTGGTCCAATTAAAGTAACCTTTGTCTAGCCAATTACGACCAATTAAGCCTTTACCACGACCTCTCACTATGATCAGCGGTAATTTTCTAGGGACACTATCTTCAAAGGAGATTTCCACATCTGCTACTCCAATCACTTTAATTCTTTCTCCTGTATAGGTTTTAAATACACGATCCAAAGGTTGAACTGGGAAGTGCTGTCCACAAAGCTCACGGAACAAAGCTTCGCCCATAACAGAAGCTGAAGCTCCAGTGTCAACCTCCATTTGAGTTTCCCGTCCGTGAAGCTTCACGTCCAGTAGTAGGGGCGGATGACATTGTGAACTACTATCATCAGCCTGAGGGAAATTAAACAAGCTGTACACCACTTCTGAAGCTCCGTCACCACTAGCCTTTGCTTCCACGGCATCGCCTGCCGCGTATGGCTCCGAGTCTTCCATCACAGACACCGTACCCGCCATATGCGCTCTCTAGTGTGACCCACTCTGTGACATTGGTAACACTTCTGGTTTTTAAACGGGCAGTTGGAATTGTTATGTCTGTCACTTAAACATCTAAAACACTTAGAAGGCTTCAGTCGTTCACCATAAAGTTTTAACTTTATTTCTGCCGCGAGCAGCTTCATTTTTCTGCCCTACCCCAGCTGACCATTGACGGCACTTCGGTCGTTTGCTGCGGTTGATTATACTGTTTCAATTCCTGCGTATTACATTCCGCAGTCTCCCAGGCCACTGCAATGTCCACTGCCTTCTCGAGCGTTAAGTCGGTTTCAGCCAGCAACCTGCTTTGAATGGCTTCACTGTCCACACCACACACCAGACGGTCACGAATCATTTCATTCAACATCTGTCCATATTGACAATTTGAAGATAACATCCGAAGCCTGGCAACATAATCTCTCACAGATTCTTTTCCAGATTTCCTGCAACTGTTGAATCGGAACCGTGCCACAATACTTGAGGGCTTCGGATCGTAGTGGTTCTGAAGCTTTTCTATCAACTCTAGAAGAGCAATTTCCTTGGGCTTGCGAGGACTGCACAAAGATCGTAGGGTGCTGTACGTAGCTACCCCCACAGATGAGAGGAACACGGCCCTCTTGACTTCCGCATCTTCAATCTTGTTGGCCAGAAAATACTGTTCTAGCCTCTCGCAGTATTCGCCCCAAACAGACTTGTTGCTCTCGTCAAACTCACTAAGGTGGCCAAAGTGCGGCATCACGACACTGGGTTCGTAAAATCCTCGTCGCCAGTGTGGTATCCCAGCGTAGTAGAGTCCAGAGAGACAGGGTAGGAATAAGCTCAGGCCAGGTTCAGTTGTATTGGTGTATATACAGTGGTGGCTCGGTACCGACTGGTGCCGAGTCCATGATAGGTCCATCTTAACAGTGTGTATTAACCCCGCGGCGCCAATAGTGAAACCCCAAACCAGCAACGTGAAGCGCCAACAATCTATCACCAGCAGTTACTACAACGGTCTACCTTAAGGTGGACGAGACTGGGGGATGGGTGGACGGCTGTCTTGGGGTGGACAGGTGGGTGGACGATATCATGCCCACGTGTCGGTATAGATCAGTGTTTTTCTGATTTTGAATTCTTTGATGCCTATATGAGAGATTGTCGCTGAGAACATGATGATGGTATGCAGACAGCAGAACAGAGACTGGAGGTACGAATGTCCCACATGATTACCAGACACCTTATTTTGATGCAGGAAAACCTTGACTTATATTTCCAAGAGACCTGACCTCCAACATGTGGATGCTTACTCCCTTTTCAGATGATGGAAGTGATCATTCTGATGCCCTATTGGAGCTTCCAGTGGATTATTCTCAAAAAGCAACTTTCAAAACATTTGGCCATCCCATGCTTTTCTGGGTTGTCCTGCTTGATACTCAGGAATACAAGGAGTTAGGCAACAGTCATGTTTGTGCACATGCCAACATCATATTGTGTGAGCAAGGTTTCTCAAGCTTAGTTTTAATCAAGACATAGAAAAGGACTGCCATTCTGAATTTGGGTCCTCCCATGCAGGCTGCATTTGAAAATTGTCTGATGCCTCGATTTAAGCTCATAGCAGACAAATTGCAACAGCAGCCAAGCCACTGATTTTTGTTCCTTGAAGGAAAAGGCTTTGTTTTCTGGATTACCAAATATAACGCATATTAGATGCAAGTTTACTTTAGTTACATGAAAAAAAATGCATTTGCTGTGGAATTCCGCAGGTATGTTGAATTTTTCCTTGTACTTATAATTTTAGATTGCATGTATTATTATACAGAAGAATATGTAAACTATTGATTAAAAATGAGAGTGAAACTGCTTTTTCCTACCTATATATTTTGTAGAATGATATAGTTTGATTTGAAATGTCAGAGCCGTGAGATTTAAAAGCGAGAGAAAAGACTTGGGGTGGACAGCTCTTACCAAATCCCCATTAGGGGTGGACGACATCAAAAAAAGGTTGAAGAGCACTGATCATAGGGTAACTAAAGAAAGCACGATCACCACACCATCTACACGCACTGTAAACATGAGAAGGACGAGACTTAGCTGCCTCGGCTGCAGCTCATTGTGTTCACAAGTGGCGCGGCGGCGGCGCAGACATGAATCGTACAACAAATATGAAAGTAACTTAAATTTTGGTCTGGTTTTAATGAAAATTCACTAAGTAACGTTTTGAAAATAATTAAATAACATATAATGACTTTTTATTATAATATATTTGTTAGTAGTGTATCAATTCTGCTGTGTCTCTAAAGGAATCATACACCTGGCAGTGAGTGTCTGGGGGTACTGCAGCTCTGCAGCCCTATGCCACGAGCCGCCACTGGCCACAACAGTAGAAAACACAGCCTGTACTACAAGTTCGAGGACATGATGACGACAAGTAAAGTATAAGAGAGATTTTCCAACTTCATGCTTCACAAGTATACAAGCTCCATTCTTCCGTCCTGTATTGGAGGCAGTGGTGTCAAATGACAACCCAACGACTTGGTATGTGACACCCCACTCTTCCAGAGCATGGACCACTGCTCTTGCTATTTCAACACCTGTTTGTTCCATGTGGAAGCTTTGCTACTTTGAGCAGCTGAGTACCAGGAGTATCCTTGCCTGATACCAGTATGGGTAGCCGATCAACATGACCGCTGGAAGATAAATCAGGCATCAATTTTCCATCCCAGTGAACGATGAGTGGGGTTCCAGCTCTAAACTCCTCCTTCAGCTGTGAAGCATGTTTTTCCCGATGTTTTTGTCTGTGCCGGCGAATGGAGGATCTGTTAATATTGAGATCTTCAACATTTCCTCCAAGAGAACGAGCAGCCTCGGTGAAAACATAGGCCGCACCTCTGTCTGTCATATTTGTTCGATCCATTGTCGCAGCCAGGGAAGAGGTCATGATGTTGACAGAAGCTCTCTTTTCCTGCTTATGATGTCTTTTTCCACTAACTACTCCTCCTGTCAGACATTCTTCCTCTTCAGTGGAGTCTGCAGAAGATGAACTGGAGCTTGCTAATGACTCCATCTTCACAACAGACGTGGGGTCCATAGCCTCGTCATGAGTACGCTTCCTCAGAGCATCAAGCCTGTTCATTCGCTGTGCCCTGAGCTTTTCCTTCCCTGCCAAGACCACGTCAACTTTCCCCTTTTTTCCCCTACGGCCTGGCTCACGCTGACATTTCAAGAAGTTCTTGTCTTCTTCATTTGTCATGGTCTTTAGAGCTTCAGCATGAGCAACGTCAGAGAGGTTCCTGAGGTTCTCTTTATAGGCCTCTTCACGCTGTATCTGAGGGTCAGACCGTCTATGACGTCCCTTCTTCAGGGATTCATACTCATGGTACAGTTTTTCCATTTTCACAATTACGTTGTCTTTCCTCATCATCGGTATCCTTGCCATTGCCCAGTAGGTCGACACCTTGTCTGTCACCATGAACGTGACTGCGCGAACAGTTGTCTTCCTAAGGCGAAGATGATGTAGTATGACCCCCAACACTTCCCCATTGGAGGGAAGCTGGGAGCCTTTCAATTCAGGTTCTGGAGATATCAGATAATCCATACTTTTCCTGTTTGTTCCAGCCATCATTATTGCACTGGAAAAAACAAATGAATTATTTAAGACTCGTTAATATAATAAAGCAAATCAGGAAAACAGAGTCCTAAACAAGCCATGTAAGTTCTTCTTCATAAGTAACAGTCATTTGGGCAATAACAAATCCATCAAGAAATGTTCTTCTAGTATTGTACTATGAAGCCAGCTTTGATAGTCAGATAATACAATACAGAGATATTATGGTAAATATTCATGTTTGGTGTGCAAGATGTTTCCATCAACGGATCTCAAAATAATTTTAACCGCATGCTTTTCATATCAATGGTAACACATTCCAGGGGTAGGAGCTATACTTTTCCAACCTTTGTTTTTAAGGACCACCCATAGACCACTGCATACCTGGACTGTTCACGCGACAATGTTTTGAATTGCGGGGCTGCATAGGGGCCCGCGGGGCGCCTGACAAAGAGATATAGTGGTCTATGGACTATCATATAGACTGGTTTATCAGTATATATGGTATACTGTAATCTTCGTAAATGTTTGTTCTATAATATTATCAAATAAAAAACAGTAAAACACGCTAAAGAAATGCCATTACGAGACTATGAAGAAATATGCATGAACTTAATATTCACTTAACTCTTGCCATTTAAAACTTTGCGAGTCAACTTTTATCATGAAGGGTATCAATAGAAGCGCAATTGTATTAGCTTTCCATTGATGTATTTCGTTATCTGATAAATTAATTAGAACCATGCATAAATTAGCGTTAAATAAAATAATAAAATCATCAATCGGGTAATTTTCCCGATTGATGATGTTATTTATTCACTTATATATTTCGTTTTCTGATAAATGAATTAGTACCATGTATAAATTAGCGTTGCCTAAATAAATAACCTCATTAATCGGGAAAATTACCCGATTGATGATTTTATTTATTTAGTTAACGCTAATTTATGCATGGTTCTAATTCATTTATCAGATAACGAAATATAGCAATGGAAAGCTAATGAAATTGCGCTTCTATTGATACCCTTCATGATAAAAGTTGACTCGCAAAGTTTTAAATGGCGAAGAGTTGAAGTTCATGTATATTTCTTCATAGTCTCGTAATGGCATTTCTTTAGCTTGTTTTACTGTTTTTTATTTGATAATATTATAGAACAAACATTTACGAAGATTACAGTATATCATATATACTGATAAACCAGTCTATATGATCCATATATATATATATATATATATATGAATCCGAGCGGCCCTCCGATTTCGGGCCCTTGCGCGACAGGCCGATATTCCGTACGCAGTCCAGGTATATAGTGGTCTATGGACCACCCTAATATAGTATATATGTATATATATATATAATATTACATATATATATATATATATATATATATATATATATATATATATATATATATATAATATATATATATATATATATATTTATATATATATATATATATATATATAAATATATATAGATATATATAATATATATATATATATACGTAATATAATATATATATATATATATATATATTATATATATATATATATATATATATATATATATATATATGCATAGAGCGAGAGAAAGAGAGAAAGAGAGAGATAGAGAGTGAAATAAAAAGACAGGAAGAAGGCAGAAACAGCTCATCGGCATACACGAACATAACATTAATTTGGTTGAATAAAAGGGAGACGCACCGTCATCCAGCTCCGCCCCCTTCCCGCGTACGCCAGCCAATCCCAGGCCAGAAGTGAGCGTTACAGGCTTTCTTGGTTGTTCAAGAGATGAGTAGCCGATACGAGGCCTCGTTCCGTATAACATTTTTGTCCTGAACGCAGGGGAAAAAATGCATTGGTATCAATATTAGTAACAACATGCGAGTCCCTCAAGGCTGTACGAACGAGGTGTGTGTTTGTGTGTGTGTGTGTGTGTGTGTGTGTGTGTGTGTGTGTGTGTGTGTGTGTGTGTGTGTGTGCAATCTCTCTCTCTCTCTCTCTCTCTCTCTCTCTCTCTCTCTCTCTCTCTCTCTCTCCTCTCTTCTCTCTCTCTCTCTCTCTCTCTCTCTCTCTCTCTCTCTCTCTCTCTCTCTCTCTCTCTCTCTCTCTCTCTCTCTCTCTTCATCACGATGTAATTCCTTGTCCTGTCGCTGATCATGATCTTGTTACCGTCACATTGGACATTCGAAAGCCAAAGCGACAACAATCTACTATTAGAACTTTTCGACAACTAAGACACTATTCTCCTGAAACATTGTGTAATCTACTAAGAGGAGAAGTTCATACTTAGAATACAATTTTTGCAACTGATAATGTCGATACGCAAGTACATTTATTTAATGAAGTTTTCCACAAATGTTTGGATTCATGCGCACCCTTGGTAACAAAAGAAGTACGAAGGCCTTTTGCCCCGTGGATCACTGAAGACCTTAAAGCTATAATGCAGCAAAGAGACCGTGCACAGAAAGATCTTAAGGAAGACAGAAATAATGTTAATTTGCAAACTAATTATAAAAACCTAAAAAGGCAAGTCAGAGGATTGTTTCGGCGAGCTAGATCAGAATATTATAATAAAAGATTAGAGGAAAGTAGAGGAAACAGTAAAGCCACGTGGAGGACTATAGTAGGGGAGTTGATTCCTAACGCCAAAAACAAGAATGTTAAGCCATCAGCAAGCACTAACGGTGACGCAGAGGGTATCAAGCGCAAAGCTGAATGTTTTAATAAATATTTTTCTGAAGTGGGAAAAGTCACCTTTGAGAAATCTCAGTAGAATCTGAGTAATACTGATGCAGTACTACAGCTAGTAAACACCGAAACTTATACTAATAATTTTGATGCTATGTTTAGACCTGTGCCTACAAATTGGGATACAGTAACTCTAGTTATTAAGCATATGAAGAACACTAACTCCCATGGATCTGATGGCATTCCACTGTGTTTCTTGAAAGACTCCCTCCCTATCATTATAACATACCTAACTTGCATTGTAAATACTTCTATTGTAACAGGTGTTTTTCCCACAGC
>JACEEZ010026012.1:496035-546035 GCA_016584305.1 Chionoecetes opilio
TATCATTTTTATTACTATTATTATTATCATATAAGACAAATTGTGTATCAGCACCTGGTCGGATTCCAACCCGAGCACAGGGCGTCTTAGCCAGCTCGCTGTACGGGGACTAAAAGGGAAAAACACACCCTACATATCCTTCCCCCAATCTCAACCCGACAGGGGCGGCCAGTGACTTGAATCTATCGCGGCCAGGACACTCAACAAATATAATCATACAAGGGCAAGACAAATTGTGTATCAGTACCTGGTCGGATTCGAATCCGACCAGGTACTGATACGCATTATTATTGTTATTATTAGTAGTAGTATTAGTATTAGTATTAGTATTAGTATTAGTATTAGTATTATTACAATTATTATTATCATTATGAATATTATCATCATTATTTTTGTCATCCTAATAACAGTAAAGTGATAGTAATAATAACAATGCTAATATTAAAATGATAATAATAATAAAGGTATAATAATAATAACAATAATAATGGTAATAACTTTAGTAATACTAATGATGATAATAATAATAATAACAATAATAATGATAATAATTTTAATAATAATACTGATAATAGTAATAATAATAATAACAATAATAATGATAATACCAGTCTACTTGATACCTTGAGAAAAAAATCTAAACAAACCTTGATATCCTTCAGCTGCGGCTGACTCGAGGTAGAAGTCGCAGTAGAAGCAGACGTAGCGGGAGTGATAGTAGTAGTGGTGGTACAAACATAATAGAGCTTATGGTAATGATAGGAAATTCCATAATCAGTTTCCTCCACGTTCCTAATGCGCAGCTGAGGAGCACAGTGACGGAGCGTCGCGTTTAGGGCAAGTCGGGGTTCAGAACCTTCAACACCCACAGGGTCAACGCGGCGGACCTTCCCTCAGCCTGCAGAATCCCCCCCTTGCCTTGCCGGCCGTGAGGGTGTCTGGACGGCTTACTTGCGACAGACTTCAACTTGACGCCTGGTTGTGTCTACCCAGACGCTAGGAACACCGCCCTCAGGCGTCCTTAGACATTGTACTGATGATTACACACTTGGATTCCTGTTCTTTTCACAGTTACTGGATCTGTTGTCATTGCTAGCTCGCTTTGGTAAATTAAACAAAGTATGTCTGTCTTTAGCATTCTCTTTCATAACGTTATTTGTCTTTTTTCCGTTCTTTATTCCATTTTTATATTTTTTTTTTTAATTTTGTCGTCCCCGTTTCTTTCTGTCTTGTTTCTCTCTCATTTTCGACTTTCTACCTCCATTTTCAATTCCATTCTTCCAGCATCATCAGACTATATATATATTATGTGTGTGTGTGTGTGTGTGTGTGTGTGTGTGTGTGTGTGTGTGTGTGTGTGTGTGTGTGTGTGTGTGTGTGTGTGTATGTGTGTGTGTGTGTGTGTGTGTGTGTGTGTATTTATGCATGGATACATTTGTGCGTGGGCATGTATTTTTACGTGTGTGTTTGTTTGTGTGTGTATGTGTGTGTGTGTTTGTGCGTGTGTGTGTTTGTGTGTATGTGTGTGTGACTGTGTTTGTGTGTGTGTGTGTGTGTGCGTGTGTGTGTGTTTGTGTGTGTGTGTGTGTGTGTTGTGTGTGTGTGTGTTTATGTGTGTGTGTGTGTTGTGTGTGTGTGTGTGTGTGTGTGTGTGTGTGTGTTTGTGTGTGTGTGTGTGTGTGTGTGTGTGTGTGTGTGTGTGTGTGTGTGTGTGTGTGTGTGTGTGTGTTTATGTGTGTGTGTGTGTTGTGTGTGTGTGTGTGTGTGTGTGTGTGTGTGTGTGTGTGTGTGTGTGTTTGTGTGTGTTTATACATGGATATATTTGTGCATGCGCATATATTTGTGTGTGTGTGTGTGTGTGTGTGTGTGTGCACAGGGGGTCAGGTGTTCGTCTGGAGCTTGGATGTCGTTTGTGTCTCACGAGCCGCACGTCATCTATGTGATGAATAATGTTGCATCCATCAAGATGGGTAACTTACGTCCAAACCTTTAGTGTATGATGAATACAACTTATTCACAACAAATGAAACAATTTGTTTTGGAAAAGCATGGGTTCAAAAGCAAAGCATGAGTCTATAAACGCGAGTATTGTATATCGGTAGCCTCGCTGATGTCAGAGACAGTTTTTGTTTACATTAGTTTATTTAGCGACATCGCTTCTCCGAGATTGCACTAATGATCATGTTGTTTATCAAATTGTATGTTTACACCTCATGTCCGAGTGGAAAAATATGCATGACCAATTTTTCTCCAGGTACAGGAAGAGAGTGAGTATCGAGTTAGGAAGTTGAAACATGAGGCAGCCTCCTGGCTATCATTAAGGACCTGAGACTCAAAAATTGTTGAGAGATAGAGATGAAGAGGTACTGAGGCCGGAAAGTGGGATGGAGGAGGGAGAGGGAAAGTGGTGGAGGCAGTCTAGTCGGCTCTCGCTCACCGCTACCTCCCGAGCCTTGGATCAGTCAGTCGAGTGCTAGACCCCGCGGCGTGAGGTCTGTGCTGCTCCTTCCCAGTGCGTCTCTCAGTGACCTCCTTTCTTGTGGTTAAGATGATGACCAAAGCTTAACCCATTTCAAACCTCGAAGAAAATTCAGTGATCTGTGAGTGATTTTATTTCTAAACCAGTGTTGAGAATTTGGCCGCAGTTTGGAAATAAGTTATTTTTTTCGGTTCTCTAAATATCTTTGATTATTGTTGATGATGGAAACTCTTCGTGAAAATCTGCCATGATGGATACCAGGACTTTGCTCTATGCCGCGTGTGAGGAGTGAGGTAAGCATACCAGTGCTGTGTGAGGGAAGTGAGGGAGGAAGGGAGAACGCCGCCTTCACATCACCAAGTGCGTAAGGCAGAACGGCGGTGCGTAGACTGGGAACACCCGGAGAGAATGTTAAACAGACGAGTGTGGATAGGACTGTTGATGAAGGAATTACTTGCTGAGCGACACTAATTGGAAAAAATGAATTAGAGACATGAAGTAAATGGAGGTAAATACAACATAACTTGTACATAACTCGTATTTTGGAGAACCCGCACCCGCACAACAATATATGCGAGGGACACAGAAAATGCTACAAGTCTTGGCACTTTTATTTGAGGCAAATGATCTATTTATAAGTTCCATTTTCAAATATTTTTCCCATTACCAGCTGAGTTACAACTAAGTGTGCATTACTTCGACCTGACAATGTGGTCACTCATAAATTACAGAAACGCATCGAAAAAGCTCATCATCGCCAACGGTGTGCATATGCTCTTCACAATTCTCATCGAGTATGAGTATTTTATATATATCCATAAATCATATGTAGTGCTTCAAGGGTACAAAATAATGATGAATTATTCTTTTGCGTAATGAATATCCCTCGCAATCTTTCATCCCAGCGGCAAAATATTCAGCGAGAGTATCAACGAAGGAACGTATGATCTCAGTATTTCTAAGCAGGCAACATTGCTGCCGCAATAATCTGTCAGGCATGAGAGGGAAAAAATCAAGACAGGTTTTTCATGATTCATAGGAAAAATAACTGACTCAAATCGCGTGTATAATTATTTTGTACATCATCATTTACGGGAAATATGTTAGCCTTGTGTTACAGTGCCTGTGGGAGGACCACCTCTTCTCCACTATCTGTACCACAAGTTCATTTAAGACCCGACCTTTGAACTATCTGTATACCGGGTACACTAAAAAATATCTATGCTTCAGGAAGGGCCAGGATATCTAACAGTCTTAACACACTGTTTATGAAATTAAGCCTCATTAAGCATAATTAAGCTACATCAAATCTCGATATGTACATCGTTAAACCTTAAACCTGCAATACAGTCGACTCGGGGCCAGGCTTTCAGATAGAAGCACTAGCTCAAGAAAATAGTATAGTGCGTGGTTGACTCAATGATCACCATAAAGACCTAAAAGTATGGTTTGGTCACGCATCTCTCTTCAGTCTTTATTTCGTCTTGAATACAAATGTTCATAAATTACATTACCTGAAACAATTGTAGTGAAGGAACACGCTTCGGAATGACCCCCCCTCCCCCCATTTTTTTTACATCAAAGAGCTAGAATTTGCAATTTAATCAACACAAATGCAGTAGTGTTGATAGATACATGGTAAATATTTTATTCGAAAAAGAGAGAGAGAGAGATGGGTGGGTGGGCCAATTTTAACTTAACAGCAGTGTCACGGGAATTGTTCGAGTCTATTGATTTTTAGCTTGGGGTCAAATGTGGCACGTGGCGCTTCACTGCCTGTAGCGGCGAGAACACGGGATCAGCCCAGGTGGGATTAACATAAGCAAGCACAGGACTGCAGGAAGCCACGTACGCCTTAGTTCCTGCGCACACTTTCCCGCCACCTTCCGTTCATGCACACCCAATGCCTAAAGATCTACATCTTTTTTATAACTGTGTAGTTTATTACTACAGAAGACTCACACGTCTGGTTAGTTACTTAACCTTTGAATTCAGCTTTCTTGTCGTTTTTTTCTTCTTCTTTTCCGCATTAGTTTCGGTTAGTTTTACAACTTGTGTTTGATAAAAACGATTAAACTAATCAAGACAGGTTTTAGTGCCAGGTAAACAAAGCATTACTGTCCACAAATCTGATGTTTACCAATGACATGCTGGTCAATACAGTAAAATGCTTAATGCGGGTGCGTTCAGGGTCACCAGAAAATATTTCCCACGTCAAGTGATATTGATAACAGTAGCAATAATAAAATAGTAATAAAGACAATTATATACATCACTAGGTCACTAAAAGTTACATCGAGTTGCAGTTGTGTTACTGATCTGCTCAGGTTCCACCTCTTGTCCAACCTGTTTGGAGCAGCCTTCATGTGACAAAAAAGTAAATAAATTAAAATAAAAACAATAACAATGAGCACAAGCTTATTTTAACAATAAAGAAATTCAACGGTAATGCCACTGCAAATGTCATGTTACTTATCATACAAAATACGCTGTCTATCAAAAAGAATGTTGGAATTACTGAACTCATGAAATGCAATGATTATACTAGCCTAGCACTCATGAACTTAAAAGATTAATAGAAACAAGATGAAAGAGGATGAAAGCTGCTTAAATGAAAGCCTCAAAATTTCACACGCCGAGAGATCTTGATCCCAAACGTATTGTGTCGCGTCTGAGTGTGGCCAAATGGGGCTCAAAATTGCTACTCAGGGAGTGTGCGAACTCGTGTTATTCACCCATGGTCTTGTCCACGCTAGTCGGACTCGCGATCGCCAGTTTCACCCTCCCGGTGTGAGCTTGGACCTCATTATTACCGATCTTTGGGCAATGCTGGGACCTCACACACCACACACCCCATCCCCTTACTCAAGGGGGACAGTAACCGCCAGAATATGTCAGTGAAAAATCCCCGGGAGCAGTGAGGATTCGAACCGGCTACCACAGAATGGTAGGCCAGCACGCTATCAACTTGACCATCATGGCGGGTATGTGTGTGCGTATTTATTCACCCACAGTCTTGTCCACGTGAGCTGGACTCGCGATCACCAGTTTTACCCTCCCGGTAAGAGCTTGCGGTTCGTACTCACCGATCCTTGGGACCTCACACACCACACATCTCATCCCCTTGCTGAAGGGGGACAGTAACCGCCCACATTTATCAGTAAAAAATCCAGGGGAGCAAGCGGGGATCGAACGCCCGACCACAGAATAACCTGACTGGCGCTCTAATCCACTTGATCACGGAGGCGGTGTGTGTGGGAGAGAGAGAGAGAGAGAGAGAGACTGCGCGCAAACTTGAAATGTGTGCATGTGTGAAAACGTGCGTTCTTTTAATGGCGAAGTAATATACGATCAGTTGACATGACTTTATTGTGACCGTGGTTGGGAGCGTGTGTGCGTGTTTGTTTATATATGCTTGTATTTACAAATGTAAATATGGGAATATGTAGGTGTGCGTGTATGCATGTTGGGGGTCCATAGGTATGCATGGTAATTTATTTACCTACTGGCATGTGTGTGTGTGTGTGTGTGTGTGCGCGTGTGTGTGTGCGCGCGACGCGAAGTGGTGTGGAAAATCTCATATCGAGATCCGGTTATTTGTATGGTGGAAAGTCAAGAGCTAGATTTACATAAAAAAGTTTACGTTTCCACTGTTCAAAACGGAACAAAGAAAAACAAAACAAAACATTTAGCATCACTGATTCGTGTCAGGCTGCTACCACTTCGCCGCGTTGTCTGATGGCGAGTCATGAACACCGCAAAAGAGTAAATTATGAAAACAATATATTTACACGAGGGAGAATGAATACCGATGCAAAAGACAATGGTGTAGTTCCGGATTTGCCCCCGCCCCCCACACACAATTGATCAAGTCACGATTCTCATCATACTTGGTGTCCTTCGGTAGGAACATATCCGTTGTTCGCTGGCAATCTAGCTTCCCGTTGCGAGAACTGTATCAGTGTCGCCGTCGTGGCGGTGGAACGAGAAATCCTCATCATGTTTTCACCGTACATACGCCACTCCTGACGACGAGGACTCCGCCGGAGGGTGAATCAGCAGTCATGTTCTTTCTTGGCCCCTCCACCCACACCTAGCACGACCTGATCCCAAGTGTGGGATGTGAGCTAGTGGGACAGGGGAGGGGGGAGTAGCTAGAGGAGTCATTGGGTGTGGTGTGAAGAGTTGGAACGGGGGGGGGGGGGGGGGTTTCATGCAGAGATGGTGCAGGGAAGAAGGAGTAATGGGCTGTCAACAGGATCTATAGTGGAGACCAAGAGTACGAAGGGATGTGCTAGAACGTAAGGTAAATATATAATGCGATTTAAGGCATGGGATTCCCAGTACAGATGGTGGTGTCGGATGTGGTAGGGTAACTCTACTGGATGTGATGGCAGCTTCTCTTAGACCAGGGGTGGCCAACATTTTACTTATACTATGATCTACTTGTCCACAGTTACCTTTATGCGGTCTACCAGACTCATTTGTACCCATAAATACTCAGATTATGTCCCCCTTTTATGCCTAATTTATGAAGAGAGGAAAAAACGTGCAAGTTTATTTCATTATTGTGGGGAGCAACCACTTCATTCAGGACTTTCCTTACATGTAACAAGAGTTGCGACCGAATCCAGAACTAGGACAATGCTCCCGTCGAGGAGGCTGCCACCCGGTGAATGGGTGGCAGCCCCCCCCCCCCCCCCCGTCTCTTTCTCTTTTTCATCTTTACAGACTACAAAGTTCCTATCTTTTGAGAAATGAGAAGCTGAAATTCCGGGCATTTCGAGTGTTCAAAATTCCCTCCAAACGCAGATTTTGAAGCTTAAACTCTAGTCATGTCTGGGAAAATCTGGACGTATGTATGGCAGCCCTAGCTAAGCTATGTGATCGACTTGAGAAGGGCTTGTGATCGACCAGTCGATCGCAATTAACGGGTTGGCCATGGCCTTAGACCATGAAGACTAGTTAATAGGCACAGTTAGAGTAGTGAGCCATTTAGGGGCATCAGGTGAAGGCCGTTTGGTGAGTGAGTGGCCTTATTTGGTGCGCCGCTGTTCACCTCAAGTATTGCTCTCAAGTAACAATGGCCTTAAATTTTCTTGTAATTTCTTAAAAGTTACATAATCATAATACATTATTAATCACATTATCGTCAATTGTCATTAATCTCCGAGGTCTGGTGACTAACAATAACGCTGCATTCTCATTTACAAAAGTTACAAACATTATACGCCAGTAAAGGTGATTGGTTTAATACACCCACCCCATCTCACACTGACGAGTTACAAATCGGATGTTTTGAGGAAAATATTGAGGACACGGCGCGGCACTCGATGCATCCCTTGCATTAAGAAGGCTACGTGAATTTATCGTTGCAGAAATTCCTAAATGTTACACCAAAGCAATTGTGATTTCAATAAGTAGAGGACATGCTTGACATTAATTCCAAGTACATGAAACATCAGTATAACTAAGGGAGTAAAGGTGTGACGTATTCCGACAGTTTGGAAAGTTGGCCGTATTTCTAGTTGCCTTCAGCTCAACCAAGACTAATAATGCAACACTGACTGGCTGGAAGTTGCTGCCACCACTTTTTTTTTTTTTTTTTTAGTTTTGTGCTCTTTCTTTCTCCACAAATTAATGACTACTCGTGGAAATGAGAATTGCATCCTTGTTAACACGTAGCCAAATTTTGTCTTTGAGATGTGTTATAAACATCACACACACACACACACACACACACATACACACACACACACACACACACACACACACACACACACAAACTCATACAAATCGTCGCGTATATAAAACTGAAAGTGCACGTGTTAACTGAAATCAACCTTAACAAAAATCACTAGCTTGCCAATCCTGTGTCATGCAATTTTCTGGAAACCCTCATAAATGTGTATGTCTCTCTCTCGCTCTCTCTCTCTCTGTTTTCTCTTTTTTTTTCTCTCGCTCTCTCTCATCATACTCATCACCTATTTATGTACCTTATTTCATGCTTGAAAGGGGAGAGAAATCCTTCTCCCCCTCTTACCCTTTTCCACCCCATCCACCACAAAAAGTTTATCCGTCGTCCCCTTATGCAATCCCAGCACGAGGAAAGTGGCATCTTGCAGAGCTGCCTATTCAAGCAAGCGAGAACATCCCACCCGCTGCTCAGTATTCAATCCAGCCAAGCCAGACTCGCCTCAATGTATACTACTAAGCGTCAATTTTCGGCCGCATACTAGAGAGCCTTCCGATAATGGCACGGACACGCCCACTCAACAGGGGGATGATATGAATTCCTGAGCATCCTGTCTGCAAACAACCATTTCCTGTAAATCATGGCAGCAAGTACCTGGAGAGTGGTAATCAGCCTGGGTCGTCCACGCAGGATCATGGCTTTTACCAATAAGTAATTTTCTGACAGTTGTCTACGCACGCTATCAAATTATCATGTTGGACGCGGAAGAGAAGGGCTGGTGAGGTGTGGCCTGCTGGGTGGAGGAGGGTCAGGGCAAGACGATGGGGGCGTTGTGGTTTGTATTGTATAATTGTGTGTGTGTGTGTGTTGCACAGTGCTGTGTTATTCACCCGTGGTCTTGATCATGCGCTGGACTATAATCACCAGTTGTTATCCCCCCGGCAAGAGCTTAGAACTCATAGATACCGATCCACGGGTAAGACTGGACCTTACACACCACACATACCCCTTGCTTATTAAGGGGTGAAGTTTGGACCCACTTAGTCAGCGAAAAATCTCGATCCATGTACGGGGCTTTATCGTAAGCGCATCAGGTGACATACCAAGATTTTACCATCCTCGCTATACCAAGCGAGAAAAAAACTACATTACTTAATATTATATATATATATATATATATATATATATATATATATATATATATATATATATATATACATATATATACATATATATACATATAATTATATATATAATATATATATATATATATATATGTGTGTGTGTCATTCATTCACCCATGGTCATTCACCCATGGTCTAGTCCACGCGACTCAGACTCGCTATCGCCAGTTTCACCCTCCCGTTGCGAGCTTGGAGGTCATTATTACCGATCTTAGGGTAATCCTGGGACCTCACACACCATACACCGTACACACCCATCCCATTGCTCAAGGGGGACAGTAACCGTCCGAATTTCTCAGTGGAAAAATCCCCGGGTATGAGCGGGGCCAGGAATCGAACGCCGGACCACAGAATTGTGCTTGACGCCCTAACCAACTGAGCTGTCCAACGATGTGTGTGTGTGTGTGTATATAAATATAAATGTATATGTGTGTGTGTAACTGTTGGTGTATATAAATATAAATGTGTATGTGTGTGTAACTGTGTTTGTATGTGTGTGTGTGTTATTCATCCATGGTCTTGTCCACGCGAGCTAGCTCGCGATAGCCAGTTTCACCCTCTCAGTGCGAGCTTGGAGCTGATTATTACCGATCTTTGGGCAATGCTGGGACCTCACACACCACACACCCCCATCCCCTTGCTCAAGGGGGACAGTACCGCCCGAATTTCACACTGGAAAAATCCCCTAGAATGAGCGGGGTCGGGTATCGAACGCCGGACCACAGAATGATGCCGGGCGTCCTAACCAACTGAGCCACACGGACGGTGTACGGTGTGTGTGTGTGTGTGACCCTCCTCTTCTACGAAGATAATGGTGGTGCTCTCTCAAGCTTCCTGACCACTGACTATCATGATGGCTTGTCACTTTACCAAACATAGTGATGGCCGCACCGACAACCATCACCTTAATGAGAATATAAGAGAGAGAAAATAAAAAGTATGGCGTCTTTTATATTCATCAGACGGAGAAATGCGGGGATAGAGATGACAATAATTCTCTAGACATGCACTAAACCTCGCACGGAAGTCTCTTGCCTGTAACTCAACTTGTACTCGAAAATAGCAAGTGAAGGTGGCGGGCGTCCAGGTGGTGTGTGGCCACTGCGGCAAGTCAATTCATTAAGTGCTCCGAGGATCACATTTAATGGATCCACAGTGGTGCCCATTACGCGGGCAACACCCTCCTGGCGCAGCGTTGGGATTCACCGGTCTTCCTCGCCACCCTCGCCCGACGTCCATTATAAACACGTCGCTCAGCAAACACAAGCCGACTCACGTAACGCGCCGGGCCATTAGCGCGGCAGAAGTGGGAGTCGCAAAGTTGAATTCAGAATTAAGTGCCACAGATTTAATGGGTCGAGAATGACACACTTATCCCAGAGTCAATGCATGACTAGCATGTCCAGTGTGTTGTCTGATGCATGATAAAGTCATTGTCGTATGTATGAATGTTGATAGTGTCACTTGTATCTTATGTGATGCTTGATATGAACGCTTTGTCTTCTGCTTGAAGGAACCTAAGGTCCCTTGTGTACTTGATGGGTAATGAAAGCTTTATATATTAAACGGTCTCTCTTCAATTTCGTCGCTGATAAAATAATTATTGTATGACGAGTGATAAGGATGATCCACGAATCATCTCGTAGGAAGAAAAACAAACCACTTACTTCATAGACAGTAAAGACGTTTTCATTTATCTGATGGATTTTGATATTGATCTATCATTTGCATGATGGATGAAAACTGCACCTTTTATTTGATGGATGATAGACTGTTTATTATTCGATAGATGGTAAAAAAAGTTTCATATCTCATTTATGTTTTATTGGCTTCGTGAGTTACCACAGCAGGATCGAGTTGCAGCTTCGCCGCATGAAAAGGAAAAGCAGTCGCGTCCACCCTTTCCCACAGCCCCGCCTAAATCACCAATTTAGCACAGTGGTCGCACGAGTGGCATTCGACTTAATGTCAAGTGCTCCCGCGTAGTGTGTACGAACTCAAAAGTCTCGGATAAAAAAGCAATTTTACTCTCTCTCTCTCTCTCTCTCTCTCTCTCTCTCTCTCTCTCTCTCTCTCTCTCTCTCTCTCTCTCTCTCTCTCTCTCTCTCTCTCTCTCTCTCTCTCTCTCTCTCTCTGGCACACACACACACACACACACACACACACACACACACATGAATGAACGACAAACACACACATATGTTCATACAAAGCAAATACCCAATGACCACACACACACGTCAGTCTATGCTACATAAATAGAGATTAATGGATGGATATGACCACAGTGTCCGCACAGAACAGAGGTGGTGGTCCGCTTTTACAAATCACACCACGACCGCTAAATCCGAACTCTATTAGCAAGTGAAAGCGATCCGGCAACGCGTCAAAAACACTAAAGCAAAATTGCACCTGTGAGCCAGGGCTGCAATCAACACCCAGGTATACTGAGGCAGGGCTTGGAGGGGCCAGGGGACGGAAGAACAGCCAATAACTGGGAGACAGACGAAGCGAAAGAATACTTTTGAAATTAAAAAGGTAAATGGAAGAGGGAGGCGACTATACGTATATCAAACACTTTATTATACGTATATCAAACACTTTATTATACGTATATCAAACATATTATTTAGTAACTATAAGGGTTCCATACACATACTTTGATTCTTTTTTGTATCGTAGTGGAAGCTATGTATTTGACGACGAAGCACAAGGTTTCCAAATCTGTAAATACCGGGTACTACACTACCACCACCACATCAATGGTTACAACAACCATTAAATCTTCAACGTATTTTTCAAACAACAAACAACCCTACCCCCAGCACTACTAGCAACAAAAACAGCAATAACAATAATACTAATGATGATAATGATAATATTAGTAACGATAATAATAATAATAATAATATGGCTACTATTATAACTGCTACTATGCTTCTATACTTAGAGCTACCACTGCCACAACTGTTTCACCACCGCCGCCATGCTGCTAAAAAGAAACAGACAAGATCATTCTCGCGTAACAGTTAGCCCTGGGGGCCATCAACTATCTGCGAATTTACCTCTGTCGAACATATGAAATAACTGCAATAACCCACCTCACATACACAAACAAACACACTCACACACACGCACACACATACATACACACATGCACTCACAGTCATATTTCAGCCAAGTTAACAAGACCATAAATATACCAGCTGGATTCTCACCACTTACCTGTGTACCTATCCGACATGGCGGCGCAAACTGGTCCCCCTTGCCGTCCCTCCCACCCCCTCCAGTCCACGCAGTTCTTCCTTCTGCTCCAGGCAATCCTTCCCTTCCATGTATACCTCCTGCCAGCTTCAGGCACCCCCGCCGCAAGAATCTACCGGTGGCTCGCAAATGGTTGCTTTTGATGCTCCAGGTTTAAGTAGGAAGCGTAAAGGTTAAGAACATTGTTAATGCTAATTGGTATTCGTGACTTAGGTCGAGCCGCTGACACGTCAGACAAAGTCTCTTAGGAAGGAACGATGTGAATACAAGGTCTTGTTTTATTCACTCAGTACGCGAATTATTTGATGACTAGTGCTGTTTCCGAAAATCGATGAGTTTCTTTCACTTGAAACGTACAAAGGTGATTTTATAAATGGTGCACTAAGAACGCCCCTATCTAACCGTAATTCTTTCAATTCTTTCAATACCCAGTCAGATTCCACTAATGAATAGCTCCTACCTTTCACAGCAAATTAGAGCGTATTTACCTTTTACTTTACTCTACTCACGAAATCACAGGCAAACCTGGCTCGCTTTGTGTCGTGTCGCCCAGGCATTCCTTCCACACCCAACCAGAACTCATCATTTCGTCTCACATTCCACCTATACGCGATCATAAATTTTCATTCAGCTCAACAGACCTTATAAAGCCAATTACAAAACTCCTTTTTTCCAATTTCTTCATTTCCTCTTTCTCCTTTTTCCTTCCTTCCGTCTTTCCATCTTCTCTTGGGATTTGCTAACCTGTTCCCTTGGTCTCCCGCTCCCAGTGACACATGTGCCCTTCCGCTGTTATTCGAGAAAACCAAACTTTTCCTTCCTGATTGGCCAAATCTTACACACTTTCCCTGGGCTCTGGTTCGTATTCTGGTCAGGTCAGCCGAAACTCCTGGTAGTATTTCCAGGTCTTGTTCGTAAAGGCAGGGTGGGTCAGCACCTCTCTTTCTTTTGCAAGACGTCAAAAACACTACTTACATTCCTGAAGAACATCTGGAATAACTAGGAACTGAATGCAACGGCGCCTCACCGTAAGGTGAAAATATCCTAATGACGGCAATGGTGAGTGTAAGTACTGTAAGGAATCCATTGAGATACCGAAGGAAATTTGCCAAGAGCAGTGAGGAAGAATAAGAAAATATACGGCTATTTCGAACGCTATCCATCACATGGACAGGACTCTCCACCGACAAAGATGCAGCGGTCAAAATTCTTCTTTTCCCTTCAAAGTGGGTTTCATCCTAAGGGCAGCTATTTCAGGTCTGTTAGGACCTGTCGACATGGAGGCTGTTCACCTCTTGGATAAGTTTCGTTGAGACTCAAAGAGAAATGAAGGAGGGACGCATATTACCTATTGTTTGTATGCAGAGGATCGGCCATTAAAATTTACATGTTCACCTCTTGTAAACTTCGTGAAGGCGTCAGTTCGGTACGCAGCGAGTGTTGGAGAGAAAACCAAAATGAATACGTTGAGGCCTCTCAGAACACAACTGATGCCACCTATCATCGCCATGCTTCGACAGGGAAATCATGAAAGACAGAACTGTTGCATACGAGGTCTTTTTGAATATTAATATTTATCAAGTTTGAGTCTTTGAGTGACTCCATTGGGGTCCAGGTCGTTTCGACCGTATGTAATTTAGGCCGTGACGCCCAAACTGACAAACGGCCGAATCGTCTCACGGCCTAAACAACATACGGCCTAAATAACCAAACTGTTATTTCACATATATTTCACCCTATATGTATAGTACCAGTTTCTGATATATATATATATATATATCTATATTATATACCATTTTTTATATATATATATATAATATATATATATATATATATATTATTATGATATATATTATATTATTATATATATAATATATATATATCAACTGATATTATATATTTATTAGTGGACCGACGCCACTAGATTTTTGTTTTAATGAGTAGGAAACGCAAGAGAGACTATAAGAAGGTCTTGCAGTGCATCAAGAGAGTCTTACCAGAGGTGAAGCTACAAACGTTAGTGGCTGGTTTTTGGGGAGCAGTGACAAACGTATTTCCTGACATCACCATAAAGGGATGTAGCTTCCACTGGCGACAGGCAGTGTGGAGGAAGGCAGATTCCCTTGGGCTTCGAGTGCCATATATGACATCTGGGGCCGTTCATTCATATATTAAGGAGGTACTTCCACTTGTATTCCTGCAGAGCAGCACATCAAGCCATCATTTGAGAAGCTCAATTTCTTTTAATATTATATTTTAATAATTTGAATTTTTATGTGAACTGTACGACAATTATCGTATTTGTATGATAATTTGATATTTGCATGACAGTTGGACTTTTACCTTTGTACGGCTCGTGGACGCGGACTCGCGGAGACTTGTGCAGCTATTGCCCACAAATTATTTCGGTAAAATAAACCTTGATGAATGAATTGTGTTGTAGCGTAAGGCTGTGTGGTGTGCAAGGTGGCTCAAGTGTGACCTGTAGATGTGTTAAACCAGTGATGATGTGGTGTGTGATTGTGTACCAGTGTGGTGTGACACCTAATTGTGTGATGTGGCGCATAGTAGTGTGATGTGAAGCATAGTAGTGTGATGTGAAGCATAGTATAGAGTATGATGTAACGCATAGTATATATATATGTATTATGATGTGACGCATAGTAGTATGATGTGACACATTATGTTATGTGGTGTAAAGCCTGAATTCAATGAAATATAAAGTCATTTAGTGAATACATTATTTTACCTAAGGTTGTACTTATCGGTCGTATTCATCTGAAAATACAATTATTCTGGTGGCTCGGTACGACAATGTCGGCTACAAAAGTTCACATCCCTGCACCGGTCCCTTCGGCCTAAACATCTCACGGCCTAAAGTTCCCTGGGGCCTAAACATCTTACGGCCTAAACATCTTACGGCCTAAACGTCTCACGGCCTAAACGTCTCACGGCCGAAATGGTACACGGCCGAAAAAAATACGGCCGAATCGACCCGAACTCCAACCGAGAACACTCCGAGATAGAACGAGATAGTTCGCTATATTTTTGTTTCTGATATTATGCAACATATGTTGCCATTGGTAAGTTGCTAGAATGTATGTCAAAACCTCTTCTTATAGATTTTCCTTTCTCCCTATTCTTCCTCCACCTCCATCTCATATTTTCACAATCCTCAAGGCCAGGTACGCTCAATTCTGATACCTCTACTTTTTAGCTTCCAACACGCAAACACCAGTCCCGCACAGTCACTTTACACTCGGGCAGACGTCGTGATCCACCTCTAACCAAAGACTACTGTATAGAGTAGTCTTTGTCTCAACTAAACTGTATTCATAAGCTCTCTGTGTGAGATGACGCTCTTCTGTTCCTTTACCCTTTGCACATGACGTATTTAATTTGTTCTCTCATCCTCCACCTCCATCCTGTGTCCTTTAAGCATGCCCTACATATTGTGGCGTTGGGTTCTCTCGAAGAGTATTTCATCAAACCCTGAAAAACATCTGGTATTTAAATATTTGCGAGTTATGTAAGATTATTATGACTGTTGGACCTTATCAATGCACCTTGATTATGACATTATCTTCCATGCCCACGTTCACCACCTGCAGCCCACATGCCTAAACCACTGCATACGAGGCAGAGTAAAGAGGGAAACGCACAGGTGCTAATTGTGTAGTAGTGGTCTAATGTAGCTTAGAGGATGGGATGGCTGGGTATAGATCAGAGGGGTGAAGAATGCAAAACTTTAGTGGCTGACGTGTGTCTTCTCACCCACGTCTCACATATTTGCCTCCCTTTCCAAAGACGACCCCATGGCCAGGCATCCAACGCGAAGAAAGTTTTGTCATAAAGTGGGTGGTGAGAGCGTCTTGACCTCATGTTTAGGTCGTGATTCTCTGAGTTATATCTTAAGTTCAACCTTAAGTTGTTATGTCTCATGAGTGGAAAATCTCTCTCTCTCTCTCTCTCTCTCTCTCTCTCTCTCTCTCTCTCTCTCTCTCTCTCTCTCTCTCTCTCTCTCTCTCTCTCTCTCTCTCTCTCTCTCTCTCTCTCTCTCTCTCTCTCTCTCTCTCTCTCTCTCTCTCTCTCTCTTCTATATATATATATATATATAATATATATATATATATATATATAGAGAGAGAGAGAGAGAGAGAGAGAGAGAGAGAGATATAGAGAGAGTATATATATTATATATATATATATATATATATATATATATATATATATATATATATATATATATATATTATATATATATATATATAATATATATATATATATATATAATATTCAGTAACGTGTTTTCTTTCCCAGTATTCATGACACATTCCATCTCAATGGAAGTCCAACACTGTCTCCATCTGACTCAACATGAACGGTCTAACTATACAACCTCACACCTCCTACACCAAATGTTTTTAAGTCTCAGTAATATTTACAAATAATATGTCGAAATACATGTAGACATCGAGTTGCATAATTAGACTGAAATCATTGCTGCAAAAGGTCGTAGTCTCTTGGGACATCCAGGGCTTACTGGGTGCAGCAAGGCTCCCTGAATACCTACGAACCCTCACTTGCACTAGCGAATCGGCGGGAGCATAGGAGTGAGTTGCTCTTCCCGTCTCTCCATTGTGCTGAAGCAAATGGCGTGTGAATTACTGTTTATTTTAGTCCAGTGACTGTAGGTTAAGCTTTAATAGTGGGGCTCAGCCAGACTAAAAGACATCTAATAGTAACCCAGGTAGTACTAAATGGTTCTTAATGGGACCCAACAGTCACCAAAAGCGTCCCTAAAAGTCTAGATGAGTTCCATTAAGTGTGTGTATGTGTGTGTGTGTGTGTGTGTGTGTGTGTATTTCGAAGGAGGAGGAGGAGGGACAGGGAGGATATAAGGGACTGACTTGCCACCTCTACAGCCCTCCCGTGGATTTTGTAGCCCAACGCCCCGGTCCAAGTGAATGCTGGGTAAACATGGACCCTTACCTCATCCGCTTTCGGACACACACACACACACACACACACGCACGCACACACACACACACACACACACACACACACACACACACACACACACACACACACACACACACACACACACACACACAGTCACACACACACACACACACACACACACACAGTCACACACACACACACACACACACACACACACACACACACACACACACACACACAGTCACACACACACACACACACATAGTCACACACACACCACATGTTTAGGGGTTCAAAGGACAGTTTTGTAGCGAGGATCTTTGATTACAGCAGTGGATGTGTGGGAAGGACTTATTGCTCGCTCCTGTTTATATCATTCGAAGGTAATGTATGGGGTTTAGGATTTCTTGATGCTCGCAGAGTGGTCCTCTTAGTGGCTGTTTAAAGCCTATGGAGGATACGTGTGTGTCGCAATGATTTAGCGTCAACGGCATAAGGACTAAATGTAACCCTATAGCCTAATCAGTTTAAGAAATAATAACGTCATTTTTCCGTTAGACGTATGTTATTTAACCAATTGTCTGTAAACCATAACTAAGTCTCCGTTTTAAGACTTGCTTGCCGTTGTCACTGCTAGAATACTCCTCCTTGTCCCTTTCCCTTAGACACCACTCATATATCACTAATTTCTTACACCGTGTGTTTCATTGAGCCAGGGAGCCTTGTTCGTCCCTGAATCCTTTTGTGAAACTAACTGTGAAAAAATGTGTACATATTCCGTTTACTTTATTCACCTTATAATCTACATACCTATTTTGACAAGTGAGGTGATTTGCGGACCATAGCTTGTTGTGCAACTTTCGTCAAAGCGATGGTAGATCTGGCACGTCCAGGAATGTATTGCCTTGTCATCACAGCAATTCTTCTCACGGAGGAGTCGTGGAGCTTGTGGTTCCTCTGTGGTATATACATGTAACCATTCTAAGAAAACAATAAGAAAAACATGAAGTACTATCATCAAATGAAGTGTTAATTAGCTCGAGTACAAATTTAGTGAAAGCATTCCTTAAATTTCAGCCTCAGGATGGCCCACAGAGAGCATTTTGCGCGGCTGCTCGGCAAGCATTCTCATGGAGGTGCTGCTTTGCGGTCAACTAGGAGGAAGAGGCCTGCGGTATTACCCCTAGGCTTTTGATTATGGAAGAATGAGTCTCTCTCTCTCTCTCTCTCTCTCTCTCTCTCTCTCTCTCTCTCTCTCTCTCTCTCTCTCTCTCTCTCTCTCTCATATATATATATATATATATATATATATATATATATATATATATATATATATATATATATATATATATATCGCTGTTTGGCATCTTCTCCATCACCAGCCAGCTCTACGATCTACTATATATAAAGTACTAATCGAGGGAATGGGATTGTCCGACGCTAATGTCCCCTTTCGCGAAGAGTCGTGTTGTTTTCTGGCCAAGAGTTGGATTCGGGAGGGAGCAAAAGGGACGCCCGAAGTCAGGCCCTTCAACTTTTGGGAGTCGAATGGGGAGGGGAGGGACAAGAGTTGCCGCCACCGTTATGACTGCAAAACCGAAGATTTGTTTTCGAGGTTCTCGATCAACCACTAAGTTTCTTATTTATTTTGTTTTTTAATAATAGTTTACTACTAAACTGGTTACACACCTTAACTTAAGTTCGTCCATTTATTTATTTCATTAGTGGGTTTACCTAGTTTTACTACAGTTTAGGAGAAAGTAATAACAATTTCCTTCACTTCATGAAAATATCCGTCTATAAACACGACCAGTAAAATGAAAATATGTCTCACCTCTTATAATACTACGAGGTACTGTCGCTCGTACAGTAGCGACAGGTGGCGAGTCCAGCTGGGGAGAAAAGGAGGGAGCGTAGCGCGAAGTGAGGGTGTTGTGAGGTCGTCTTTAATAGCCGCTGCTTCACCTGGTCTGTCTGTGTGCCCTGACCACGTCCTTCCTCTGGTCACCCGACGCGTTAGGATGGTGCGAGGTCCCAGTGTCGTCTGTGTCCTCGCTACAGTTTTGGTTGACAAAACGAGATTGACATTGGGAAATTATACCAGGCATAGAGTGAGGTAGTGTTTTTCCTCTACAGCAGAACCTTTCTCCCTCTGACATCCATGAAGATCTACTGCGGTAGATTATTTCTATTGTGATTTTCTTCCCTTTCAGAATAATTTTGATTTCACGTTGTGAGAAAGTGCAATGCGTAGTAGCAACGCTATGTTCACTCAATATATTTTAATGACACTAATTCAGATGCAATTCGCTAACGTCTTCAACACGTATAACCAGCGGGGAAATCGAACTGAAAAATCGATGCCTTTGAATGGCTTATGTACAGGAACGATGGGACTCACGCACACCAGCAAACTACCCATCTATCCAGTGATCTCGTCATCCGTGGCTCAATTGATCCTCCGGAAAGCGACGTTATGGTAAAGAAAATTGATCGTTTCTGGGCTTCTTTAATAATGCGGAAGAGCAGGCAGTAGTTAATGTTCCCCGCAGGGAGCGAGGAAGGCCTGACGCACCCCTCGTTGAGTTGATGTCGGACGAGTGTAGGGAGCTGCCCTCGGAACGACAATTCCCTCCCTCCCGGCTTTATGAAGGACCATCAGTCGCGCCCCAAGACCCTCCCTGACGTCGTTCGCTACGCCCCGTTTCCCTTCGACCAGATTACGAAGACAAGTTCCATCCGACTTTTTAGTTGCCAAAAAAGGAAGAAAAAATAGACAAACGAGTAAAATATGTGTTGCGTTTCTCTGTAAAGAAAAAAAATCCCTATACAATCATCTTAGCAACGGGCAGCGGAAGCCTAAACAGGGGCGACTGTAATTAGATAAGCTGGACACAAGACACTCACGGAAGTTACAAATCGGCGAGAGGACGTTGTCTAATAGGTGAATAGTAGTCCATTCCACGTTTTATGGTAAACGATTCAGCTGTCCGACATTGTATAAAAGCAAAGGTTTGGGGAGGTGCTTTGCAGATTATTACACAAGATTCATCTCCCTTGACTCGTATAGGCAGATCACGGCGCCTCCACTTAGCTCGTAGAAAATATTTTATGAGATCAGTTTTACGACAGTGGACGCCGCTGTGATTGTTGTCTTATCTTGATTTATGTGTTGGACGACGATGGCGAAATTAGATAAAGGATGTGTCCAGTGAATGCTGAACACGCCTCTTCTGCTCGTGCTGTGGCGAAGGGGCGAACAGAACGTAGCAGGGCTGGTGGTGAGGCGAGCAACTTAGTCACTTCAACCAGTCTGGCAACAGAGAAGGGATAAGATACGCTCCGCTAGAGATGAAGGCGCTGAAAATGTCTCTCTGCACGCCCTACTTGCCCGCCCTCAGCCTCAGGGAACACTGTACGTAAATATATGAATTAAGAATCCCCAAGGAGATCCCCACAACCAATCAGGGGAAGCAAACCAACGTCGACGCCGCGGCCTTGGAGCAGACCAATCCCATTTTCTCAAATATATATTATCAAAAAGGAAACTATAAAAATCCAGGCAGACGAGGAGCTGCCCTTGCTCAATCACTCCTGAACATTTCTAGCTCCGAGACTGCCCTAATGATTAGGTATAAACAAGGAGCCGCCTGGTAATTAGTCAGACAGGTAACATAGTGATTAAGCCGGTATCTCGAGGCTTTCCATAGTTTGTTTTCCCTAAATCTCCAAACCGAGACGGTAATTTCATTATGTATTCCCTCAGCGTTGCCTCCTGGATTTTTCTTTATTCTCATTCTTTCTTGACCTTCTGCATTCGCATTAAGGTAAACTAAAAAAAACATTGGCCATGGTGGGAAAAAGTGGGAGGTCGTCAACCGTTGCCACTTAGCTTTATTCTTTTTTTCCGCAAGTTCCGCATCGACGAGTCCGGTAATAGTCAATGAACATCCACGTTCAAGTCTCTTCGCACGTAGGAGTTGTTGTAGCCTACTTGTCCCGGAGCAGGCATTGAGAAATTCCAGTTTCTTGTTTGGGAACGTAAAACTAGTGATATATTCAAAGGATGAGAATATACTGAAGAAAAAAAATGGGGAAGCAGAGGCAGGAAAATGAATAAAGGTAGAGAAGTAGGAAAAAAAGTAGAGAAGGAATGATACTGAATTTCGAAAATGTAAACTAGCACACAAACACACACACACACACACACACACACACACACACACACACACACACACACACACACACACACACAAACACAAACACAAACACACACACACACACACACACACACACACACACACACACACACACACACACACACACACACAAACACAAACACACACACACACACACACATGCATAAACACCCACATCATAGCTAGGCAGCTCCAGTTTTCCCTTCGTTTGACTGCTTTAGTCATCCAAGGAGACCTGTTCAGATAGTAAAATTGTGAGTCGCGTTTGGAGGAAAGTAAGACCTGAGAAATATACTGAAAGGAAGTGAGAGAAAGACACATATCTAAAGAAAACACTGAAAGGTACTTAGACGGCTTTGGGTGCCTCCTTAAACTTAATCTACGTATACATGAACCCACAAGCGTCTGAATTTTTTTCTCACTCAACATTCACGCGTAAGATTGATTCGGCTGGACTCGTTTCGGGCATCCCAAAGGAATTTTATCTCACTCCGCTACACACAATGGGAGAAAATGTGCTGGAGGTCACGTTGGCTTGGGTCTGCTGTTCCACCCCCCTGCTCCTGCCCGAGTCGGGGACACGAGGCAGCCTAAACTAATCTAAAAGTCAATATTCTTCAAAGTGAATGCTGCGAACGGCGAATTGGTTCTTCCAAGTTAATGAAGACTCATGAGCTTCCTCAAAACCTTAACGTGAGGCAAGGCACAGCAACGTGTTCCAAGAGATAACTAATGAGGCTGAGATATTAAAGAGACTAATTGCTGAGAGGTTGGATGGTAATTCCCGAACTGAATAATGAACGCAGCTGGGGTAGGTGTCAGAAAGTTAGGATCCGCGTGATGACTGGATCCCGTGAGATCCTTGTTCGCTGTAGGAGTCTCCACCACGAGCCTCATGGGTCTTAGTTGCAATTATAATATGACATCAGACGAAACCCAAAGTTCGGAGTCACAGGGGAATGCAAGAACTCTTTAAGAAGCAGTGGTGATGGTGGATAGTGGATGAAGGAGGGCCATTGTGCTAGTGGAGGCTTTGGGTGCTAAAGAAGGGTGCATGGTGAAAAGTGCTCAATAGGAGTGTAGGGCTAAATGAGTCAGATTCTTTTTCGCTGCAATGAGAGACGTCTATTGTGGTATGGCGTTTGTTGTTAGATAAAAGGAAATATTACAAACGTTACTTAAGCACACACAAAATAAATAGGAATGTAAAAAATAGACTATAGAGATCAACTATATATATATATATATATATTATGACTGGACCCTTGATGGACGATAAAGTGGCAGTAAGTAGCGTTATCAAAGAAGATATGGAAGATAAGAATAAAAATAACGGAAACAAATGGGTAGAGTATAAAACTGTATTAAGTGCGAGGGGAGGAAGTTATAATAGCAGTGTCATAGACTGATGAAAGAGGAAAAGGGGCGCAAGTGAAGGAACGCCGGAGAGAAGCTGCAAAGAATACCAAAGATGGAGAGAGAAGATAATGAGAGAGGAAGAAGAAAGGACCCAAATATATCAGAAGGGGGAAAAAATTGCATGAACAGGGCGAGGGAAAACTTAAGAGAGAGAGAGAGAGAGAGAGAGAGAGAGAGAGAGAGAGAGAGAGAGAGAGAGAGAGAGAGAGAGAGAGAGAGAGAGAGAGAGAGAGAGAGAGATTCAGCCTCATCGATCACCGAAAGTTTTAACACCTCTGACAATGGCTGATGATGGGAGGGAGACTCCGATTCACTGAAAAGTAATGGGTGGGCGGGGAACAAGAGAGCTGCTTGACCACGCCTTATGAGTAGGGTGTACTCATTAGAGACCGGTAAGGGGAAGCAAGGCAGTACAGACGCTATAGACATTCGCTTGCATCGTTATCCTTCTCTTAGTCTCATTAGTTCTTTGTTTCCTTCCAAGGTCTCCAAAGACGTTTCGACAGCATGTAGCGGGGTTTTTTTTTTATAACCCCTGAAATAAGCCTACGAAGTACGAACCATAGCGACACGATCATAAAATCATAATTTGTTCGCAAAAATTATGCAAATGAGGTGAAAATAAATTGCGTTAAACGAGGGTTTTCAACAATGCAGCTCTACTGTGGACAGCGCGTCGACCAACACTCGCTTCCTCCCTGTGCAAATGAGCATTATTAATCAGGCGAACCAACCATGAAGGGCTGTCGTGAGGGACGCGGGGCGGGACTTGGAAACACGGCCACAAAATAACACAAATATTAACAAAGCGACTCGAATGGCGATGTGAGTTGGGAGACGATATTATAAGAGAGAGAGAGAGAGAGAGAGAGAGAGAGAGAGAGAGAGAGAGAGAGAGAGAGAGAGAGAGAGAGAGTATACTTCCTTGCGGCGCCACCCATTTAATTTCCGCCTTATTATCGTACTGGAAGCGGGAGTTTATTGAGTCGTTGGGGGAAGGGGAGGAAAGAGGGAGAACCTTTTGTCCCATGTCTACCTCCCTTCAGATAGGGGGAGATGGAGGGAAAAGTAAAGGGAGAGCAGTGAAGAGGGAATGGAATAGCCAAGCCTATGTATACCTGCCGACCCTACCGGAAACGAGACCTATTATCCCTGTCTGTTTCCTGCTCGGCCATTATGATGTCTGTCCGTCAGCCTCCAAATGTACGCTACTCGGTTGTACTTAATTATTCTATTGTGGCAGTGCTCTGGGCTCGGAAAGTACAGTAAGTAAGATATGAATAGTTCCTCGGTCTTACAATTATTCCAATTCTATGTATTTCATTTTTTTCCATTTTGGTATTGTAAGTAGTCTTATGGTATAATGAATGAAGTCGTATATAAACATCATTGGCGGATTGTTAGGTAACGTGGTGGTTGTTTTTCTTACTACGAGTTGTGGCTAAGATTATGTAGTTAATTTGATACAGCAATTGGACCGTCCCTTCAAATTATTTGTAAAACTTTGTTTATCGCTTTAACGCGGGTCAATTGTATGGAAAATTCATCAATAACATTCTGATATAACTTGGGGATTCTTAACGCGTTTGATTGTCGTAAGGAACTTCACTTTTTGCAATCGATTTTCTTCCTCTATGTCTGATTTTCAGTAATATTATATTGGTATTTCAGAACTAATATTTCAAATATGACGCATTCGCTGCCTCACCCTGTATTTTCTTCGGCTTTCAACTTGACATTTTCTTTTAAGCTGAGTAAAACACTTAAGTAGTCAACATTTGCATACGCTTTATTTGTCGTTCGCTCCAAGTTTGGGGTCTTTGTGTATGCTCAGGCCTCAAGTATTTTCATCGTTGTCTGTTTCCTCAAAGCAGATTGTGGGGATTGAGCGCCACCCACCCTGGCTTCTGGGGACGGATCGAGCATTGTCACAAACAACACAAATTGCTGAATGACTCTATCAGGGACATCTTAAGCAGCGCTCCTCGCTGCGTCGTCCGCCTTCCCACCGCCCAATCCTTAACGCCCTCCCCCCGCCCAATCCTTAACGCCCTCCCCCTCCCAATAGTCGTCACTCTCCATTGACATCCTCCTGAATGGCTCCAATCAGATCTCTTAAACCTCTGTGGCAAGTGTGTGTGTGCGGCGAGATGCGTCGGATAATCCATTACTGTTAATCTTATATTAGCAAACAATACTGAAGGCGACCATGCTATTCTGCCTCTTCATTCCCTCTGTCCAGATTTGCAGCTCGTGCCCGCTCCCTGATGCTTCTAAATGATTTCTTCGATGATAAGATTAATTGACTTTTACTCACTTTACGCGCAATCAGATCCACGTTTTGTTGCGTTTTTTATTTGTCATAAACATCAATGATAAGAAAGAATATGCATTGTTAGCACTGAAGGCAAAGCCACGGCGGGTGTACGAACAAAGCACAGCCTTGACAATGGAATGATGAATAAGAATCTCGTCGACCATGAGGCTCAGATATCACTCTGGTTGTTTAGCATGAGAAGGTCTAGACATTTGAAGGAACTGAGAGAGGGTGTGCGAGGATAGAGGTATATGAGGAATGCAGGGTAAAGTAAAGTGATCCTATAGGGAGAGTGTATACGGATGAAAGAGACAGCTGTGAGATGGTGGGAGAATGGGAGTCAAGGGACCGAAAGAGATTGAGACTCGTGTGGCGGGAAGACCTACAGGTAAGGAGTGAACCAAATCAAATTGTACACACGTGATCAACGAAAGCTCTTGATCATATAGGTGATGTGATACTATGCTTATCTTTTTGTCGGTGAGAAACAGTTTTACGTTATATCTATCAAGACATCAGGAAAAACGATAATATTACGATGCAGGTTACGAGGGAAATCATTTGTGTTGCTCATCCAAAAACGGTAACGACTGAAGAATTTATTTTTGTTTTGATTTTTGTTGAAATTAAGAAAATGTTGCACGAGAGAGAGAGAGAGAGAGAGAGAGAGAGAGAGAGAGAGAGAGAGAGAGAGAGAGAGAGAGAGAGAGGAGAGAGAGAAGAGAGAGAGAGAGAGAGAGAGAGAGAGAACAGATAGACGTAAACTCAGACATACAATAATGGAGACAGATCGACAAGCAGACAGATAAGTAGATAGATAGATATACAGATAGACACAAGGACATAGATATAGGAAGGAGCAGAGGGGTATAGGGACGAGTGTTCAGTGAGGTCCTAAAGTGTTCCAGGTTGGAGGGAGATGGCAAGGAGGAGGGGAATGGGAGGGACAAGCCGTCTTCTCCTGCCGTGCCATTAATCACGAGTCGAACCCAATCTCTGAGGAAATCTTGCTTTCACCAAATCTCAGGATTATTCTTCATCGAACGTAGGATATGCCACCCCCGTCCCCAGTCCTCCACATTCTGCTCCCCATACCCCATCCAATCGGTGGCGATAGACCGTTATAAAAAGAAGAGATTAATTAAATGCTATATAGCAGATCGGTGAGCCTCTAGACACTCCATCTATCTTCGTCAGGCGGGCGTAGCTTCACCTCTCCATTGTCCTCACCAGCCGGACGTCGAACCTAAGGGTGTTGAATCCCCCTAGAGATGGCACCCCGACTCCATACATAAGGGTGACTTGCCGGACAGTTGTGTATGGGAAGGAGAAAAGAGGTGGAGGATAGGGGCTCTGAAGAGACCCGACGAAGGGACTGGAGGAGGGAGAGAAGAAGGATCTAGTGGAGAGGACAGGAGTAGAGAGGGTACAGTGAGGGAAAGGGGGTTAGGGGCTCTTGAGATGAGTTCGGAATCTTTCGATCTTTTTATATATCACGACCTTGAGTGGGACCGAGGATTTGTCCATCTATAGAGCGAAACCATTGTTGCGGGTTCAGATCGTTGGTTTTAAATACTTTTTCTCGGAGTAGTAAAGGGTATGAGGGCGGGCCTGGCGGATAACGGGTCAAGTGGAGAAGACGAGGGTAGGGCTGAGGTGAAGGTTTAGGGTTTACCTGGGTATACCTGCTGTCAAAAAGTTAATTACTTAAATTCACGATGATGGGAACATAAAAATCCTCTTAGTAATCGATGTGTGTTTGGTGAAGCACTGAGGGCGGAGATATCACGTGGTGTATAACGAAGTATATATATATTTTTTTAAATATGTGGTTAAATGTTAGTGTTAGAGAATATGATTAGCATCACTGTGCAAATTATGTGCCGGCAGTGATACGTTTTCTGCATTGCCTTTGCTGCAAAGAAATGTCAACACTGAAGTAGGTATCCGGAAGGTATACTGATTTAACCTTGTGTACTTTTTTTGCTTACTGTTCTTAGTATCTTTAGTATTATTCTAACTTATTTATTATATTTGTTTTGTTCTACTACTAATTCTACTAATACTAATACTACTAAAGCCTACTGCTGCTACCACCACCACCACTGCCATAACCACTACTGCTACTGCTGCTATTACTGCTACTAAATTATGATTACTTATGCCTCCTACATCCAACTGGTTAGGGTCGGATGAGACGTATCATCAAAGGGCGGCTTCGATCAGTATGAATGTGTGAAGGAACGAAGGGACGCCCATGACGACATGAATGGTAGAGTGACTGGCAGGAACAATCTAGCCCCCTGGGGACAGCACAGCTAAAAGGGAGGAACCACTCCTTAGCAACAGTTACAGTCTGATGCTCGCAATCCTCTCCACTGGGCCATCAAGTACATTCAAGGTGACCAGCATCGCATTGCTGCATCTTTCCTATGAGAAAGAGGCACGAATTACCTCCTTGGTTAACACTGTCACCTTCCCCCTCCTGCCCTCGTCTCATCCCGCCGGTCCTCTCGCACCCATCGTTCTTTGCACTTAACCTCTTCTTGGCCATAAGTAAGCGCGGCCAGCACTAGTGAGCACCAGTATGGCCCGGCCAGCATCGCCCGGCACAATCATCAGTAATTACACGCTGGCAGTGCCGTGCGCCAACCGCTAATAATTAATCACCGGTAATGTTAAGGTTAATTGTACGGTGGACTGACTAGCCTAGGAGGGCGATCAGCTCTCACACGCAAGGACATAGACATGTACATGCACATACAGACATGCACCTGCATATTCATCATGTATACACACAGGAATTAACGTACACAGCTCAATAGGCATTCATGCACACAACAATCCCTCAAACACACATCACCCACACTTGAATACCAGCGGCGCCAAGGTGCACATCACAGGTTCGCACTGGTGAGCGCGCATTTATCATACACACGCACGAACGTCTATTGTAAATGAGTATATCCTGTGGCACACGCACGCAAGTCCGCATTCCAATACGCAATGCCCTTCCCTCACACACACACACACACACACACACACACACACACACACACACACACACACACACACACACACACACACACACACACACACACACACACACACACACACACACACACACACATACACATACAGGTACACACACACACGCGCGCACACATGTACGCAACTGGATCCAAACCTGCATATCGAGTACAAAACATGAACAATTAGCATACGTTTCAGTGTTGTATCAAAGTTTGTTGCTCTTCTTTTTCGTTTTAGGGATAATGGCTACCTGAGGGCGCGCACCTGACGGCATACCAATCCATAAAAATAATTCGGTGCATGCTCGTAAAATGATATATCGCTACTTTCTAGTTTTCGTTCGAGCTTTTCTCCGTGAAGCTGAATTCGCTCTATGAAAAACATTATTCTCACGAGCACCGCCTGGCCATTCATCATCAAAAGAGAAGCGAGAAACAAAGCGGAGAAAGAGAATGGATGATGATGATTATGATGATGAGGAGGAGGAGGAGGAGCCTGTAGGCTTTCCCTGCCCATGGGGTTCATTAGCGAAGGGCGGAAGAGCAGATAAGGGGAATAAATGGGACTAAAGAGGAAGATACAAGAAGACATAAGGCAAAAGGATAAGATAGAAAAAGAACTAGAGAGTGTTTCCTTCAGGCTGTGTCTTGTCATGTGTGTGTGTGTGTGTGTGTGTGTGTGTGTGTGTATCCCTGTGCATAGTTAATGTTAATGAGGCTGTTGTTTCAATTTTTGGTGATAAAATGACCTGTGTTCCTTATTATGATGTTTGCCTCAAGCTCATATTTTCGGTGCATTTTTCTTGACAGGAGGGGGAAATAAATAATTGAAAAGATGTAACAGAGAAAGCAACAAAGATGTACGAAAACATAAATGTAAGTAAATGAAACGCAGGGAAAGTATTAGACTCTAGAGACTAGAGAAAGCCGAGGAGTTGTGCAAGTTAAGAGTGATAAAGGGATAAAGAAAAGTACGTAGGGAAAAAAATTAAGAAGAAGAGAAGCTGGAGAAGGAGGAACACAGAGGACCTCACACTAGCTTTATCCTCTTTGTGACTTTTATTCCTCCTCTCTTCGATTGACACATTTTTCCTTCTCAACTATTTAGCAATGATTTTTGTTTCATACCGTTAGAGTCTATCCCTCTACCTCCTTCTCTTCTTTCCATCCTTCTTCCTCACTTCATTGCAAATGCAACAGACATGCCGGGAGGAGCTGTTTGTGTAGGGAGTCTCCCCTATTAACAGCCTCTGTGTGTTGTTGTAGAATCATCCAAGTCAAATTAATTTTTATCACCGCCAAGGTCGCCACCCCTTCAAGTTCCTTGTTGTAGTTTTTTTTTTTTTCTCTCTCTCTTAGTTTTTGTCGGTTTTGCTGATAAAACTACGCTCTCAATTGCCTCCTTCAAAGAAAGAGAGAGAGAGAGAGAAAGAGAGAGAGAGAGAGAGAGAGAGAGAGAGAGAGAGAGAGAGAGAGAGAGAGAGAGAGAGAGAGAGAGAGAGAGAGAGAGAGAGAGATAGAGAGGGAAAAAGAGGACCACCATCATTAATTACGACAACCTTGGGCATCATCTCTATCTTTACCATCGCCACCACCACTCTCATTCCTCCAGCAGGCGTCACCATCAATGCAGTAGTGCCATCATCAGCATCACCATTACCTATATACCTTTGGGATTCAAACTATTTTCAGACACCGCACCGAGGAGACGCAAAACACGGCTACAAAGGCTAAGATAGACACTGCTATGGGAAGGAAGAGAGGAAAGGGGGAGAGTGATACTATTTTTTTTTTTATAAGGCATCTTGGCGCTCCGTCAAGCAACATAAATACCGAGGTGGAGCATTACTGGCCGAGGATAGAACGCTCGAGTACTGCCTTTAAAGCGCCACTTATGATCCACTGATTTTGTGAGGGAACTGTGCCCCCCCCCCTCTCTCTCTCTCTCTCCTCTCTCTCCTCTCTCTCTCTCTCTCTCTCTCTCTCTCTCTCTCTCTCTCTCTCTCTCTCTCTCTCTCTCTCTCTCTCTCTCTCTCTCTCTCTCTCTCTCTCTCTCTCTCTCTCTCTCTCTCTTTTCCAACATTCCCCCTTGTCCCCTCTACCTTCCTCCTCCCTCCCTCACAACCAAGGTCTTCACAACTCCTCTCCAACCACACACGCTCTGCCTGGGGGACGCAACTCCTATGCATCCCTTCATCCCTTCTCCTCCCTCCCTTGCCTCTGCCCCTCCTCCCCATTGCATCTCTCACATCCACCTCTCCTTCTACTTGACTCCTCCCTACTTCTCCAGCTCGCGTCCCGCCCCTGAGGCCCAGCTCAGATACCCCAGTAAGTTTTGCCCACCACTGACTGCGGCTGGTGTATCTACTTGCATATACTTGCACTTTTTTTTTTTTCTCTCTCTCTCTCTCTCTCTCTCTCTCCTCTTCTCTCTCTCTCTCTCTCTCTCTCTCTCTCTCTCTCTCTCTCTCTCTCTCTCTCTCTCTCTCTCTCTCTCTCTCTCTCTCTCTCTCTCTCTCTCTCTCTCTCTCTCTCTCTCTCTCTCTCTCCCCTCTTTGTTACTTTTTTTTATTCCCCTGCTTATAATATTATATCTTCGATTCCCTTGCAGTTTCCTTCCATCATTCATTTTACTTACTTTCCCACATCCATTTAGTTTTAAAGGGTGACTAATAAACCATTAATCTGACGTGCTCCTCGTCCCTCACTATATCCTTTGATGGACAAAGATAGCGGTTGCTCACTCATCCTGTGGGCACCGAATGGACTGAAAAAAATTGTGCTCGGGGGTTCAGAAGGGCGTGTGTGTGTTGACGTGAGAGGTGCGTGGTGGGATAACAGGATGGGGAAGCCACAGATGAACCATTAGATAAAAGAAATAAAGTTGATTATGTGACGTACCTGATGAGTAAAATGTTGTACTCAATTTATACTCATCATTGCTCCACCATTACTCACCATGCCCTTCACCCCATCCACTCCCTGTCACTCCTAGATTTGTTATACTCTATCTGTTCTTTTTTTCATTCCTTTCAGTTTTCCATTTTGCATTTCCGGAGTTCACTTAACGTTCCCATCTTCATCCATCCTTAATTCTTTCTTCAACCTATCATCTTCCCTTCTTCCCCCTCCACCATCCATCCTTGTCTAAACTAACCCTTACCTGGGCAAAAAGTTGTGTGTGTGTGTGCGTGTGTTTGAGAGAAAAGGAAAGAAATACAGAAAGAGAGAGAGAGAGAGAGAGAGAGAGAGAGAGAGAGAGAGAGAGAGAGAGAGAGAGAGAGAGAGAGAGCAAACGAGTCACAGCTAATCGCAGCACAATCCAACGCCCTTCTCTGAATTCCTCCTTAATAGGCCTCAATCGTACCTCGCCCTTGTTCAGAAATACCCTGCGGGAGAGGAGAATGAGGTGGGTAGAGGACTGAGAATCGGGTAAACTTCTATAAGGGGCTGGCGGGCGATGAAAGGGTTATTATAAAAGGAACTCAGGAGAACGCTCATTGACTTATGGCATTCATTCATTTATCAAATTTACGTTGAGTTTCGCCTGAAGTAACTCAATATTCTCATGGAACTAAAAATTGTTAAGTTAGGTTTTGTAGCTATAATATTAGCTAAATATTATATGTATTTGTACAACTTAAATTCTGAATAAAATTTATGTATGTTTTCAACTAAGCGGGGTTTTCACATCCAGTAGCAACAGCATGAGTGCTGCAAACAACACTGTATGTATACTAAGTAATGATAATGATAATAATTGTAATAAATATATGATTAATAGTAACGATAATCTTATTTCGCTATTTGCTGATACATTGCCTGGAATACTATAGGGACACTCACATCCAAGAACTTCACATCATCTGTCACAAGGTCAACACAGAGCTGGTCCATCGCGGTACACGCAACTGTTTTCCTTAGGATGTCACTGTGACAGTCCTTCGTTCAGAAAGCACTACGGTATAAGAAGGAGCACCAGCCAAGAGCAACACTAACGTGACCTCCAGGGTACAAAAGGCATACTTACGGATAAGACAATGTCCCACTGTATTGGGTTTCTTTACCTGTCTAATGATGCCTTATCATCTTACCTGTCTGCCGTCACTACATGGCCTAGGTACACAAAGCTATCCGAAAATGTGAGCAGGTGCTCATTAAGTTGTACAAAGCTAACATATTAGTAGCATTTGATTTTAGGAATTATACTACGATGGTTAAATGAAAGAGTATCTGTTTTAAAGTCTTTCTGAGTAGCTGGCAGACAAGCATGCAAACGATAGCAGACCACCACCGCGGGACAGGAAACTCATTCCCTCGACCTGTGTATTTAGTCATGTCCAGAGGGAAAGAATATCTCTCTCTCTCTCTCTCTCTCTCTCCTCTTCTCTCTCTCTCTCTCTCTCTCTCTCTCTCTCTCTCTCTCTCTCTCTCTCTCTCTCTCTCTCTCTCTCTCTCTCTCTCTCTCTCTCTCTCTCTCTCTCTCTCTCTCTCTCTCTCTCTCTCTCTCTCTCTCTCTCTCTCTCTCTCTCTCTCTGTTAATTTCCACCACCGTCTTTCTCTATCCTCCTCTCTTTCTCCTTTTCCCCTTGCTGCCCTTCCATTTCCTTATCTCTTCTTCCCTTTCCCCTCCATCTCACTTCTCTCCTCTTCCTTCCATCACGACGGCTCACTCCTTCCATCACACTGGCTTATGTGACGTTGCCTCTCCCACTTACTCGTATATTCCCTCTTCCTTCCTTCCTTTCTTCATCCACACCCTTCCTCCAGTCTCCTCCTCACTTCCATCAGGTGCAGAGAAGGAAGACATGGTGAAATGAGACCGGAGGAAAATAATGATGAGGGAGACACTGAAGGAAGGGGTGGATTAGGAACTTGGAAAAGAAGAGGAAAAAGGAGCAAGGAATATTGCATGGAACATAGTGCATAAAGTGGGGAAGAATGAAATGAGGAACAACAGTGTGATGCTTATGAGAAGAAAACATTCCAGATAAAGCAAAGTAGAAAAAAAATTATAGAAAATTAGGAAACAAACTGAGGAAAGTGATTACACTTAGCATAAGAAGCACACACACACAGACACACACACACACACACACACACACACACACACACACACACACACACACACACACACACACACACACACACACACACATACACACTAAATAAGATAAAAATAGATTGACGTCAAAACTCTGCATTGGAGGAAGAGAGTACGAGTTGACGATGATAAACAAACTCTGCATGCCAGGAACAAAGATGGAAGGAAAATTATGAACAAAGCCAAAAATACAATGGGGAATTACAGATGGGGAGGATGAAATACCATACAAAGTATCTCTTAACCACAGCCCGGCTAACGTACGAGGATCGGCAACAGCCTATCACCAACTCTAATAATTATTTATATATATAAAAAATGAAGTTTACGAGGCGACTCCTCTTCGTTTCTCCGTCATTAGTGAGGTTTGCGGTTTTTGTGGGAGATGGATTTTCTATTGATAATTACTAGAGACAGGAGAATACGGTTGATACTTTTTTGTTGTTATTATTTTCATTTTTGTCCGGGTTGATGTTGTTGTTGTAGTTGCTGACATAGTTTTGTGTGCTTAGAGGAGGGGGTGGAGCTGGTACCACTGAGTGCTGAAATTCTTGAGTACATCAGCATCTACCATCAAGTTGTTTCTATGTATCATTGTTTCTGGGCATGTCTGTCTGCTAGCTTATCTGTCTATCTGCCTGCAATGTATTTTTCTATCTATCTTTCTGTATGTGTCTCCCAATTTGTTTGTGTGTATCATCATGGTCTTGTCCACGCGAGCCGGACTTGCGATGGCCAGTTTTATCCTCCTGGAAAGACCTTGGAGCTTGTAGGACTGATCTATGGGTAATGCTGGAACCTCACCACCAAACACACCCATCCCCTTGTTCAACTAGGACAGTAACCTCCCAAATTTGTCAGTGAAAGATCCCCGGGAGCTAGCGAGGATTCGAACCAGCAAACCACAAAATGGCGCGCCAACGCTCTATCCACTGGACCATCGAACTGGTGTCCCGATGTAGTGTGTGTGTGTGTGTGTGTGTGTGTGTGTGTGTGTGTGGTGTCCTCTCCTACCAGCTTTTCCAGACACACGCCGCAATACTTTTTCGGCAACAAAATTTTTAATATCCTACGACAAAATATCCTGATGGGAAACTTTTTAGTTTTTAGCGGCAGAGGACCATTAATCTCTCCTTTTGGACCGCGGCGCGCGAGGTCAGGGGTCATGGGTGGAGGAGTGGGTGGAGTGGTGGAGGCTGAGAGTAAGATGGAAGGAGGAAAGGATGGAAGGCGTGGAGGGAGTAGGGCGGTGTAATTTGTGACAAGCTGACAGCTGGGCCGAGGAAGATAATAATAGCATCACAGTCTGCTACGGAAATCAACAGGTAATCCATTCCAGCTGATTTCCTTATTTCATTTTTCTCATGGAGAATATAAACAGCAAGTTCTCCCACTAATTTTGGGGTATTTTTTTTAAGATTTTTATTAGTAACAGGTCAAATCATCTACTTACGGCAAATTTCAAAGTTTCAAAGAATTATTAATTGCCTTTCTTTCTTTTTCAATGTTATGCTTAAGGTTAACATTGGGCGCTGGTTAGCTTCAGCACTAGTTAGCGAGGTTACACATGTATTGAGAGGAAAATTTCAGGCACTTTGATGACAAACGAAAAAATAAGCTCTTGACGAGATATTAACGACTTGAACGCGAGAATAACACCAACAATCCCTTGCCTGTGACCAGCCTATATATATGGTGCAGTGTTCGCTGACGTTTAAACACTTTCTGTTTCTTACTTTGCTGTTTTTCTAGCCATTTGAGAAATATAGATTTTCATACTTATTCATTGATTTATTTAATACATTAAGTAGAACTGATTTCAACTGATCATCATAGGTCTGAATGAAGCAATCCTCTCCGCATACTCTCAAGTGACTCAATTAATTATATTTTAATCTCTCTCTCTCTTTTCTTTTCTTTTCTCTCTCTTTCTAACTGAATTAAAGCACAGTTTTCTTTTTAAAAAAACTCCATTTCTTAAAGTTTCAATCAGCAATTATTTCGTGTACCAAACAGAGTTTGCTTTATCAAACATGTGTTCCCTCGCCTCGAGTTAGAATTACAGCCTCTGTCAGCTGCATCTTTTATTTTGACCATTTAGAGACGACTCTTCCAATAGCCAGTGAGTGACCAGTGACCATCCTCGAGGCTCCCTTCACCTCTCCTCCTCCAGTACTCTTAGTGAAGTGAGAGGTAGGATTTCCTCGTTCGTCACAAGTCAGGATATTTTATTTCTTCTCTCTTTCTCTCTTACTCTTCTCCCTAAGGTAAGATTACGTGGAGTGGGACGCAAGGGTATCCCGGCTCGTGAGGAAGGAGAGTCAACACTTCCTTTCTTCTTCTCCGGCTCTTCCTCTTCCCCTCCATCCTTATCCCGCCGTTAAGGTCAACTAAGACCACAAAAATACTACTGACCTCTCTCGAAGGACTTTCCGAGTAGGACTTAAATATCACACCTTTCCTTTCTTCTACTTTTTCGGCGCCGCCCGCTTTCATTCTCCTCCCTCAGTCCTTCCTTCTATACACTGCCTTCACTGTTTATTATGCGATGATTCGAAACACTCAACTCTCACGTAAGTAACATTTTTCATTTGATATATTTCATCATCGAGTAATTCCTCCTTCCTGTATTATAAATTCCTGTTCTGTCGTTGTCTCGCTCCTCCCCTCCTGTTTTGCCCTTCCCTCCCTCCTTCCCTCTTTCCCTCCCTCTCTCCCTTCCTCTGAAGTGTTGGCTTAGGCCGAGACTTAACCAACAGCGATTCTGGGCATCTTGCATATTTTAGGATCGACTCTACGGCTGAGCTTTTCGGCGGAATGTTAGGATGGAGACGTGATACGGGAGCCCCAGGGGAGAGAGAGAGAGAGAGAGAGAGAGAGAGAGAGAGAGAGAGAGAGAGAGAGAGAGAGAGAGAGAGAGAGAGAAAAAAAAAATTATAGAGGAAAAGGAAAACAAACCGTGATTGGAGAAAAAAAGCTTTGAATTATTGCGTTTTGCCTGAAATTTTTCTTTTTAAGCATTTAATATCTCTCTCTCTCTCCTCTCTCTCCTCTCTCTCTCCTCTCTCTCTTCTCTCTCTCTCTCTCTCCTCTCTCTCTCTCTTCTCCTTCCCCCTCTCTCTCTCTCTCTCTCTCTCTCTCTCTCTCTCTCTCTCTCTCTCCTCTCTCTCTCATACATACATACATACATGCATACACACACGCACATACAAATGCGACCCAAAAGAAAGAAAAAAAAGCGCTGTATTCAAAAATTAATTACACCCTTCAAAAAAATATATATATATATTCCGGAAAAAAGTCGCTCTATTTAATTTTGTTTTCTTTACTGAATTCCTGCCAGACAGTGTTATTCTTTATTTATTTTTTTATTGCATTTTTTTATGATAGGTGAGTTTTGAACTATGTTGTATTTTGTTCTTCACGTGTGTGTGTTTGTTTATGCAGTTACGTATACTGATAATTTCAATAGCAAGTAAGGCAACCGCAAAGCCTCTGCACTGGCGTGGCGTGGCGTGTGAGCACCACTGAGGGGAAGGGAGTGTTTAGAGGCCAGCTGTCCAGGGCGCTGAGTAAATAAGGTCAGCGTGTCCTTCTCGGCCCTTCTCTTAGCCTTCCTCTATACCGTCCTCTAACTCTCCTCTCATCCTCTGACTCCTCTTTCCTACCCTTACATAAGTTACATACATCAACCCTTCCTCACGCGTCCTTTTCCCATCCCCAGTGTATACCTTATATTTCACTGTCTTTTTATTTCTCTTTTACTCTTCTTGCAATCCTTCGCAGTCCCTTAAACCTCATAATATTGTTTTATATTGTAATCTCATCTCCCGCTCCCTTTCTATGCTTCCCCATCGCTCCTCCGTCTTCACTCCCGTTCATTTCCCTTTCCTCCAAAACAGCTCCCCATAATTCGTTTTTCCCAGCACACTTTCCCTCCTCTCCTATTTTCCCTCTGCCTCCTTTCCCTTCCCTCACCACTCATTCAATACGCCCCTTCCCACCCACCCACTCAACATTCACTCTTATGTCCCTCCTTGTCCGACCTCCTCCCCCACCAATTTACCATAGTAGACCAAGTGCCCCCATTGAGCACTCCTTCCCCCCATCCCCGGCCTTCCTTGCGCCCTCCCCCCCTCCCGTCCACTATTTACTGAGGGTAATCTATGTGGCCGTTGGTAGAAGCTCTGAGTGATTAGTCACGACCTACAAATTGTGAGAGAGGGGAGGAGGGAAAATATAAAGAAAAATAGCCTTCCTTTCTCTTCTGTAATGTGATTGACCAAAGTGATTTATTTATACACTGATTTTCGATTTTTTTTCTCTTATCATTACTACTATTATATATCATTATTATTGTTATTATTATTATTATTATTATTATTATTATTATTGTTATTATCATTATTATTATTTGGATTTTTTACAATGATTACTATTATTGTTCTCATTACTAATAGTATTATCACTCTAAGTTGCAGTGGTAGTAATAGTTGTGAGACACCAGATCTAGTTGCATAATTACCAATGCTATTACTACAAATGTCACTACTCATTATACTAATATTGATAGCAATGACATTAATAATATTTATGATAATTACAATTATAACAATAATGAAAATAATAATGAAAAAAAATAGTAATTATAAAGCATTAATAATGTTAACAATAATAATAATTTCTTTAAAACATGTATTGTAAGGAACAATCATTTATACATATACGGTATCAAATTTTGAACTGCACGAATGTAGTGCCAACAACGAGGACGAAAGAGGTTGAAACTAAGCGAAAACATCGAGAAAAATAGTAAAAAGTCTTAATGAGCGAGAAACTACATGAAGAAAAATGCAAAGACGAAAGGAAGACAATGAAGGGAAAGAACATTAAACAAATACAGAATATAAAAACGAAACTAGAGAACGAAAGAATAAGAGAGAGAGAGAGAGAGAGAGAGAGAGAGAGAGAGAGAGAGAGAGAGAGAGAGAGAGAGAGAGAGACTAACAACATCTTTGTCTACTGATGAAGAACAAAGGCGTATCAGCGGTATTCCGGCTAACCATTAGCGTGTCTCAGAACCTTGGGACCATGGGATGCACCCAGCTCACCCCTCCACCCTTCCTTCCTCTGCTGAAAGTCCTTCCTCCTTCTCCTCATCTTCCTTCTTCCTCCTCATTTCCCTCTCTCACTCTTCCTCCTCTTGCTATCTAGGAATGCTGAAGCGTAAGGCAAAGTTATTGGCTTGTGAAGGCGGCTTACGATATCCTGAAGCCGTTTGTTGTGTATTAGGCGAGTAGTGGAGGCTCTAAGGTGGTGGATGTAAGTGTGGCGGCTTGGCACAGGAAGGGAGAGAGGGAGAGTAAGTGCGGTCAGACGTAGGGAGAGAAATTTGCAGTGGGAGGAGGGTGGGTGCTGTGAGAGGATTACATTCTAAGCCGCTATTATGGAAGTGAGAGTGTGTGAAAATGAGGATGTAGGGATGTGGGAAAAAAAAGAGCTGGATTAATTGTGACGACCGAGGGAGAATTGAAAGAGAGAGAGAGAGGAGAGAGAGAGAGAGAGAGAGAGAGAGAGAGAGAGAGAGAGAGAGAGAGAGAGAGAGAGAGAGAGAGAGAGAGAGAGAGAGATATGAGGGGGTAAAGAGAAGGGTAGTGTGCATGGAAAGATATAGACATTGGTGATATGGGAAAAAGGGGTGTTGGATGGGGGGGTGATGATTAAGGAGGGGAGTTTTGTACTGCCATGCCTTAAAGGTGATGGATTATGGGCCGCAGGATGCACAGGTGTGAAAAGAGTGTGTTGAGGTGACGGGGGGCGGGGGACGTGAGGTGACGGGTTGATGGAGGTCGGTCATGTTGAGCTTCCGGTGCCTTAAAACGTCTACTTCCTTTTTAAAAACAGACGAACGGAAGGGAAGATGAAGGAAGGGAGGAGGGAAATATGGACGAGGAAAAGACAGGAAAATGTAATACAACAAGAATGTGACTAATGGACACGCTGGAGCACCTCCCTCACGACAGCAAAACTAATACCTCATTACTAGAGATCCTGCGTGAAAGTATACATTGGTCTACACACACATACACACACACATATACATGCATCAACACACACACACACACACACACACACACACACACACACACACACACACACACACACACACACACACACACACACACACACACACACACACACACAAACTTTTCAACGAACTAACAAGCAAACCTCAAATACACAATAGCGAAACCAAAGTGCCTTCCTATGGTTTCCCAACACCTGGCTCACCAACACAACATTCTCCTCACTAACTCGCACCCGTTAGGGTGGCTCGGTTGGTAGAGCTGCGGGCTCGTGTGCAGCGTCCCTGCATTCGGGCAACGGTTCGAGCCCACCAGGTTCGTCCTGGCGTGGTGGCGCCTTGTATAGTCAATAACCTTGTAGTTGGTACTTGCAAAGTGTGTAGATAGGATCAAAGTATTTTATCTGTATCACTAACTCGCCACACACCCTCGACGCCTGCCTCTAATTTCGCCTCACATTTCCCATTCCAGTTCTTTCGTCAACCAGACACTTGCCTCAGCCTGGAATCTGTGGCAAGAATATTTTTAGAGGGACTTGACCGCGCCGTGTTCCTCAATTTGTCGTCCGCTCCTTGTTGACCGGAAACTTTTGACCGACCACACATGACCTCGCTGACAGAGGCCGCGAGAGATGCCAGCTTTTGTTTTTTTGTTGTGGCTGTGTCCTCTAGGAATAGGTGGAGGAGGAAGATGAACAGCAGGGGGGCGATAATGGAGAGGAAGGAAGGGTCGGAGGTGCACGGAGGATTTTTAGCGTCCCCGCGTCGTTCCGGGGAGATACTGTCGCTTTATGGGGACGCTAACCTTCGCCCGCCTCCTCCCCCTCCCCCTTACGCGGCAGTAAACGGATAACATTCGATGGGAAGCGGCAGAGATGGCTAAACGGAGGGGTAGGGAGGGGAGAGGAAGGTATAGAGGCGATGGGGCGGGGAGATGGAGGAGGATGGGAGAGTAGGAAGGTAGTGAAGTTGGAAGAGGGAGGGGATTTCGAGGGTTGTTTGCGTGACCTCTGCGGATACGGTCACGGCTAGGATGGGCTTAGTTTCGGTCTATCAGAGGGTAATCTTCTTTGCTTTAGTCCGATTATATGTATGTGTGTGTGTGTGCGTATATATATATATATATATATATATATATATATATATATATATATAGAAGAGAGAGAGAGAGAGAGAGAGAGAGAGAGAGAGAGAGAGAGAGAGATATTACTTGCTTTTTGATGAAATTTTATTTTCACAATAACGAGCCACAAAGAGAAAAGAGATATGATATATTCAGTGTAACAAGATAAAAAAAAACGGCAAAAAGAGCAAATCAAACCCAAGTTTCCTTCAATCTTCTCGATTATATATTTTTCCCCGTTCTTGTGCTCTTCTACTTTTAATATGAATAAACCTTTTATCTTCCCATTACATTCACTCACAAAAATACAGAAATTAAGTTGGGAATATAATTTCATTAAACAACTACAATAACTTTTTTCCCAGAGTAACTAATCCTCCCAACTATCAACCCATTTTCCACATCATCAGTAACAACTAACTGCTTTTATCACCACCGATGCCACTGCTGCCAACACCACATTTTTTTTCCCATCACCTTCCCATCAGCACAATTCCTACATCAGCGGCAGTACAGTCGTCCACCATAACCAGAATTCTTCCATTGACAACGGCCTTCCAGTAGCGCCACAATGCCGCCCCCTGCCGCGTCTCTCTTATATTAGGCCGCTCCATCTCCCCTGCTCGGCCGCTTCCTTCCTGAACGGTTATACTCCACTTTTCCATTAGACACCGTGACCCGCCGTCCGTCGGGTCACCTCCCTCACTACCCGTTTCCTGCGATGTCTTCCGGCCCGGTAGGAAATATGGTGACAGCAGCCATGTGGTGGTCTCATCTGACGCATGTAGGGTGCGTCTGTGAAGCTAAGGATTTTTTTTCCATTTGTTTCTGTTTCGTCAGGGGGAAAAGAATGTGGGTTGGGATTTTTAAAGGTTCAGTTGAATTTTTCAATTGCTAATGTTTATTTGTCTAGCTAAAGGTATATTAATGGTGTGTGATACGTCCGACAGCCATTTGTTTCCAGTTATTGAATAGTGGCCAAAGTTGCGATGAATATAATGGCTTTCCACCGTCATTCATTTATTCAGTTCAATGCAGTTAGATGATAGCTTTTGGAAATATCGTTAATATTTCTATGTCGTTTCTCTTGTTTCAAAAAATAATATCAAGAGGTACCATATTCAGGTTATAAAGCACAATCATCTTTGAAATATATCCTTTTTTCCAGCCTCCATCACATATTCCTACACGGGCAATGTCCCTTAACTCTTGCCTTGAAACAATGTCTTGCCTCATTTATTATTACTTCAATCAGTACCTGCTATGCATCCTGACCTCAATAGCCCCCCTATCACTAATCATATACAATTTAAGACATAAAAGTAACATCGTGCCATCACTATTATCACTTCCGCGCGTATCACCACCCACTCTTCCGTCACCACCATCACCATCACTCATCGACGCTTGCTGACTGAACAAACACTATTAATTTTCTAGCTTCCCATCACCCTCACACACACCCTTTCCCATCACGGGATTGGCTCCGATAGCTGTAAGGGAGGCTGGGGTGCGGAGAGAATGCGTGCGTGTGTGTGTGTGTGTGTGTGTGTGTGTGTGTGTGTGTGTGTGTGTTTCATTGGGCTGTGAGCTAACGAAGGCAAACAACAAGGCCGGACGGTTGTCGACAAACAAACTGTGGGTGTTCTTGGTGACCTGTAAACAAATAAGGGCCAGGAAGGAAACAGGTGGGGGGGAGGGCGGAGGAAGGGAATCAGTAGGAGGGAAGGACGCATGTACAGACACCGAGGACAAATATTGAGTTTCCCAGCCTTCTTCCTCCTACTTGTCATTTTTCCTGCTACTCCCACTTCCTCTCTCCCTCTCATTTTCTCCTCCTCCTCCTCTTTCCTCTTCTCTTCACACTAAACCATATTCACTTTTGTCTTTATCTAATCGCAGTTATTACTATCTCGCTGACCGTATTTTTTTTTGTGTGTGTGTGAATGTTGATCGTTAAATCCTATTCTATCTGCGGTCATGAAGTATACATACAAGCCACTCTTCCTCGCTGCATCGTGTCACTCCTTAGACTCGTGACAATGAAGACAATGAAGGCCATTTTTATTTCTTCAGTTTCAAGTAATTTTGTACTTCATAACTCTCCTCTTCTCTTTCCATCCTCAACTCCCTCATACTTCTCCTCCTCCTCCTCCTCCTTGTCCTCACCTTCTTCCCCTTTCCGAACCCGTCAGGGTGGCAAGGTTGGTAGAGACGTGAGTTCGCAATGTGCAGCGTCCCTGTGCATTCGGTCAGCGGTTCGAGTCCGCCTAGTTCGTGCTGACGTGGCGGCGCTTTGTATAGTCAATAACCTTGTAGTTGGTACTTGGAAAGTGTCTAGATAGGATGAAAATCTTATCTTATCTTATCCCCTTTCCGATAAGTGTACAGTTTTGTATATAGGGAGTTATAATGATCGAACAAACTACTCAATGAACGGATGCGATCTTTCTAATGTTACAGAAGAGAAAGATTTGAAGATAATTGTAACCAATAACCTCAAGCCTTGTACACATTGTATATAAGTTGTTAAAAGGCTAACAAATTAACCAGTTTTATCGGAAGGACTCCCGAATGTAAGTTTAAAAAAAAAGTTATTCCTACACTTTTCAATGCGATCGTGTGTCCTCATCTTAAATGTTGCATTCAGTTCTGGTCGCCGTACTATAGAAAACATATAGATAAGCTGGATAAAGTACAGAGAAAAAATACTAAAATGAAATAGGTCCCTGCGAAATAAGCCATATGAAGAGCGACTGAAGAAACTTAACTTTTCAGTTTGTGTTTTGGTAGGTTACGAGTAGACTTAATTAAGGTTTTTATAATGGTCCATGGTTTCGATAATGTTAACATAAACGACTATTTGAATGTTGATCGGTCAAGCACGACTTGTATAATAATGGATACAAGATCATTGGTAAACGATTTCGTTCACATGAAGCGAAGCACTGTTCCTTTAATAGAGTTGTTAATAATTGGAACTCTCTTCCAGCACAAGTAGTTAATAGTAAGATAAGACGGTACAGAGGTGTTTAAGAACAAACTAGATGAATACTTAGCATTAGCTGCCCAACTCAATTACCTCGCTCCTGCATGAATTACTTTTATTATTATTTTTTTATCTTTTTTTTATTAAAGTTTGGCTTTACTTCAGCTTTTCATATCAGAGTCCATAGTAATTTTTTTCAATACTGCATGGTGTTTTTTCTCCACTTTTCCTGCCGACGTTGACCGGAGGGAATGGGGGATGGGAAGGAGCCTTCAACCTCGCTATTGTTTTGTATCGTAACTTATAGAAACCATAGTGGTAGAAAGTAGTCACACAGGCAGTCCCGTTTGGCGCATTAGGGCTGCTGCTGTTGGTTCTGTCTTTGCATTCCTTCTTTTCCCCTACTTCTTATCTTCATATTTTCATTTCATCTTCATCCTCAATCTCCTTTTCCCCTGTATGTTTCTCCCTCTTCATTTTTTTTTGTTCGCCTATAACTAATTCCTTTCTCATTATCTCCCCTCTCGCGCGTTCGTTCTCCCCTCGCACTATACTCTCTTTATTTCCAATTTTCTCTTTTCCATGGCCTCTTTCCTTCGCCTTCACTCTCTCCCTCCGTTTTCTTCTCACCTCTGCGGCAGTCGGAACAAACACCTGATAGCCAGATTGGAAAGGAAATGAAGCTCTTAGCAGCGTGTTGACAAGCAAAAACACAAACACGTGAACACACAAACTGACGTGGACAACGAACGGAAAGCAGACTCAGTTCCTCGATGAATTTTTTTATTATTTAATTCATACATAATAATATGGGTGTTTTCCTTAATTAACTAGGTCGATATTTACGCTTGCTTTAACTTAAGCAATGCTTGAAATAATATTATGATGAAATTACATAAATTAGCTTTTGTTACCTAATTGACCTGTAATTTGCTCGACTTCCTGATGTATACTTTAAAGGAGGAGCTCACAAATTTCCTGCTGGCTTACACAGGACGAATTGGTACTTAAAGATTAGGGGGATTTGCCTTGACAAAAAAAAAATATATTGGTGTTTGCTTTTGGAGTTGTTTCGATGGGTTGATAAAAGTAAGTGGCTGTGGAGGAGGAGGAGGTGAAAAGAAAAATTAAAGAAGAGGGGAGGGAGGAAGTGAGTGGTAGTGCTTTGGTGTTAATTGGTAATGCCGGTGGGGTGTGTTTGAGTGTGGACGGTGTGTGGTTTCTGAGCAGGTGCGTGGGCGGCGGCTGGGCGGAGTCTGGGCGGGGACTGGGGTTGTGGGCGGGGAGACGGAGAGCGAAGATGAGGACGGAGAAGTGAAGGTGTTGCTGAGGGGTAGGAGACAGGTCAGACTTGGGTTGTAAAGGATGCAAAGCAATAGGGAGGGAGGAGGAGGAGACTGTGGCCCGATTATGTCTGAAAGTACAAGTGTGTATGTGGTATACTGACTTGTAGGATTGGTGGGTGTGGGTGGGGTGAAGGTTAAGATGCAGCCTGCCACCACCTGCTTCACGCGCTATTACCTGTACTGACTGACCCATTTCCTGTGTCCTTGCAGATGGAGAACCCGGCGTTCCTCGACAGCGACCAGTCCGTTTACGAGAGCGCGCGAGGGGCCCCACGCAACATGTCCCAACGGCGACCACACCATCTCACCGCCATTCACCACGCCCACGCCCACAATGCCAGGGCTGTAGGCGTTCCTCAACATATTGCTCACGTTCATAACGGACGCGTGCTGGGCGTGACGGGCATTCCCGGGAACGTGTTGCCTGGGGCTGTAGTTCAAGTGTCTGGGGGCTCCGTGTCCTCCCCAACTACCACCACATCCCATTACCCCGATCCTTCGTTGCCTCCACTCTGCCCCGCCCACCTCACTCCGCACTCCCACGTGCCCCACAGCGAGCCCATGTACTCCTGCCAGGCGCCCCGTGGTCACGACCACGTGTACCAGTGTCCTGGCCACCGCAGCGACCACCTGGAGCACCGGGACCATGCTGACCCACGCGACCACCTGGACCACCGAGACAATCACCGGGACCCTCGGGAGCACCACGTAGACCCACGAGACATGCGAGAACACCTCGATCCCCGTGACCACCGTATGGACTCCCGCGAGCACCACGTGGACCATCGCGACCATGCAGACCCTCGAGACCATGTGGACCCTAGGGATCAACGGGACCCCCGGGACCACAGGGACCATAGGGAACACAGGGATCCCCGCGAACACGTGGATCCTCGTGACCCTCGGCTCGACCCCCGCGAGCACCAGCTAGATCCCCACGAGCACCGGCTGGACCCTGTACTGGACCAGCGGCCGGACTACCATTATGGCGGCAGTGACTATTCCAGCACGGAACCCATCTACGCCCAGCCACACTTGTATCCACGTGAAGGCGGCGCTGGCACGCCCACTCCTGGCTACAATAACGCCCGCGGGTCGTTGAGGGCGGCATCGGCGGCCTCCTCTCATCTGTCCTCCGGAACCCCGGCCAAGTATCTCGTTCGGACCGATTCCTGCGGAAACTCTACATCCTCTTCCATTCTGCCAACTGTATCCGCCCTGCTGGCCCGAGAGCCCACTCACACCCCGCCCACGCCCGCCCATAATACTACGCCTTCCCTCCGCTCCTCTGCGCGCAAGGGAGCAGCGACGCCTACACCCGCAAAACTGAAACGCCAAGGACTTTTTAGAGTATGGAAAGTGAAGTTTATGCGCGGCGAGGGTGGGAGACGGCGGATGTGCATGGTGCTGACTGGCGTGGTGCTGCTGTTGTTGCTGGTGCTGGGTGCGCTGGCTACCGTCCTCTACCTCACGCGTGAGTACTCCTGCATCTCTGTATTGTGTCCAGCCCAATATTGTCTCGTAAGCACCTGTACCTTCCCCCTCCCCACAACACCTCCCCACCTCTCATCGACTCACTTTTCATACATATATAGCCTTCAGTGAACCTTGTTTTCTGAATACCCTTTTCTTCGAGGATTTTCTTTGTGTGCAGGTGTTCAAGGATGTGCGTTTATATGTGGGGATGTGTGTACTGCGTGTTGCGTTTGTTTGTGTGTGTGTGTGTGTGTGTGTGTGTGTATTCACCCACGGTCTTGTCCATGCCAGCCGGACTCGCGATCACCAGTTTCATCCTCCCGGAGCGAGCTTGGAGCTCTTAGTGACCAATCTTTGGGTAATGCTGGGACCTCACACACCACACACCCTCATCCCCTTGCTCAAGGGGGACAGTAACCGCCCACATTTGACAGTGAAAAATCGCCGGGACTGTGTGTGTGTGTGTGTGTGTGTGTGTGTGTGTGTATGCGTGTGTGTGGGCGTGATAGCATCAGTGCCGGGAGGAGGGAGAGAAGGAGGGAGGGAGAAACCGTCTGACTGACCGACCGGCCTCTTCCAGACACCCTGCAATAAAACACCGACATCCCCACTCTCCTCTCCCTGCCTCCCCCCCTACCTCTTCTCTTCTTTCCTCTCCTTGTCTTCGCTCTCTTTATTTACTCTTCTCTTCTCACGTATTTTCAGAGTTCTGTTTTCTTTCGTTTATTGTCTTACCTTGTTCTTTATCTTAATCCCTTTTCCACACTCTTTCCACTCCTTGCGACACTTATATTTCACTTTAGTACTCCAAAGAAATCTGTCTTTCCCTAGTATTCTAGGGATTCTTATCATCCATCACTTCCTTGTATCTCTATTCAATAATCTCCACCTGTGTTTCCCTTCCCTTAATCTTCCCTCTTCCTCTCATTTCGGATCATTCAACACCTGGTCACCTTTTCTTTTTCATCTGGTATTTTTTTTACGCCTTTCCATCTACCTTTCTGTTGTTCCTAACTCTTGTAGCGTCACCCTTTTTGTCCTTCTTTCACTCACCTGACTACGACCTACCCGCGGCCCGATTCTCCGTCGTCACGTTGGTCTTGTGGTACTGGAGGGAGAGAGGCAAGGGGGGACGGGGTGCATATTCCCGTTTTCTGGAACAGTATGTCGCGCTTGCTCTTGAACACGTCAGGTAAGGTTATGGTTAGGTTAGGTTAGATGTCTTCTTTATAGCCCTGGTTACTTTGTGTGGGAATCACAATGAGGATATTTTCGATAAAATCCTATGGTTAGTTACGGTCATACAGCCAGGTCTTCCGGTTCTTCACCCGGAGTCCACATACTCGTGTAGAGTTGGGGAATATGCGGACGGGATAGGAGGACCCTCCCGTCGGGTCTAATTTTCGTATTAATCTCGGACGATCATTTTGTCAGGTTGACGTCTCGTGGTCAAGCCTGTAAAATTTCACACGTTGTTACCTAATTGATAAATGGTGCAAACATATATTATAGGGCATGTTTTAACGCATGATTTATACGGTGCAGTCATACACCCTATTAATTTTTTTTCACCTCCTGCATATTCATAGAGGGGGGGGGGAGGGAAGAAAGGGGCCGTAGTATAAACTATAAATACCACTCTTTGTATCTTCATAAATATTTTCCTGTACTAAGCTACTCCTCCCTCCATCTTTCCCGCAGGCTTATTTTAAGATTTGAGCTCATAAGTGGATTCTTCACGTCATTTTCTTAACACGCCCGCGGCTCTCCCAAGAACCGCAAAAAACGCTTGCGTACCTCTTACCAGGATGCAGACTGCTGACGGATAATATGAGACAAGCAACTCGAGTTATGCTGTGGGCAAGGATTCAGAACTTGACGACCAGACAAGTAATGGCACGATACTTATGGTGGTGGTAGTTATAGTGTTGGATAGTGATGATGTTGCTTGAAATGAGCAGGTGAGGAGCAGGGATGGAGAAAGTGAGCAGGATACGGTACGTGGGGTGTGGGGGAGCGGGCAGGTGAAGGCTTGGACCGGGTTTGAAGAAATAGGTGCGTCGGGGAGTAAAAGAGGAATGGGTAATGGTATGGGGGAAGAGGAAGATGAGGGTCATGATGAAGAGGAGGAGGAGGAGGAGGAGGAGGAGGAGGAGAAGAAGAACAAGAAGGAAGAGGAGGAGGTGGTGTCGAAGGGTGCCTAGTTTGACTTGCTAATGAGGACTGAGGGGGTCGTTGGAGGTGGCTGGTTGAGCTGTTAACATTACCACTTTTGTTGCGTCTTTAGTAGGTTACGGTCAGCAGAGGAGCCTTTGTTGCTTTTCATAACCTGATGTGCCAGGCTTCTTTAGTTCACCTTTTCTCATCTGCTTCCTTCCTTTGACAGGCTTTCCCTGCTAAATTCCTCATCACCTTACACCGTCGCTCGTCCCTGGTTTCTAGTTTATCGTTTCTCTTTCAACCTCTCTTTCCTTTATGACGATTTTCAGCTTAACATACTCATTCGTCCTTACTTTTTTACACCATATTCTCTCTTCCCATTCGTTTCACTCCACTTCTCCACACATTTGCATTTATGCTTCCCTCCCTTATCTCTTTAAAGTTCATGCCATTTCATCTTTCTACCCTCCTCCCCTCTCTTCCAACTACTCTCAGGCAGCCTCACCTTTCAATAACGGGCGGCATTAGATAAAAAAAAGACACCTAAATGTTCACCGTCGGGCTTACACCAAAGTGGATCTCAGAAAGGAGGCGCCTTTTGGGTCCCCATTTACGGGCAGTGTAGGCATGTGCATTTCCCGCGTCCAGGATTTCCCTAAAGTGAGGAATAGGATTGTATTTAGTGTTTGAACCTAGGATAGCTTGTACCGAGTTTAGTGTGATGGATAGGTACGATACTTTTACTGGCGTCGATAAAAAGTTGAAGGCGTTGTATGTATAATATACATTGGACAGTACCGCGTAACATAGCATTTATTCTCCTCAATAAATATACGAGCTCGAGCCAAACTTCTCAAAGCTTTTCTAACTTTGCTCCAGCCACTGGCAGGCGAACATTCCTCACCGTCATCTTCAGTTCAGAACTTTTATAGGATATTTCTCCGACTTTTCGTCATCCATCCGTGGCCTACTGCACTAAGCCGAGCGAGTGTTGTGATAAGATCAGTGTGTCACTCTCGTCTCCCTCAAGTCTCCAAGGCTAACATGGAGAGGAGTCTAGCGAGATACCAAAGACGGGAAGAGATGGAATGTGACCACCTCTGAGAAGACGAAACGGAGGGGTCAGGGTTCTGTGTCGTCCTGGTTCCAAAAAGGTTCCGCTGGAT
>JACEEZ010026012.1:551035-553535 GCA_016584305.1 Chionoecetes opilio
TGAGCTGTACATAATTACGCAGGTATACTCTTACAACAAACCCTTGGTAGGTAGGATGCTTTTATACTGATGCCAAAGACGAAGAGAAAATAAAGAAGAGTGAGTTGTGGCCGAGGTGATGCATGCATTTTTTCTTCCGTCACACTTTCCTGTTCAAACTTGGACTGTATTACAGGTGTGCGGCAATTATCTGCATCATTAGTGGAAGGTTGTGTTGCAGGAGGTTGACGAACACCTTCCCTCGCCCGCCCATCTGGTTATATCTCCCTTCCTCCCCCTTCCATCTAATCACCACTCTCTCTTTTAAAAACCCTCCGTGAAGAGTTATAATTACTGTTTGTTGATTAGAATAATCTCCCCTAACCTTAATTAGCCTTACCTGCGTAATTATCCCCCCAATGAAAGCTAGTTACTCCATGTCCCCCCTTGAAACCCTTAAATAAATTCCCTTTTTCTTCACCAACTGTTGTTCCTCCTCCTCCTCCTCCTCCTCCTCCTCCTCCTCCTCCTCCTCCTCCTCCTCCTCCTCCTCCTCCTCCTCCTCCTCCTCCTCCTCCTCCTCCTCTTCCACCTCGTCTCACAGCACCCCCTCCCCCTCCCCCATCTCAGTGTCCTATCTTTGTCACATCCATCACACCCTCCTCGTAAGGGCTTTTTCATTTTCATCTTTTAATCCTCCCAAAACTGATTATCTACTCACTGCACCACTTATTTCTGACTCTTATTCGCTTTTCCTCTATCAGCAATATTTTTGGCTGAGCTCAGATAAGTCTTTCAGACCTGCATCTGTTTCTTTTCTGCCAGCTCTTAATTCTACATTCATTAAGGGATCAATGACGCACTGACGCGGCCGTATTTGAAGAGAAACTGTAGAAATACTGTAGAAACATGAAAAACCTCTGTATTGATGCTGGTGATGACGATGGAATGAGTGTGTGTGAGTGTGTGTGTGTGTGTGAGAGAGAGAGAGAGAGAGAGAGAGAGAGAGAGAGAGAGAGAGAGAGAGAGAGAGAGAGAGAGAGAGAGAGAGAGAGAGAGAGAGAGATATGGGAAGAAATTCAGAAGAATCAGAATAGCTATCGGTACAATTTCTTCACGGCTCTCGGCATACAATGACCTGATTCGTGTGTTATTATAATGTGTATGCAATGTATAAATATGCAAATGCATAAGGATGTGTATGTATAAGAATAAGTATTGTATAGGTGGTGATTGTCTTCCACGCAGTTAGACCTTTCAGTATCTTGTTCATTTTTGTTAGCTATGTTTTTTTCATTTCATATGGTAGAACCTCACCTTTAGAAAAAGAGAAAACAGATATACAAACTCCACCTGTGCAAGTCCCAGGAGAGATCAGACAGCGAGAGAAAAAAAATGCTGAGGTCTGTGCGCCATACGTCAAAGCATATATTTTTAATTTAATTCTTTTTTGTTTCTATATCGGACATTGTACTCAACCCCTATCGAACTGACCTTCTAGTTCCCTTGCAAAACTCACTCCAAACTTTTCCCTCTCCATCTTTCCATTCCTCCCCCTCCTTCCTGCCTCACATGCTGTCCTTTTCCCCGTTCCTTCTCTCCTTCCCTTCCAGCCTGTATCCTGTTCCTCAGTCCATCTATCCAAACCTTCGCATCTGCCTGTCTGCTCATCCCCGCCTTCCTCCTGCTCGCTAATTCGCCTGTTCCTTGGTCGCCCCACGTCGCCTTTGCAACGATAGCGCACCCCCGCGGCCGTACCCTGCCATCCCCTTATTAAGTGCAGGTAATGAGATGTCTCCCACGATGGATGACCCGACACCCGCAATAACACAGGTATGCCCCAGTGCCCCATCCTATCCAGCTCGCCATCTAACCCTTTCCCTCCATCTTCCAAGGCCATTCCTCCGCATCTCGTTTACTTCATTCTTGTACTCTTTTATTTTTCGTTACTGTTCCTCGTTATTTTCTTTAGCATGGTCTTTCTGTCTCATGTACCGTTCTTCCTTCTTCTTTTTCTTCTTTTTTCTCCTCCTCCTTTTCCTCCTCACCATCCCTTTCCCTCTCCTCCTCCAACCACACATATCGGGCATGATCTTTCCGCAATAATGATGGTAGTGGTGGTGGTGCTGGTGGTGGTGATGCTCACGTCCGTTGGAACGCTACGGTAGTCATGTGAGCCTGAGTTGAGTCGTGGAGAGAGAGAGAGAGAGAGAGAGAGAGAGAGAGAGAGAGAGAGAGAGAGAGAGAGAGACGCTAGAATACTTTAGTCACCCGTGGCGTGTGTTTCCCCGAGTAGATATCTCGTGTTTGGCGATGAGTTGGGACAAACGAGAGAATTTGTGGCCCAACGGGTGGTTAAAGTTGCATATGACCGTGTCAGGGTCAAAGTGGCTTAGTTTTAAGGTCGGGTGCAGCGGATGTAACTCAATGGCTTTTACTCTTGTTATTGCTACTACTACTACTACTGTTGCTTTTGGTATTGTTATTTTTGTTTTTATTGTTGCTGGATGTAGAGGTGGGG
>JACEEZ010026012.1:558535-561035 GCA_016584305.1 Chionoecetes opilio
TCTCTCTCTCTCTCTCTCTCTCTCTCTCTCTCTCTCTCTCTCTCTCTCTCTCTCTCTCTCTCTCTCTCTTCGCTGACTATCTCAACTGCCTCGTTCCGCTAGTTTCTGCGGCTCATTTTGTCTTTATCCGCCCTTGTGTCCCTCCTGCAATATCTTCTCTCTATCTCGATCGCATTTCCAGTTCACCGACGGCTCAGCGTAAACCCCGACTCGTTTGGGGTTCCTCCCTTCCCCATCACCTACTCCTCTTTGTCTCGGAGGCTGCAGGTTGGCCTCTTGGCGTGTGTGCATACTTCTCTCCCTCCCACCTTACCGCCCTTCACCCATTCCCATCAGTCTTTCTTCACCCATTTCTCGACACTGATGGAGATTGTAGTTGTGGTGGTGGTGTCGTTAAGAAAGTGTGGTGGTGTGAGAGTGAAGGTGGCCAGTCGTGCAGGATTTGTTGCTCCAGGCATGAGCTCAGGACAAGATGCGATAGATAAAAGCGATAAGGGGCTGTGAAGGAGATGCGTCGTATATATCCCGAGATGAGGTAAGAACAGAAGGTTGCAAAATATTGATGAAAGGTGTAGTAGGAATGTAAAGAAAAATGGAAGACTAATAATGACAGGTAAGAGAACCAAAGGCAAAAAAAGAATGGAATGGTAAAGGAGGATAATGGATACGCGATATGCGAACGAACGAAGTAAATACCAGCACCTCTCGTTTGGCCCTTGAAAAGAGAGGTTGCCAAACACTAGTATAATACGCATAAGTTTCCATTATCTCTAGGCCTCTTGTGCTATTTGGTAAGTATTGTAAAATGGTTGGCTTGCTTATCTAAACACGTTATTACATTCACAACGTAGCACACGGCTCCGTCACAATCCTCCTCCCTCCCACCACTCTTGTCCGTAAAACTCTACGGACTTAAAACCTTGACTTCGGAGCTCAGCATTCAACTCCACGGATCAAGACATTGTGTTTCTTTCATCGCAACGGAAAAGAAATACACGTTTTACAAATAAATCAGTTATTCACTGATTTTTTTTTAAAGGAAGCTTCTTCAGTGAACGTAATTGATTGAGAGACATTGATTGCGCCTTCTACAAGACAGCATATGTCATCAAAAAGATATTGAGCTGCTGATAGATCATATTAATCAATAAAGATAAGACATGGTAGGAATATTTATTGCCTGTAACATATATGTTACTATACCGTGTTACCAAGCAGTCGGCAGGAGCCTAGGCGAGTTTGTAATCCAAGCACTGATAGGCTGCTGCTATGAGTTCACGATTGCGTGATATCTTCATCGTTATTTTGTTTTACATTGATTTATAATTAAAGCATTTAAATTTTGTTTTGTTTACAAATCCAGAAGGCTATTATAAAAAAAATAATTAAAGTCTATCGCACGAGATAAAATATTAGTCAATAAATAAGGCAATGAATGCTGCCTCATATGAACTTGACGACGTCAGCAGGGCTTGCATTGCCTTATTTATTATTCCCTCCTTCAATCTATACATCCCACCACCTTCACAACTAACAGATACCTTTTCTCCAATCACACAGCTGGAAACACTGTCCTATTCCTTAACAAATCGGTACAAAAACAGTTAATTTACTCACAAATTCCTTCCCGCGTTTTAGGTTATGCATATCACACATTACTGCCCGCTGCCATCAGTCACACTTACTTTACCTGCCCATTCCTTGCTGATTCCAGGCACTCCTGCCAACGATAGGGAAGAGGAAGATGTGTTTAAGGATTTTTGGCACTGCACTGGAAATTGATAATAGCCACGGATACGGATGCGCACACACACCAAATAAAGAAACTTTTTGGTTCCCCGCGTTTGACATCTTCACCCCTTGCATTTTTTTTTTTTTGCTTTGATTTTTTTTCCAGACGCATTACCCACTAAAGGCCGGTTCCCATCAGCCCGCTTGAACAGCCGTCTTACAACAACACCGCTCAACAATGACGTCACCATCATCACCGCTTGAGTGGTATTTGTGGTAACTGGGCACAGTTGGCAACTCTGCTCCAGCGGACACCGCCGAGCGGGAGAGATGACTTGAAATTAACTTTGTACGGCGGCCGTACAGCGGTACGGCGGTGCGGTAGACTTTGTTGTGACGTCATTGTGACGTTATTGTTGTTGTACGGCGGCCTTACAAGCGGGATGGTGGGAACCGGGCTTTAGATGAACTTAACAGTAGTTATCACGAAAACAATTGTGTCTATATATTACAGTTACTGATCTGAAAGTCCTTGTAATTTGGTATGTCAACATAAAACTAAGGATAACTTGGTGGCGGAGGAAGTCATTGAAAGTGTGGGCTGGTTGTGGCTTGGGGGATCATTATCCTAGACCTAGAGGGAGGCAGAATTACGTTGTTTCATTGTACTCTTTTTATTCGTTCTCTAACATTTTGGACTGAACTTTTATAGTACATATGTGAACCATGGAACAAGATACATAGGAACATCTGCCATAGCCATTTTTTT